>CM069451.1:56001281-56220522 GCA_035610835.1 Ophiura sarsii
AGTGAAGAGACAAAACAGGCTATAACGTTGGGAGCGGATTCTCACCTATCTAAGGGAACGGTTATTTTAAGGGAAACCGATACCCATAAATTGAGTTCAGTTGAAGCTCATAAATATGTCTCAAATTAACCTTTTAGCCAATCCCTTTGTATTTGGCATCCAATGCGCATCTTTATGCTATATGTCAACGATTTAATCGTGATGCATAAATTATGTTTCGTACCATCGAGGCGCGAACTTATTACAATGAAACCACGGGAGAACCGGGTGCTTGGAAACAGCTGCTCAATAACTTAGGAAACACAATGAAATTATTCGTTGATATTTCAGTATCCAAGAAAAATTCTAGGTAAAGCTAGTTGGGTTACCACTTGGTAACCCTTAACGACTGCAACGTGGCAGGGTTGAACTTCGAATTATAGTCGCACATATAAAAACGTAAAAGCATTAATACCTCGGAGTCGTTGCCTGTTTCGTTTACGGTGAAAAGTAGGGCAATGAGGTTTTGTTTATATGAAAACCTTAAAGATCTACGAAGAAGTGTTATATACTTTACATACGATAACTTCATTTGCGATGCAAGCGGTGTATATAGGCTATGTCAGCCCGATGTTGATTAACAAAGTATTCAATGCCTGAATGGTATCCTGTCATGCAGGGAGGTGGTCGGAGGCATTCTCTATTAACTTATTGTTAACAACTTCGGTTTGGTGTAGGCTTTGAATCGAACAACTCCTTCAACAAACCAGTAGCGTATCTACCGGGGGATCAGGGGGGGGGGGGGGGGGGGGGGGGGGGGGGTGGGGGCGGGGGGGGGGGGGGGCAGAGTGCCCCCCAGACGACTTTGACCGGGAACTTGACTTACTTTGACTTAGGGCGGATGATTTTTCCGAACCACAATGCCTCTCCAGATCTTCCTATCCAACATAGCTGTCTTGATTTCTTCCACCTGCAGTCCTGTATCACGTTTGAGTATGTCAATGTAGGTCAAGGCTGGTCTACCACGCTTTCTTGCTCCGTGCTTTGGGATCCAATGTATAAGTTTGTGTACAAGCTCCTTGGACCCTCTGAAGCAGTGTCCAGCAAATCTTGCTCTGCGTTCTCTGATCTTGTCTGAGACTTTTGGCATGTCCCCATACAGGTCCTTATTTGTCACATGCTGACTCCAGTTGATGTTGAACACAGACCTTAGCATCCGAGTGTAGCATCCATCCAGTTGTTTATCAAGCTTTGTGGTGACTGTCCATGCCTCACATCCATAAAGGAGGACGGATTCTACTGTAGCTATGAACAGTCTTTCTTTGAGCTTTCTGGATAATGATTTAGCCTTCCATAGCTGACTAAGTTTGCCACAAGCTCTCCATGCAGCTGCTTTGCGTGTTTTGATGTCCTTTTCAGTGTTGTTCATCCAGGCTCCAGTTGTTCATCCAGGCTCCAAGGTATTTGAAGTCTTCCACTTTATCAAGGCGCATGCCTTCACTTGTGGTAATTACAGGTACTTGCGTCTGGTTGAAGGACATGTACTTCGTCTTTGCAGCGTTCATTTTGAGCCCAACTCTTCCCACTGAAGTCTCCACTCTATTGAGTAGTGATTGCGCTTGAGACACTTCCTCAGACAACAGTGCAATGTCATCAGCAAAGTCTAAGTCTGTTACTACGGTTGGTCCTATTCTTCTGCTGCTTCTTTTTGTTAGGTGGAATCCTAGCTCTTCTTCTCTGCCATCTATGGCCTCTCTTAGGGCATAGTCAAGAACAATGACAAAAAGATATGGAGCCAGGGTGTCTCCTTGTAATACTCCAGCCAGTATCTCAAACACTTCTGTTTCTCCATCTGGTGATATGACCTTTGCCTTGGTGTCTTTGTATATGTCTGCTATCGCATTTGTAAGCTGATCAGGTACACCATAGGCTTTCAATATTTGCAGCATTCGTCCCCTATGTATTGTGTCAAACGCTTTCTTGAAGTCGATAAAGGTTATGATGGCTGGCAGGTGATTTGATCTTATTCCCTCAATAATTCTTCGAAGGGCAAGTATATGACCTACAGTGGTACGTCCTACTCTGAAGCCATTTTGATTAGCTCTTAGGCCGGGAAGGCTAGCTCAAACTACCGGGCTAAAAAAATCCGAGAGAAGGAAGAAGAGAGGGAAGAGAAAAAGGGAAAGGAAAGGGAAAAGGGAAGGAAAGGGAAAGAAAGGAAAAGAAATAGAGCAGGAAAAGGGAAAGGAAAGGAAAAGAAAGGGAGAAGAGGAAGATAAAAGGAAGGAAAGGGAAAAGGAAAGAGAAAAACGAAGGTAGGAAGGAAAGAGGGGAAGGAAAAGAATAGTGTAGGTAGTTGATAAGGAAGGTTAAATAAATAAGTGGAAAGAAGTGAAAATCGAAAAGTAACTTGGAGAAGAGAAGAGATTAACCATCCAAACACTTTTTGTGTAAGCCTGCATTACGTAACTTCGGTGACTTTCATCAAGGTAGTCATAGGACCGGGTTAGGGATCGCCCTCTCCTTTGACTTTGGGTGAATTGCGCCTATTTGAAGAATCTAAGGGATTTACTTAATTCCCATCTAAATTACTATTTGCCCCTTGCCCGGTTTGATGATGGGCAATTTAATATAAAAATGGCAAATATTCTCGCGCTATGCGCGCATTTTCCCAGGAATATCATTATAGAAGCCCGTTTGAAAGACAAATGTACCTTAATAATGGTCAGACTCGTGTAGAAATGTTGTAAGATTTCGCGCGCTGCGCGCATCAACTTTAGGATGCAACGTCATTCGATGGATAAACAACCCAGCTAGCTGCGCAATTTTCTTACTTGATAGGGTCGAACTGGTGTTCACCGGGAAAAAAAATACCCTTTGCCCCACCACCCCCCCCCCCCCCCCCCCCTCCTCTAAAAAGACCCCAGATACGATACTGCAACAATCTCCAATCGACAGGAGGCGTGTCTATATTTCGATTGTTTCTATAATCTAAAAGCCTTACAAAGAAGACTCAGCCGTTACCAATTCGTCTTTATTTTCAAACTGTAAATCGCATTGACAATTTTCCGGACAATATTTAGTGTAAAATATTGGTTTCCGAGTTGTAGCTTCCTTGATTTTAGATTGGCTTTTCAAAAATTAATAATATTACTATACCGTATACTCAAGGGCCGAATTCTCGTACTAAACGCGGTTTTAGCTTAAAATCGTGACTAACTAAACTCGTGTCTTAAACGCGAGTTTATATTTTAACATAACCCGCTTTTAATTTCATTCATCCCCAGAGTGGTCGTGCGTTCATTGTTTAGGTATTCAATCTACTGTGGCCCAAAATGGGTTGTAATAGATATCGACCGAATTTCTCAAATGCAGGTACAATCTGCACGTCAACTTGCACCGGGCACGGTTGAGTAATTATTCAAGGCATACAGTTGGTGTATGATCTTGGTTAAAAGCGCGTTAAACTAACCCCGTACCCATATGTTTAAGTTTAGACACTTTTCGGTGAGGTAAACAAATTTTCGAGAATCGCGTTTAGTTTTACGATGTGTTTAAAGTCAAATGTGTTTAAACACGTACGAGAATACAGACTTACCAGGCTGTCGTCAACTTAACATGAAGTAAACTACCCTTGTCTATAGAATATGATCATAATTGTAATGGGCTGCCTGTTGCCTGATGATGATCTTAATACCCGATGTTTCAGATTTGTTAAGCTGGTCAGGAAAGGCCTATTTATGAATACATATGCAATTATTATATTTCGATACAAGTTAGCAATGATATTGAAACTGTAATACCTATATAACATATGTATGGAATTGTGTGAAAGTATAATATGCTGTAGCGATGATAGTCAATAAAACTCTTGCTTTAAGACAAAAATAGAGTCTGAAAAGAATCTGATAGCATTGTATTCCAAAGAACTGTCCCTTAACCAATGGAAATATTGTAGACAGACTGCCTATTGTCTACCGACTATAGCATGTCTATTTATTGAACAATTTTAATTGGTATTCTTATGTTGGAGCTATAATTTTGAGCACACTTTTTACCTTTTAGGTTACTTTTAGAGACCTGAATTAATCATCATGAAAGTAAATGACATCGGTCGGGTTACTCCATACGAAGTCGGTCGGGTTACTTTAGACGAATTATGTGTATATGCCTCATAATGTGATATCTGACTATGCGTACCATTATCGCGATTTAACTGTGATACAGCTTGCCTTTTAGAGATTGAAATAAATTGAGCGTCTGATGGAGATAAGACCAATACAATTTATTATAGTAATTTCTCTACCCTATATTTTAATATACTATCGGCCGAGTGCACCAATGGCGGGTAGCTGAAGAATAGCGCTACAACGCTAGTAACTGAGGCGTAACCCAAAATGTTGAGAGCACCAAACCGGGGTAAGCTACTAGGCTAGTAGCTTGCGAGTAATTTACGCTAAATCTTATACCTGACCGGACCCAAGAGTAAGTTGAAGCATAACTGTTTATGCTGTAACTATATGATATTTTCTGATTTGCCCTATGGATGATTACATATATATGATGATAAAGGGGCGATTTCTATCATACAATTCATTTATATCAATTTATGCATTATTTACTCAATGATACATTTATGACCAATTTAATATAAAATATTTTAAATCTACCACAATGATGCATGCAAAATTGTAGAAATATTTTCAAACAATCAGTCAACCAACCAAGTAATCAAATTAATTAATTAATTAAATATTTAACATGAAATCAAATACTATTGGAATAAACGAATACATAATTAAATAAATGAATAAACACATATGCCTAGTTATATAAATGGATGAATGAATAATTAAAAATTATAAATAAATTAATAAATACATTAAAAGTAAATAAAAAAGATGCATACAAAATAATAATACATACACATTTAATAAATCAATTGATTAATAATAAATAAATACGGTATGTATGCCAATACCTGGGCCATTATATTGAATGATTTCATTAAGTCACCATCATGTTTAAAAAAAATAAAACATATGAAAATTTCGGGAATCGAACCCGTATCTCCGTTTATAAAAGACAGGATCACTGTAGCACGCCACAGAGATTGACGCTAAGCATCATGTTATTAATACACCATTGAACTATTCAATTCGTCGCTGTTCTGACATACCGGCACATCACGAAAAACAGCGTTTTGAGAAAATCGTGTTTGAAAATGTTCCAATTTTTAAAGACTTGTTAGACAGCATTTACATAAAATGTCACTATCATTGTCAAAGAACACTAATAGATATATACTTAAGTTTGTTATGAGCATGTTACAACAACAAATTGCAATTATTAATTAGGAGTAATTATGTCATAAAGTCATGTGCCGGTATGTCAGAAAGAAGAAAAAAACCTTCATATTCGTCCTACAGTGATATGCCAGTGATATGCCGGTATGTCAGAACTGCAGTTACACGGTGGTCTATGGCAGAATATTGTGATGTGCCGGTATGTCAGAATACAAAATGAGGGTTTCATGCCGGTATTATGTTAAAACCCTGGCATATCACACTAATTACTGCGGTATCTCATTAATTAATTACCTTTTTGTCTCAATTTTTTTGGAGAATAAAGAGTTTCATTTGTAGATCATAAAATGCAACTTAACTCATATTGCTCAAAATGGCACATGTGCCGGTATGTCAGAACAGCGACGAATTACAAAACCGCCTCGTACCGCCTCGGTGGCGCACTACGCCGTACATATCAAGCGCAGCTCCAAGACGACTTGAGCGCCATAGGCTTACAACCTAATGCGGCCGTTGATGCCGCCCAAAACCGAACTGAGTGGCATCGGCGTGTGAAGGCACTGAAATAACAATAGACACAACGCCTCGTGTCCCTAAAAAATGAAAGACACGAGTAGCGTCAAATTGATGATGATGAATTACAAAACGGGTTTTTATCATGAAAATTGTACCTTTTAGTGCAACATTTGTATGTGACACTCGCCCAAAATATGTTTGTAATAACATGATAGTCCTTATTTTTTGAAAAAGCGGTAAACAACTTCGAAATGTTTGGCCACAAAAATGGCATCATTTTGTCTGGACCGATAGCCGATTCAGCGTGATTCTTTATTTACACTCACCTATGACCTAGCGAGTGACGACACATTTTTAATATTACGAAGGACCATGCACGTCAGAATTTTACAGTAAAGTATAGGTGAACACTTGCATATGCGACAATTAATTTTGTAAGGGGACGATGCTGATTAATGTGGATATTTACCCCGCTAGTTACTATTCTGGTGTTACTCGCCAGTTATGCTCTGAGAGTTACATCGTTAGTAAGTTACGCTACAGTTAGGGCATAACTACTAGGGCTACCTCCCTATTAAGTTACGCCAGTTTGGTGCACTCGGCCGTATGTTCCAGATTTTTTAGCCCGAAATATTCACAGGTTAAACCAATTTAGCGGCATACAAGTTGATTAGTAAGTAGTTATCCTATATAGTATGTCGTCCGCGGACATACCGAAGACATTCAGGAACTAATAGATGTTTAACTTTAGATATCATGGCAAACTATCCGTTTTATGGCTTCTTGTATCAATCCATTTGAGACCATTTTCATTAAAATAAAAGTATATATGAGCATTTTGGGAATTAGACCCCTGTACATAAAATATGAGAGAAAGTTTGACCTTTGACCTATTTTGCCCTACATTTCGGAAACTAAACATCGGGTGGATATACAACTATTGAATGTTTTGCTCTTTATGATCACAGGAAGAATTTGATACAAATTTCGTGTTGGTGCTGGGGTGTGGGGGAGGTGATGGGGGGGGGGGGAGATGAGTGGGAGCGGTTGTTGGGGTTTGGGGGTGTGTTTGGGGGGGTGTGTGGGGGGTGTTTGAGGGTGTGTGTATGTTCATCTCGTGAGTGTTTTTAGTATCACATGTTATTATAAATGTCTCTGTGTAATTTGTATATCATTTTAATGTATCTCTTTGAATGTATATAAATGTTTATATAATATTGTAAGTGCAATGCAATTTGGCTTGTAGGCCACGATTTTGTATTTTTCAATAATCCAATCATAAACCTGAGCAATTTTGCAATTTGACCCCTCATTACTTTTGACCTATGATAGCGTATAGAATAGCATACAGGATGCGGCATGGCAAAATATTGACTCTTTGCCACAACTAACTAATAAGAAAACCATCATACTTGTTTTACCTTTTGGCAAAATATTCTCTCCGGGCTCCTGGACTAATACTCTAGTGTCCGCATTTTGGGTTTTTTAAATCCATGTCATCAGAAATGTTGAAGTCGTGGCTACTTATGGTAATGGTTTACCATGCAGTGGCTAAAAAGGGGAAATAAAGATAGTATGCCTATAAGAAGCAGCTAATTTTTTACTTTTGATCGTTTTTTATTTCACAAAAATCATAGCAGTGATTCAAAAGTTACGTCAAATCAAAGTAGAAACTCCAACGCATATCTCGCAAATTTGTTTTTAAATATCTTATGTATTTTTTTTCTTCTACCAGTGATATTTAACATTTCATTCCTTATACCAAGCGTGTGCAACCTGCGGCCCGCGGGCCACATGCGGCCCGCCAGCCTCTAATCTGCGGCCCGCGAAGCAATTCCAAAATTCCCATTGATGCGGCCCGTTTTAACCGGAACTCCCTAAGTTACACAAATGGCGGATTGATTTAGTGGTGTGCCCCCTTATAATTAGTAGGTGACGCGCTGCATTAAGTAAATATAGCTCGAGGCGTGATTTTGTGTTAAAATCCCTGGTTAAAATGGCGCTTGCAGTAGCAACAGGTAGTAAAAAAAGGAATTTGCACGAAGAGAAGCGGGTATTCAATGAGCATTTTTTCTTCCCAATCTTCCCTTCTCCCTATTACCCCTCCTCTGGACGTGATTTGGATGTTTGACAATCACTGCGGCCCGTGTATGGATCTCAACATCACAATGAGGCCCGGGTGGTAGAAAAGGTTGCACATGCTTGCCTTATACATTCTATAACATTAATAATAAAGGAGCTTTTGCTATGTAAATACCACCACAAAATGTGATAACTCAAATAGCAATTTTAATTATGGTTTTAAAAATGTAAATGATGTACCTAATCTGCATAATAATTAAAAGCAGTGTTTCTAGACTTTAAACGCCGTTTTCTCGAAATTGTCATTTCGATCAGTCCCGGCCCGGGGTCAATTTTCAAAAACGGAAGCATGTATGAAGCTGTAATTTCTAATGGAACTAGACAGGGTTGTCTCCACGCCGGTCGGCGCCGGTCGGGTGTAGTCGGCACTCACGCTGGCCTACCGGCACTAAAATTTTTAAAAAAGGCACTAAAAAAAATATTATTATTATTATTATTATTTTATTTTTTATTTTTCCTATTCTACATAGCTAAAATCATTAAACTGCCTCATATAAAATTATGTGGCAGGAACCCCCAAATAGGCCAAATTGCATGACAAAAAACCTTTAAAAAAACCTAAGCAGGCCCCTGGACCCCGCGCCGTGATCCGCTGCGCTCCGTTCGCTACACTCACTCCGCTCGCCATCAGTAAAATTAGCCGGCATTCAAATTGCCCTGGAGACAACCCTGGAACTAGACTAAGTAGTTCTGCAAGGAATAGCATAGCCTTTTTTGCATATTTTTTCTTGTTTGAAATTTTATAGCCATCTTTATTTTCAAAAATGCTTATTATTGGTTAAAATATTTGTAAAAATATTTTTGATGATGCAATTTTGAAAATTTGTGACCCACATTTGAAAAAGGGCTATGCTATCCCAACATTCATGTGTATAGCATATTTCTAGTTTAAAAAAATCAAAGAAATATTTTTGCGTACTTCCAGGAGTACCCCGGGATAAAATAGCCGATACAATCAAGATGGCCGCCATTATTATGCAAATGAGATGAATTTTTGAAGGAAAAAAATCTACGGCAATCCTCTTATATGGTCATAAGTGTCAACATATCCATAAATGAACTTTGTAGGACTTAACATTTAAAAAAAGTTATTTTGGTACATGTAGACCATCACCATAAGGATGTCCAATAGACAACTGTAAAGCCTCTTTAGATTGTCCAGTACTCAATTTGATTTGGTTTTCTTATAAGACAAACAGAAAAGCCGAATTTAGAACACTGCTCTAAGCCATACTAAGTTAAGGCCATCCCAATCTGCATAAAAGAGTTTCATCAGCATTCCAATAATAAACGCCAGGTTCTGATAAAATCTTGTTATCACCTGTCTAAATGACTTTTCTAATAGCAATGTCAACCTTGTCAGCTAGAAACACTAGGTAAAACAAGAATCGTAAAGGACAAAAATAAATACCCAAAACACGATAGTGATCGAAGACGCGGCATTAGCAGATGACGTCACGATTACGTTGTTTAACTAGTGCCTAATACGCGGATGTTGGGTTATAAAACAACGGCGGGACCGGAAGTGAGTTATAGCAAGTGAGTAACATAATGTAATACAGGGTGAGTCAAAAAGAAGTTGTACTGGAATGAATATTTGTTTAAGAATAGACCAAACAAATTAGTCAAACCAATGAGACACGTATTCAAAGAGCAACTTATTCCGCTCATATGACAAAAGAAATCATTGAAATCGATCAATTATATCAGGAGCTATGCCTGTTTTAATAAAAGAACCCCTTTTATTATAGCTCTCCACGGAATGCTTAATTCTCTTGATATCTACTCACTCTAAGTGGGCAGCAAAATTTACACACAGTCATTCATATTCAAATAAGATTAAAGCCCGGGAGTTTCAAACACAGTGGGTATGGTGTGCCTAAAATAAATAATCAGTGACTACAATAAGACTTTAACCTTCTTTTTTTGACGGATTCTATGATTTAGCATTATGAGGAATAAAACAATTACTTTTGATATGATAATGATGAGTTTTAAACATTTTCTTTACTTAGTTCTGTTTTACGTATATCGGTGGACAGCTAAAAAATGGGTTCTTTTAGTAAAATAGCTATAACTCTGGATAGGAATTATCGATTTCGGTCATTCTTTTTTTCAGATGATCAGAAGAATATTCTCGTCAAAATATCGTTCGAGTTTTAGGTCAATTTTCTTTTTCTCTCTCAGGAAAAAATATTCAAATCCGTACAACTTCTTTTTGACTCACCCTGTATATTAACTTTACATGTAGGAGACCCCGGGGGATTAGTCCAAAATCCCAATCACAATGTAATGCGCTCATTGCCAATATGAGCAGATTGTCTATAGCGTCAGGTAGAGACACACTTGCATCCGGTCTTGCCGGCATCCGCGTGTTCAAAATTGCTTACTACAATACTGTTTGATCTTCAAAATGTAGCCCAATGGGGTTCCTTTATTATTATTTTAGTAACACCATATTCTTCGAAGTGCAACCCACTATAGGCTAACAAGAATCTTGTAGTATCAGTAAAGAACCGCTTTAATAATCAAATTAAATTAAAAGACCGTATTTATTAAGTAAATAGACTACAAACGCCCACGTATCAGACAACACGCTTCTGTAACCTACACTACTTGATTAGACAACATCAATTAGATTACGTACTGTGAGATTAAATAGCAACGTAAAAATTAACCTAGTTCAGAACGCAGCATGCCTTCGGTGTGTGACCGTGTGTCCTTACAAAATCGACTTTATTCAATGACACCAGCTTTTGACTGTTTCCCTTCTTATTTACCCCTCATAAAACCTACCCTTCTCATTTCCTAATTGTAAGCTTACAGGGAGTTATATGCCAAAACGTTCCTTGACGTATGTAGAATACAACCTAGGGTGACATTCCGTGATCATTTCTTCATACCTTTGTTTCTTGGTGAATTTGTCAACTAGAACCATTTTAAAAGAAATTGAGCTCCTATGACCCTCTCAAAAGTGACGGGAACTTTCAAATGGCTAGCAAGAAAGCATACCAAATTGTTTGGCTGAGCACAAAGATTCCGAAAATGTATAGTTTGCCCCACTTACGATGTTTGGTTAACGAGTTATCGGGTAAAACGTAAATAGGTCGTTCCTCTTTGCAGGTTCCATATAATGTCAGTATACCTTGACCTTTTGACCCACACAAAATATTCCCGGTGGAAGAAGAAGAAAAAAATCTGGAATCCTTGTGATCATACGAACAATATGAGATATTGTTTTTCAAAATCGGAGTAAGTTTAAATTTTGACCCCATATGCAAAGGTCAACGATGTTTTTACATTTTACCCGATAACTCGTTAACCAAACATCGCAAGTTGGGCAAACTATACTTTTTCGGAATCCTTGAGCTCAGTCGAGCAATTTGGTATGCTTGTTAGCTTAATTGCCATTTTAATTTTCGTGCCCCTGTATGGCGGCTATTTTAAAGTTCCGGTCACTTTTGAGAGGGTCATAGGAGCTCATTTTCTTTTAAGATGGTTCTAGTTGATAAATTCACCAACAAACAAAGGTAGGAAGAAAATGGTCACGGAATCCAAGCCTATGACTTTACTTACGAGTGTGTATATCAAGTGGAGCTACCTACACGGGTATAATCTCCATTTGAAATCTACACTCCCTGTGTGAAAGATTAAGGTTATATCTTCTATAGGAGGTGTATGAAGTTTACTGGAATAACCAATTGTGCCACATATTGAGCACCAGTCAATACAGCACAAATCATGTCTCTGTGCTAATTCAAATTTTTCACATACTGATGCGAATTTTTCTTTGCATCAAATTGCCGACGCGTGTGAATGTGAATGGTCATGATTTTCCCAATTCTGCATTTCATATTGAATATTATATAAGTGCTCGTTAAGCATGTTCCCAGTTGTGTTGCCGCATAAGATGACAGACAATTTTCACTGCCGTCGTCTAATTATGCGAAGTTAGAACTTGACCTTAGGATTACACCGAGTATTTATTAAGGGCTTGTTAACAACTTTAATTAATTCTAAACACGTAAAGATATTCTAATCTATCGAAATAAAAAAAAGAGGAGGGGGGGGGGATTCACCATTGTTACGTTAAATGAGTAATTATTGTATGAAAAATGCATCACAGCAATATTGCAGTTATGATTTCAATGTAACATTTAAGTTAAGATAATGATCAAGTATTAACTTTGCACCGTTATACGAGTATGATGATAAGGTGACGAATTCAAAACCGATCAAATGTCCCCTAATTTTCAAACACTTTCTTAAACATGTGAAATGTTTTCTAAATTGTTGAAAACAAATTTAATGTCCAACATTTTCAGATTTTTCTTACAAATTGGAAAAGTTTCATTTTTTGTTTAAATGTTCAATTTGAAAAGATGAACAGCATTTGTCTCTTTAATAACTTAATCGGACAAAACTGTGATGCAGACTAGCATGATATACAACCAATGTGATGCAATCGACTAAAGTAAGTCGTTTGTTCATCCATAAAATATCGTGTTGACATTCAATAAAACACATTATCAGCTTGAATTGAGTGACCATCCCATGTTTATAAGACCTCGGTCCTAACGTAATTACAATTGCAATGACGTCAGATGTGACACATAAGAAGCAAACACCAAGCATCAAAATACTTTGAGTGTAATTCCAAATAAATTGATTAGTTGAGCAACATGAAGATGTATTCATTTTGCATTTCATATCAAGAAATTAAAGGGGCATGGAGAGATTGGTGAGAAAAATGAAATGTCGAGAAAAAAAATCAATAGAAAATGTACGTAGAAACCCTGAAACGTAATCATTCATGGGGAAATGGTTGAAGTGATGGCGTTAGAAAGAAATTCTGGTGAAGCCATATGTGCCGAATTCTGCTGATATTTTTGATGTGATCTACATCGAAAATGATTGACTGTGAATAAATAAGGTAAATAATTTCAGATGGTAGTTAGCGGTTAGTATTATACCTAAGTATTACTTTGGTCAAAACAAACAAATTTCCATGAAAATTGAGGGCGCACCCCCATATTTATCTCTAATGCCCCTTGAAGCTGGAGAAGTAAATTTTGCATAACAAAACAAACAAATTATAGTGTGATGTTTCATCGCCAATTCTAGTAGAACACAGAAAAAGAATATATTTAAATATGGAAAGGAAAGAAACATGGATTGTTGACAGGTCAGTAAAAAGCATTATTATCAGTGATGGTCCGTCTTTTAGCACGAAATGTTGCTCAATTGCGTGGGTCAACAGGTTACGTAAGAAAGTCATCAATTTTGCCTGATAACGGTTTATGATCATCTGAAACACGAATTCTACTTTTGATACATAGTGTAACTTCATATGCCAAGGTTGAGTGTACAATTATTGCGGTCACGTAAAGCTGAAAGGCAAACGCTTTTAAGAACGCCAAAGATGGCACTTCCTGTCCGCCTTTTTCCCTGAAGAATTCGCGAGTGATGTTATTTGATCCCTATACTCTGTTTTCTCTCTGTCGTAGATAATTGAGAAGTACATGATCCATTTCCTTTAACAGCCTACTAAACTTGATGTTATTTATAAGAGTCAAAGTACTGTCCGAACGATATCTAGTGGTTTTCAATATATTTGTTAAAATGATAACAGCTACGATTACGATGTGGATGCTGGCCATTATACATGTTATAGAGTAAGTATGCGCGTCATTGAGACCCGGCATTGAGATTCGGTGATATGGCATTTTAGTAAATTACATTTACTTTAACCTCAAATCTGACACAATAGAAACTTACCACACAGGCTATCAAAATACACACAATTATGTAGGTTTATGATGATTAGGTTTGATACATATTCATGTAGTCAAATGTTTTGACTGTGTACAACATGCAGGTCTATACAGTGAGTGTCAGTTCGCCGTGATTCGGAGAGTCACGTTAAGTCGTTGGTCACGTGTATTCAGACGCTTCACCCCGAACACGTTAAATAGTTGCAAACCTCATCGTAAAGAGCAGGGGATCATCCCGGGTCTGTTACCTGTACACACAAAAAACACCTCTTGTCCCCAGGTTTCATGGGGGAACTGTACCGTTAATCCCCATACTCATGTAAAACAATCATCATCATTATTGGCAGTCTAGGTCCACAGTAGAGTTGCATCTGGATTAAAAATGCTAGGTTTACCAAACAGACGGTGTAAGGCCATTGCCAAATACATCGGCATTAGCGCTGCCATTGGTTCAAACATATTTATTGCTTTTCTATACTATGCTTGTAATTATAATTTGTATTATATTACTGTGTTGGAATTGAGCAATAAAATACTTGATATGTTTGATGAAATTAAGCTAGAGAAATATTTTTTTCAGAACAGAGCATACAATGGCATGACATTGAATTGCCCGATTACTGAATAACAGAGAACTAAGGGACGCACCATGGAAGCATGGAAGTTATCTGAAAGAGAAAAAAACTTCGCCCACTCTCCAGGCAAAAAACAACAACTTTGCCTACCATCCAGGCGGCTAAAAAAAGAAATTTCTGCCAGACCCCAACTTCCATGCCCTAACCCCCCCCCCCCCCCTGAAATCAAATGGTGCGTCCCTAAAACATACATTTATGTTTACATTTATACCCTGGTTTGTTGACAGGTCATCGGACGCCATGATTACTATCATCGGTGGTCATTCCTTTCCAAAAACAAGTTTATGGAGCAACAGGTTACTTAAACATATCGAGGGCTCAGAGCCACAAGGCCTCATCTCCATTTTTTCAAACATGAGATTAGGGTATCATAATGTTAAGAAAGAGACACATCCCTATCTCCATAACACAAAGTTATAGCAGTATCACAAGGCCTAAACTCCATCTCCCCAATGTGTTTAAAAATCTTCAATTGACTTTTCTCAAAATGGTCAAAATGGAGATAAGGCCTTGTGATTCTGAGCCCTCGATATCCTTGGTTTGCCTGACACGGGTTAATAATTACCTGAAAATTGAAAAAGAAGTACTATTTGAAAACAAAGTGAAAATAGTTGTGTATTTGTTTGCTCAAAACGTGTCATTATTTTACTTAAGCATGTTAGAAGTTGATCACTTAAGGTGGTGCAGAGGGTATCTCCAGCAAATCCACACTTTTGGCTGGTATATTTTTAATGATAAATCTGAAACACGAATATAACTTTTGATACATACTATACTCGTCAAAGTTGAGATTATTGTTGTCACGTAAACCTGAAATGACAAACGCTTTTAAGAACGCCAAAGATGTCACTTCCTGTCAGCCTATTTTACTTTCAAGGATTTGCGAGTGATGTTATTTGATCCTACTTTTCTTTCTCTCTGTACTAGATAATTTAGAAGTACATGATCCTTGTCCGTTAACACCCTACTAAACTTGAAGTTATTCAAAAGAGTCAAAGTACCGTCCAACCGATATCAAGTGATATTCACTACATTTGTTAAAATGGTAAAAGCTACGAGACGATGTGTATACTATAGCCATTGTAGTATTTGAGTAAGTACGCGCGTCATTGATACTCGATGTGAAAGACTATTTAAGGCCATTCCCTATTCTCGTTAAAGTTGTTGACCAACACACCCCCGCCCTCCATTTACATCACTTCATTTTGTTCGACAATATGTTCGAAAATAGTGGTGGTCGAAAAAACCTAAGACGGAAATACACTTTAAAGGAAATGACTCCCAGAAACCCGAATTGGAAAAAGAGATAACAAAAATGACCTCATTAGTACTTGTAAGTCAAACATTTCGTGCGGTGCATAGTAACGCTAACAGCGCAGATGATTGACGTATAAAATGATGTGTTAACAATCTTAAATCATGACAGCTATTTGTTACGGGATGATATAAAGACTTATCAACCAAGTAACCATTGTTATATCCTTAGGGATAATTCACATATCTATTATGCATCAACAATAGGTTCATCATGCTGATAATTGAATCGTAGGATGAAAAGGCTAGTGTGGTTATTGCTTGAGGCGTACAACATGAGCATGATGAGGAGCCTGAGGACCGCGAACCAAGTAACAACATCATTAACAGGTCAAAAGTACGTACATGTTAACAGGCGACACTATAGATGAGGTGACCGTTGTTTACATCAGTAGTGTTTACAAATTGATTAGCACCTGGTCTAAAGACATGCTAGAGGTACTACATGTAGTCCATGACTTACTGCATACACAGGGGCGGACTGGCCACTGCGGCGTTGTGGCGATCGCCACATGGGCCGCTTGGTTTGGGCTTCTCAGGGCCGGTTACTCAAATTTTGTGGCCGTGCGAAAATTTGTGACTGTGCGAAATTTTGTGGCCGTGCGAAAATTTGTGACTGTGCGAAATGTTGTGACCGTGCGAAATGTTTTGACCGCCCCCGCCCCCCCCCCCCCCCCCCCCCCCCCACTTACGTGAAATTCACCCCACTTACGTGAAATTCACGAGGTGACTGACTGGGAAAAAAATTGGGGCAACCTTTTACGAAAATTTACTACCGGGACGACATACTTCTGCCTGACATGGTCAAAAAGGGCCGCTTTAATAATTTTGCCACGGCCGCTTTCAGGTCCCAGTCCGCCCCTGTGCATACATCATACTATTTGAAAGCAAAACACACATCACTGAGCGCCAACTTTAAAAGCACATACCCTCATGGTGCGTACGCATACTGCCGGGCAACCAGATTCAGTACCTGGTCTCTCATTGTGCTTAGGGATGCAGTCCATGACTACTGCACTATTACACTGTAAGCATGGTAAATAATGATCAATCAAGCTTCAAGTGTGAATTAAAGCACATTCCCTGTAGGTGCGCACGCATACTGCCGGGCACTACGTCACCGGTCACACCATCTATAGTTTGACCATATGGTGACCATTCCTATGGTTGACAGTTAATGGATCTTTTTCTAAATTGGCTTCTGCTATGAACAAACTGCCACTTGCTCATTAAAACAATTTGAATGTTTAATGTTATATAACTCATTAGAAAATTGTAGAGGATAAATTATGTGACACTTTGTTTTATGGTTTCGTTAGGTATGGCTCCTGTTAAAAAGAAACAAGGACATTTTAGCATCACATGAAGTCTGGTTTCATGTAAAAAAAAATCATCGACAACGGGCTGTACCCAAATCAATTTAATATGCTCGCACATCATCTGTGAAATTGTGAATTCAACATCATCAGAATACATTGTGCATCCGGGTTCTTTAATATTTGATACGAAGACTGTTGCTGTAATGTTCAAGAGGCTAACGTTACAATTAATGTAACAATGCAAAATCAAACTAGTGTGTTGGAAATTAACGCTTTAGTTAAGTTAATTGTATTTTTTCCCATTTTGGGACTATGAACAGTTTTGGGGACTCGATTTAACTGTTCCAGGTCGATACTGGAACACCAAATTATGTCCCAGTCTATCGGGCGATAGTGGTACACGTGCTTCCAGTAGTGATTAGTCCCAGTATTTGGACGAAGCTGGTACACAATTGTGTTCCAGTATCGCCCGATACTGGAACCTTTTATATGTGCCATTATCGGACGATACTGGAACAGAATGTTTTGCAGAAATTGGATTCAAAACATGCTGTGTTCTTAGTTCTACTGGACTTGTCTGCGGCTTTTGACACCATTGATCACAATATTCTTCTTTCGCGTCTAACGTACGAGGGGTATCAAAAAGTTTTAGAAATCACCCAGAAGTGAAGGAGCTAGAAATTTTATTTTGTTATGTGATCCTTCAGACATCTTTACATAGTCCCTGTGCAAAGTTACACATTTCTCCCACTATTTATTACCTGTCCACAGACCGCCATTGTAGAGATCCTCAGATTGACCGCCATTGATTTATTTTCAGATTGCCTCAGATTGTGATATTCCCAAAACAGCAATAAATAGTTTAAAGTGTTGACACAAAGGATCAAAGGTCATGTAGGGATCATTAGAGGTCAATATGTGCACACCCCATGTTACCCATAAGTTTATTGTCACCAAGCTTGTTTGTAATGACCTTTGACCCCTTTCTGTCAAAACTTTAAACTATTTATTGCTGTTTTGGGAATAACACAATCTCAGGCAATCTGAGAATCAATCAATGGCGGTCAATCTGAGGATCTCTACAATGGCGGTCTGTGGACAGGTAATAAATAGTGTGAGAAATGTGTAACTTTGCACAGGGACTATGTAAAGATGTCTGAAGGATCACATAACAAAATAAAGTTTCTGGCTCCTTCACTTCTGGGTGATTTCTAAAACGTTTTGATACCCCCTCGTACATCTACTGGTATCACAGGTTCAGCCCTTCAATGGGTCACTTCATATTTGACTGACAGATGTCAATCTGTTAGTGTTGAAAACAATTTATCATCTCCGGTAAACATAACTTAGCTGTACATACATACGCCGATGATACCCAACTGTACTTGTCGTTTAATGTTAAGGGGGTGTGGACTCTCAGGTACAGCCTCCGTAAAACTGCCGTAACTTCTTCATTATTCGTTTAATCTATATAAAAGTATACATTTTCTTAAAGGAAAAGGTTCAATGAATCCAACCATGAACATGAAGTTGACCATTTTGGAAAAAATTATAAAAAACATGTTTTTTGACCCATTTTAGGTTTATGCAAGATAACTCAAAATATATTTTGTCAAATTTTGTCATACTAGTTTTATCATAATCCTAATAAAATTCCCAATGAGGCGGGTTTTTTAATTATTATTATTATTATTTATTTATTTTGAAATATAGACCAAAAAAGTGCCAAAAAACGATTTTGGAGGTAAAAAATCACGTTTTTCGGTACCTTTTGGTCTATAATTTTTTTAAAAAATTGATTTTTACGATTTTGGAGGTAAAAAATCACGTTATTCGGCATCTTTTGGTCTAAAATTCAAAAAATAAATAAGATTATAATAATAAAAAAGCCTCCTAAGGAATTTTATAAGGATTATGATAAAACTAGTATGACAAAATTTGACAAAATATATTTTGAGTTATCTTGCATAAACCTAAAATGGGTCAAAAAACATGTTTTTTATGATTTTTTTCCAAAATGGCCAATTTCATGTTCATGGTTGGATTCATTGAACCCTTTCCTTCAAGAAAATGTATACTTTTATTTAGATCAAATAAATAATGAAGAAGTTACGGCAGTTTTACGGAGGCTGTACCTGAGAGTATTGTACTGTGTATTTCTGATATTGGATTATGAATGTTAACAAACAAAACTGAAATTGAATGATAACAAAACGAAACTGCTTATTATATCTTCAGAAAATGCTCAAAATAAGATCCAGAATAAGAATATTCAGATTGGTTCTTCAACTATTTCTGCCTCTACCAAAAATCGTAATATGGAAATATATCTTGATTCTACGTTATCAATGGAGATCCTATCAAAAAGGTGTGTCAATTAGCATCAGTTATATAAGAAAACTTCTCATTAAGGATACAGCAGAAATACTATTGCATGCTTTTTGTCACGCTTGACAACGGGAATGTTTATCTGATCATATAACACCAACTCTACGGAGTCTACACTTGTTACCTGTTCGCGAACGGATCAAGTATAAAACTCTACTTCTGACATGGAACAATATGGCACCTTCTTATATAACAAATTTTCTCTCTCCATATACTCCTATTCGCAGTCTTAGGTCGTCAGAAAAGTGCTTACCGTCAGTTCAACGAACAACATCCTCTTTCGGAGATCGTGCTGTTTCTACTGTTGCTTCAAAACTTTGGAACTCTTTACCTATCGATGTTCGTTAGTCGAATTCTCTTTATCTGTTTAAATCAGGACTTTAAACATTATTATTAAATGCTAATTATGACAGGTAAATTCAACTGTTTTGATTTTACATTATTTTTGCTTTGCTATTGCTATTGTTGTTCATATGCAATTTGCAATTCACTGTATTGTTTTCTTGTTTGTTAATTGCGCCTTGGATTAGATCTTGTTTCTAGATAAATGGCGCATTATAAAAGCTTATTTATTATAATCATTATTAACACTGACTGTGTAACAGTATCGAACGATACTGGGTGTTCCAGTATCGGACGTTACTAGTACAGTCCAGAATCTGGGACATAAAGTACATTTTTTTCCCAAAAAAGAAAACAACAACTTTTTCTTTAATGTTCAGGAGGCTGACTTTAAAACGTAACAATGCAAAATCAAACTAATGTGTTCGGAATTAACATTTTAGTTGAGTTTGAAATTGTTAGTTTTTGGGGCTGTAAGCAGTTTTAGTGACTGGGTGTTGGCTATAACGCGATAATGATGGAGTGTTATCTCCATTCCAGAAACACGTGAATAGTCAGTGTTATTTTTATTTAAAAAGTTAAGTAATTTCTCCTCAAAAAGACGTTCACAGAATGTTGTCTTAACCTATGTATAGAAGAGGAAGTTACTTTATTCTTACAATTGAATCAAAAATCATGTTGGAAAACAGTCGTCGCCGTCTACTAATTTGCGTTACAAGATATCAATATTGGAAAGGGCTTGCGTTATTTGATTACTACCGGATATTACGAGATTCCATACAGGAAACCAATGCAATATGATACTCGTCAAGTGCATTTCATGTTCATGTTTATCGTTAAGAGAGATTTAAATTACCTCTTAATGACGAAACAGAGGATACAAACACTACGGTGATTATCTTTCCACATCCGCAACTGAAAACAACAGGTGAATTTACAAGAGAATATGAAGCGATGTACTGTATACATCCTGGTTACGAAATATTAAATTCTCGTACCTACAAAAGTATATACTGCAAGTTTGCAGTAATCTTTACAGCTTAAATCAGAAGATGTATCAACGGTGCATATTGTTAAGCTGTTGCGTCAATCTATTTGACAACCAACTATAAGGATTAGTTACTAGTCCGACCACCCTTTTGACAATAGAGGGTGCTGCAATATCTCAAAAGCATTTAAGACATTTGTAAGGAAGAGGATTTGTAGAAATCCAACTGTCAACCCAATTTCCCTGGATGAAATAACTGAGATGAGACCTAGTCTGCAAGGAGCGTTGACTTCACCAACATAAACACTAGGACACATCAAATATACTTATAACAATATATTTATTCACTACTTCTCCATTATTTAATTGTAACGGAAATTGAACCGGAGACCGCGAGGCAAGATGATGACTTGTTGCCTCAATCAAGTCCTAGACGAATCTGATCTAATAGATGGGATGTAACCCATCTGGAAATATTAGACTAAAATAGCAGTGACCAGAATTAACCAATCAGAGCATGAATAAGTTGCATGTTAATTTAGCTGGCGTGATTGATGCCTGTTTATCCTTTATGGATAGTTACATTGTGACATGTAGATCATGACCCTTGGGTCAATGTATAGATGAAAGAGGAACTTTGTTAGAAACCACAATACACCAACGAACAATAAAGATAATCCTTGTTTCTCAGTAACATCTAAATGATGTGGTTTACAGGAAACAACATGTCAAAGTTTTGATTAATGAACAGTGGTTTAGAGCTAAGATGTTCTCTTCAATTGTTCTCTTAATAACACCCTCTATAGGGATTGATGTATGATTATCCTTTATGGATAATTACATACACAGGACATAACAACATTATTACTTTACCTGGTGCCTCAAGTCAATGTGGCCGGGGACTCGGAGGCTACAGTTTACATTTTACTCGCTCAGTTGATAATTGGGAAAAATTCGACAAGTTTTCATTTGAACCTGAAGATTACCTTGCAAACACAGATGGAAAAGGATTTTTGAATGACATTTTCGTTCATTACCATCGCGATTCGTACGATGAAGTAGTCTTAATATAATCTTGGTGCGTTACGATAAACTAAAGCTATTTCCACTTCTACAATAATGTACAAATATGTTAGTGAAAAATGGCCTATGTTTATCTAAATATTTCGCGTGCTCACTACCTCTACCTGCCAAACGTTGATTTACCTATTCTGGACATAACCTGTGAGACCTAAACTTCACACCTTGCTAAGATACTTATTACAGCAAGAAATGTTTGATGTACGAAAATCCATCACCAAGTGTCGCAAGAAGAACGTGTGGGCAACACCCATATAAGAATCTGGAAAAATGATGATGATAGTATTATATCTTTTTTCCCCACTACAAAACCAAATTTCCCTCACTATCCTTAGAAAAAGGTGATGATAAAAGAAGCAAAGCATTCAACTTGAAGGTCTCTATGTCTGGCTGAAGGTGAAGCATCACGTGATGATTGCAAACATGACTTGTATGCAAATGACAATATCGCGTTTGGTGACCCGTTGTACCATAGATTAAACTTAACGTTGCAAAGTTGTATAATGATTATTCCTGTTAATGACGCTAACCAAATTGAACAGTTGCCTACATTGCTTCGGGGAAATTATGTTTAGTGATTTTACAAGCTGTTTTCGTTTATATCTAGTTGAAAATCATCAACCAGGAGCTTACCAATCGGTGCATCTCTATGATAATGATAACCCTAGCACATCGGCTAAAAGCAATAAGCAACATCCGACGTGATTGCCAGATTTGTCTGTCCGTGTTTCCTTTTAATCAACTACTTTTTCTTTTCAGAGGTTTTGGATTACAATGCATATGATTGCGCAGTCATGTTCATTTATCTGTGATGTCCTTCAGCCACGTCGCATGCATGATACGAACTGTTACAGGTGGATACACACTGAATACATTAACAATGAAATCGTTCACACCATCTTTCTATGCGTACTAGCCACCCTCGACACTTCCTCTGTGTCAGAAGTGTTTAGCTGATTCCTATTCTTTTGTGGCTGAACACGTCAAAGGAAAATCCACCCGTCAATAAGCATAATGTAACTTTTGCAGGTAATGGCATACAGAGGGGATTATGTAACGTTCAAGACATCTTCATGTCACCTTTTGAGGTTACGGTATTTTGAAAAGCCATTTGTCCCACGGCATAAAAGTAAAATAGTGAATGGTGACGGTTTGACATATTTGTAAATTTTTAATATAAAGCACCCCTTTGTAACCTAAGTGTTATGACACTGTAGTCATAATGCTTTGGACACCATTCGATCAAACCAGCGCAAGTACGCTGGTGATTTAATTTGGTGTGTACTATAAAGAATGAATATTTAGTACGCATCGTAAATCACTTGAGTTCAACGCTTCGCTTTGTGTATTTTGGTGGGTACTAAATAAAAAATGACTATTTAGCACGCATCGTTGGCCTCACTTTATGTTCAAAAGATTATGACAGGAATTAAAGTCCGTTAACCTTACCTACCAACACAAAAATGGGGGTCTTCAGGTAATATACGCCCTCTCTTGATTAATGTATTGATAAAACCAAGCAAGTAGCATATCAATGGATATATCAGACTTCAAGCTTCCAGAAAAATACAGGTGTAACCGTACTGGCCTTAGGTCCATGAAAACATCTCTCCCGGCTAGAAATCCCCAAAACAAAAAGAGCTTATGGGGATAGATCATTTTCGGCTTATGGTCCTAAGTTGTGGAACAGCTTACCAAATAATGTACGCGATGCTCCCAATGTGAAAGCTTTTAAAAAGCTCTTAAAAACCTACCTTTTCCCAAATTAATTGCTAGTCATTGTGCATATTTTTGGTTTCTTAATTGTTTATTTATATATATCTGTTTTTATCATAATTGCTGATGTAATAAGTAAGTAGGTCATGTATTTTATCATGTGTCATTATTTTGTTGCATGCTGTAACTATATTGTATTTTAGATTGTGTTTTAATGTACAGCGCATTGGTCCATGGGAAATGCGCTTCATAAGTATCCTGAAATAATAAATAATAAATAATAAAAATATATAACAAATAAATAATTATGCAAATAATACCTTAATTAGCTTATGAATAATTAATGCGGTTCGATTAAAAATTGACAAAAATATAACTTTGTTAATGATTATTGCAATATTTCACATCGTCAAAAACATTAATTCTGTGACTTTTATTCAAATTAGCGTACAAAAACTAGTTTCTTACTTGAGGTAAAAGTAATCTGAATAATATTTTAACATTTTGGATTAATTTAGAGGCATTTTAAGGTTACATTTCCTGTCAAATTTGGTCTATTTTAGCAACAACATTACACATTTTTTGTTACGTTTAGTACTTTTACAAGAAAGTAATATGATTTTAGTAATTAATTCTTGTTGGAATGGTATACAAGTGACACAATCCATCTAAAACAATATTTTTCATATTTTATGTAAAATATACCTAAATTCATAGGTTTTTTGTTCATTTTTAGGCCAAATACAATGGTACCCAAATCATTAGGACGGGTTATAAAGGTTCCATCCAAAGTTGTTAAGCCTTTCAAGGAAAGCTTTTACAAAGGTCCCTACGTCAGCGCATAACAGTCAAGCGCGTGATTACATGTAGCGATATCTGGATTGTGTTCTGATTTTCTGTAAGTATAACTTTACGAAAATAGATCTAACAAATCGCATATAAGCCTATTTTAAATATTAATGTAACGTTTTTATCCATGTCTAACATTAAATCAGAGAATAATCAACCCCCAAGTGTGTAAATGGTAAATGCGGAGACCAAGACATACGTAGCATCGAGCATTTTAAACTGGGTTATTTGCCAGCTGTGACGAAAGTCAAATCCGGATGACCAACCGACCAAGAGCATAGACAAATCTTAGCTTAATAACTATCATTAAACCCACGCTCTTCAAAGTTTATTTTAAAGTGCAAGTACGTGCCGTAATTCTTCTAGATGTTTAGTGACTGTTAATAAGAAGTATTCTGGGATTTGGTTGTGGAAACCAAAGCGAGCTTAATCAATACGGTTGAAGCGCTCTTCAAACAAGATATTATCGATTTTTGTTAGGCCCGTGTGAAACAGGGCTAATTTCCAATCAAATGTTCTTAATTTGTACCAATTTATCGATTATCGAGTGATTCCTTACCTCAATATTGGCAATTCACAAAACTTTGAATGGTACATAAATGAACTATTGCTTTCGCAAGATCATGCTTTTATACCTCTTTCTTTTGGCAAAGAAAGGATAGAACTCTATGAAGGATACCCACGCCTAAATAGTTTTGTGATATTTTCTTTAACAGTTTGTGGGACTGTTTTATGTAACGCTGTGTACAATTACGTGTACTTGTATACTTCGGGTGCTTTCACTCAATGATAGGATATAAAACAAATGTTAATGGATATGGATCTGTGGCCGTTTTAAAAGAACACTTATAATTAATGTAATGCTGTTGTAAATTAAACCTGAAAGACCGTGTGTAGTTAATTAAATCAGATTATAAACACGAAACACGAGCATGCTGTGAATAACCTGTCAGCTTAAGAACAATATTGGGGGCGCCATTTAATGGAACCTCACCATTGCTGTTATTTCCAATGATAAAAAGCAGCAAACAACTTGAAAAAGGTAATTTGCTGGCCTTTTGAAATGGACTTAGCTAGCGGGGAAGATGTAGAAGGTGAAACCGGATAAAAAAAGCAATGACTTAAAGCTCTAAAAGTTTATTTTCTTAACAAATAACATCGCCGTGTTTGCTGTCCCATCCTTACTTACCTGATACATTAGTCGCAATAAACAATTGTATTTCATATGCACAATTAACGTAAATGTACCTGATCTGGCCTAAACCTAAAAGACCTTTGATACAGCCCTAGACTATATGAATCTTTATTATAAACAGGAACATTTATAATAAGAAATCTGTTACAAAGGTGGCAATAACATCGTGTGGATAGGATTCATCTTCAAATAAGAAGAGATAGGGGAATGGCTTATACCGTTAACTCTCCTTCAAGCTGACATGTAGATCGTGTAGTTTTAAAAATATACGACCAATCTGGGGACGAGATTTGCGAAGTTTAAAATAGTTAAACACTTCGTTTAAAAGATAAACTCGCGTTTAATTTAGACACGAGTTTAGGTTGGTTTAGTAGACATGTTAAGGGGGGGTGTGGACTCTCAGGTACAGCCTCCGTAAAACTGCCGTAACTTCTTCAATATTCATTTAATCTTTATAAACGTATACAGTTTTTTGCAGAAAAGGGTTCAATGAAGCCAACCATGATAATGAAATTGACCATTTTGGAAAAATTATAAAAAACACCTTTTTTGACCCATTTTAGGTTTGGAAAAGATAACTCAAAATATATTTTGTTAAATTTTGTCAAACTAGTTTTATGATAATCCTGATAACATTCCCCAGGAGCGTTTTTTTTTTTAATATCTTATTTTTTATTTTTTGAGTTACAGACCAAAAGGTGCCAAAAAATGTGGTTTTTTACCGCCAAAATGAAAATCACCATTTTTGGGGAAAAATCACATTTTTGGGATTTTGGATTCATTGAACCCTTTTCTGCAAAAAACTGTATACATTTATAAAGATTAAATGAATATTGAAGAAGTTACGGCAGTTTTACGGAGGCTGAACCTGAGAGTCCACAGCCCCCTTAAGTACGAGAATACGGTCCATTGTGCTTTATAATAAACTTCATTTCGTACGGATATATTGCGATGCTCTTCTAGTCTCAGTAACCTGATTCAGGCTGGTTACTGTGTGTGTTATTATTTATGGATACCGGTATGGCATCACATTTAAATCCTCACATTTCAATAGTATTGTCAAACTATTCCAGTAACGATTCCGCATGCATATACCTATTTACGGTTACAACTGGAAAAAACCAGGAAAACCCTGAAACATTATTAACTCTTCGTCCATAGCAAAAAAACAGTACGTTACTTTTCTAGTCTCAGTAACCTTATTCAGGCTAGTAACTGTGTGCGCTATAATAGCGCACACAGTAACCAGCCTGAATCAGGTTATAATAATTATACATGGATACATGTATGAAATCACATCTAAGGAATCAACTAAAGGAAACCTCACATTTTAATTATATGTTTACACTATTCAGTAATGATTCCGCATGCAAGTTACAAGTATGTATAAGTTGCTTTACCTATTTTGGGCTAACGTGAAGGACGTGAGCTTATTGAAAATTTGTCCGCACGTGTATAGTGTTGGTTTACCAACGCCGGACTCACCCCGTAGGACGTTCACTTCAACTATACTACAGCATTGTATAGTAAGAATTGCATAAAGCAAGACAAATAGCTAGAACAGGCATTCTCAAATGGTGGCGCGCGCGCCACTTGTGGCGCATCAAGGCATCCTAAGTGGCGCGAGAGTGGTTAAAATTTGTTTTAAAAAAAAATCATATTATGATATAGCCAAATTCCATAGGCATATGACAGTCAGATGTATAAATACAGCAATTTTTCTCGCGCTACGCGCGTATGTGCCCTCAAAACAGTAATATTGGTTAATATGCTGTCTACATAATGTTAAAATATTTTGACATTAATGTTATAAAGGGAATTTTGCCATTGTAATTCTAAAAAAATATGACCAAGTGGAGCTTCAACAAGTTGGTTACTAAAATGTGGCGCATCAGTAAATCTAGTTGAGAAAGCCTGAGCTAGAACATATAGCCAGGAGAACGTGGTACTTATGATTCTGAAGATAACAGTTGGTAGTATTTACTGTTAAAGATGTGTGTGACATATCCCATCAAGGATGTCAAACAACAGATGTGAGTAAGTTTTCCAGAATAACACTGTGTATATTTTGTTTGGACAGGATGAGTTCAACTGAACGGGCGTTGTTGTAGCCGATATTACACAAACAAGTATAAATTAATGTATATGTTCTTACTTGAAATATTTGTTAGAATATTGAAACACTAGTCAACCACATTGTTTGTGTCGATTCTACTCGTAATATAGGAAGCTTGAAAACCTAAAAAATGTCCTTCAACTCAATTTAATATTTGAGGTTCTGTGATGGTTTTCACGGAAAATACAGTCATGATAGATCTATGAGTCAAGAAAAGTTTTCCTGATTATTCACTATAAGAGAGAGAAAAGATGTATACAAAATTGAGAAAAATCACCAAATATTGCTTTAACATGGATAGGAGTTCTCAATTCAAATTACATACAGGTAAATAGGTTCCCTATATTTTTGCGTGTAAAACAAGGGTTACTTGTCAATTTGTGCCCTCGTAAAGCGATTTGAATGTTCATTTTTACATTTTTCGACACGTCTATGGCAACGCAATATACAATAAAGTATTTTCCTCATTGATCTACCTAATCGGTCAATGGCTTTCAAATTTGCAATTTTTCTCCCGGTGGTTGAAAAATCCATATTTTAGCTCTAAATCAAGTTTTGTTTTAAATTGAAAAACCTTATTTACAACGTTATAACGACTTATTGTACATTACCCTCAAGACGTCTTACAAATTGCTCGCTAATTAAGAAAAACAATTGTCTTAGTTTCACAATGAAAACCCTTAGTGTCCCCAATCTGTGTAAATACTTGGATAGCCAGACATGTTCAGTTGAATTATCACGAAGATTCTAGCATCCAAAACTGGAAAAACATCGTTAATTTAAAAGTCAATGTCCTTATTACGCGGCGCTTCACAGACTATTTCACAAATGTCTCGCCATTGTGAATTTAATAATATGTATTTCTATATAAATATATTTTACAATTATTTTACCAATCTCAGCAAATATCTTTTTGTCCGATTGATTGATATGTGGTATTGCTATACAGTTATTTTCGCATTCTCATTGTCATAATATACAATGAATATTTATTTACTGCCGTTCAAATGATTAATACAGAACAGTCTAGGATAGCGGCCGTGTACGCAATTAGCGTAGGTTTTCCTATTCCTAGTAAAACCCGTAAGATGTTATATACTACGCCAAAAAATAGTACCCATTTTTTGAAGAGGTCATAACTGTATATCGTTAACAAACTGAATATGTTCATTTCATGCATAGTTTATGAGACTTATAAGACTGTTTGCAGGGGAAATAACTATTTATAGTGTTGCCGTAAATGGCCGGTTACACTCATCTATCTGCTTAATGAAAGTTTTCTATGCATCTGTATCGCTTCATCTGGTACAAAACAAAAGCGTCACAAAGCGACCTGATGTTGTCCTTATATATAAGCAATAACTACAGAACGCATCATTCGACGTTCTTGGGCTAGCAGTTTCTGTGATACCGCTTGGTGATTAAATCACCTTATTTTTAGGACTTGTAGTATACGTAGGGGTCACCAGAGATTAATCAGTGCACACCCGATTTGCATACTCATAATATCTTGTGCCGATGGTTCTTCCGCCAAGTTATGTTGAAATGACAAAAAGCAACAGGAAGAAGAAGCATTTTGAATAAATGTTCATATATCAACGTAACTTGGCATGCTGATATAATTAATAATTGCTAGCCCGTTAACTTTTGATTCCGGCAACTAACACTTAATGTTTTACATTACAAAGCAATATATTATCAGTTGATCAGATTTAAAGTTCTACGGACTTTCTACGGACTTTCCTTTATCCGCGATGTTTGCTTAACTATAAAGTACACAGACAGCAATATAAATGTAAATTCATGGATGTTATTTAACATTGGTAAGAAATTAATTGCAATCTAAGTGCCTACGGCTTGGGGTATAAATGTACATTTCTATAACAAATCAGCAGAATCCGTAAAGCAGGTCCTTATAAAATTAAACTGTTTAGAATAATAAATAATGTATGAGCTTGGTTGCGATTACAAGTCCGCGTATGACTCCGGACACAATCGGCCAAATCCACTCAAAAACGCTTGTCCACTTTTATCAGTTGTATCAGATTCCCCCATTATATGCTTGTTTGACGCCTACAGCCTGGTATCAAATATCTTCTTGAAACTCAATGAATTCTCTCAAACAAACAGCAGAACAAGTTCAATAACCGTTCTGAGTCTGTGTACAAAATGGAACATCGAACTTTGTTACCGGAGACGTCAGCACGTAGTGGAGTTGTATTTTGAACTTCAATGCAACGTAGAGAAGTATGTGGTGTCGCCCGGTGAAACAAAAATCGATATCAAAATCATACATTCTTGACAATTATATAATAGAATTGTCATATTGTGTGTATTCTGCGGTTTCTAGGTAGGAGAACGTAGAGGCGCCCTTTTTACGTAAATATTCCCATTTGAGTGTAGGCGATTGGCAAACTCGGCTAATATATTATAAGGCGTCAAACGCTTTAGTTTATATTTAGTTCCGTTCCCAAAGTACAATTAATATGTATATGAGGTTATACAGATCCCATGGTAGTTTAACAATTCTATTAACATTTCTCTGATGTAACCATTTCCAGCAAAGATCCACACGCTCCAAAAGTCAGTAAACAATTAATTAATATAATTTGAACAGCCACCAAATAATACTGTAGGACTGATTGGATAGCCAGACAGACCAATTACCAAATTGACTGATGTAAATCACAGGAAGCGTCTCAATCAGATGCATAAGGTTGTTGCCTCACTCAAACTAATGATCCAAATAACATTGTCTAACACGGGACAACAGACCAAGACGGTAGTCATAATAACTTTCAGTGGTATGCTGCGGTAGGTGGTAGGTAGAAAAATGAGTGATTGAATGAATAATCGCTTGTTGTGGTAAAAGACAAAGCCATATATATTTATATACATATCGTTTTCGATTCCTACTAAGACCCGGTTAATTACCGTGCTTTTATATTTGATTGAATTAGGGGTTCAATAAGGTTTCTTAGTTGTTTATCTTGAGTCGACAACGGTAAGAAATAAACCCGTCTTACCGTTGTCGATTCAAGATTAACAACGATGAAAACCTTGTTGAACCCCGTTCAACAACGACGAAACATTGACATCATTCATATGTGAATATTGTTCTGACAAATTAATGAAAGAAGGGGTTTTAATAGGCTAAATTTACCATTAAAAATAGCTGCTCTTAAAAAAAGGAAAGACACCTTGTTTTTATATTGTAATTATATGCCCTTATTTGGACAAGTTCGTTCCCTTTGAATGGTTGAAGGAACTTCTGAATTGGGTTGATTACAAAAGGTAAATTACTGAGGTAAACATTACAGACGATAAATGATTTCATTAACTACATTAGTAAGAGTGACATTTAAATCATTTTGTAATATAATTGTATTCACAAAACATCTAACATTTAGAGACAAATTAAATCAAGAATCATGGATTTATCTACATAAAACATTTTGGTACAGATTTAAAGAATAATCGTATCATTTCAAAACACACCCCTCCATTTTAATAGTAAAGCGGTCCATAAAGTTGAAAGGGAAACCATTTAACCGCCAGTGGCCATCAGCAAAATACCTTTGCGGTCGTCGGTGACTGAGCCAGGGATCTAGCGGTACGAGCGGTGGGTGAACGAATATGCAAGCTGGTACGAACAAATGGGGATTGCAGAGTTCAGAAATCGATTGAAATGACATATTTTTCTTTGTATACGGAGGAACCAATTAGTGCAATTTGGGCCTATTTTTAAAAAAGTTGACATTTGACAGCTAGGCCTAGAGCTTTTTTCGTTCTGATTTCTGCGTGAACGACATTTTTGTCGTAACATTGATTGCGGATAGACTGCTTTGTATGACCGATCTCATAAGTAACAAAAAATAATGTCATTATTTAACCAAATAATGCAATTTGGACCTGTTTTTAAAAGAATTGACATTTGACGGTTAGGCCTACCAAAAAACATAGTGCTCCAATTTCTATGCGAAACAACATTTTTGTCGTAAAATTGATTGCGGATAGACTGTTTTGTATAACCGATCTCATACGTAACAACAAATATTAATATTGAACCAAATAATGCAATTCGGGCCTATTTTCACAAAATGAATGGAAATATGTAGGCCTATAGGCTAAATGCTTGCATTTTTACTGAATTGCCGAATTTGGCATACTTTATATTTCAAAATCAAGTTTGAAAGCTAATATTAGCCCCGGCATTATTAGCGGCATGTGAAATATGCTGATATTTTTAGGTAGGCTTAACTGTTTTCTACATGAAAATACCATTGATTTTTTTTAAAGTGAGTATTAATGATTAAGAAATCGTGATTTTCGAGCAATAGTTTTTCGGTATCGAACGAAGCTGTTCAGTGGCGAGAAAGGTAAATTGGTCCCAACTCGCGACCAGTGGAGTGTACGACACATACACTTGAAAACGTTATCATCTTGATTCAATGAATGGAACTAAAACCGCCGTGAGTGGCAACATAATGCTTCCCTACATCCCTGTTTAATTACTTTTATAAAATAAAGGCTAAACTTGTCAAGTATGGGGGTGTACATGTATGTATATGAATAAATATGAAATGAAATGAATGAAAGTTTTATTTATGTTCGTGCGTACGTGACGCACGATACGCATGCATAATGCATAGTACATACAGTGGTTTCCAAATAAGGTTCGTCATGCTAGTAATTTTCATATGAACAGTGGGTTTATCTCAAATCGACAACGCTTTGCTACTGTACTTAAGGTATGGGGGAGTTGTTAAACTACTCATTATATGAATGACAATCAATCCGTATCATTTTCGTCAGGACATCTTTTGTATTTACATCAGAGACTTTATCCGGGTATAACTTAGTTTAATTCGGGAAGTGATACTGATATAGCTTTTACAGAATAAGAATGTCAAAAATTGACGTAGATTGAGCAGATAATTGGAATGAAAGAATAACATTAGTCCACATGTTCAGTTGACAGTTCAGCAAGTTTTATCTATTTGTCGATAGTTTAGGGAGTGTTCATAATTACTTTGGTGGGGGGGGGGGCTGGATAATTATAGGGGGGGGGGGGGCAAAAAGTGTTGATACTCTGCAAAGGGAGGGGGGTCAAAAAAGTGTTTGAAAACACCAACAGAGGGGGATCAAAAAAAAGTTTAAAACACTTATTAGTTTCTAAAAATGACTGAGGGCTTCGCCCCCAAACCCCTGCTTTACCTGTATGCTCATTATTTACGGAACGCTTATAAAATCAACGTAAAAATAGCTATCTTTGTTTGCGCGCTACGCTACGCGCGCAGATGTCTACTACGGGCCTTTTTCATGTACTTGCCCAGCTAAAAAAGAATGAAGGGCAAATTCATGTCAATAGCAAAAACATATTTAAAGCCAGGATATACAATTGGAGGGGGCATCCGAATTGGTTTCAAAAACAGAGATCCGTGCTATACTATGTGTTATTCAGAGGAATAAAGACCATGGCACTAAACCAAAGATACCTGCAATTGAAGTGGGAGTTCTGATTCACTCTAGATTCTACAACCTGGCCTCCTAGATGTGATGCGTCCCTATCAAAAATAGAATATGATACATGGTCAAAACAACATCCCATAAAAAATATCATATCTATGTTCTCTGAACTTGATAACAATGAACTGGGACAAGAACGTGTTTAGGTGCAGGCAGTAATACAGGGGGGCGGTCAAAAAAAGTTTTGAGCATGGCAAGAGAGGTAGTCCCCCCCCCCCCCCCCCCCAACACCAAAGTATTTATGAACGGTCCCTTAGCGTTAGTTGTTGTTTTTATTTATTTTATTTTAATAGACTGAATTTATAATTAGTACCTCCTGGCCGTTGATATACTGGGTGTTATTTCCAGCTCATCACCTAGACCGAAAAAAATCAAAGTATTCCAGAACTAGGTAGTACGATCATCCGTTTACTGCTGGAAGGAACTATTGCGATTATGGTCTGTAATATAGCGTTCATGAATAGAAGGAGATAATCAAAGTGTTTTAGGGGAATGTTCTAAATAGATTTGTTTGAATTCTTCTATATTTGTATCAACGGTTTTCAAGACGCGTTTAATGGTTTTATGGTTCTAAAATGGGTAATTCATCCAATTAGAAAGTATTACGATTATGTTGCTAGATTTTTGTATCAAATCTAATTCTTAATTTTTGTGTAAGATTTGTTGCTGCTCTGGATCCCTCCGTATTGAATTGTTATTTGTTACAACAACTAGAACAGTCCTCCTGGGTATTCTTTTATTTTCTTGAACATATGAATGTAATTTTGTCCTTGAAATCCCCACAGATCTCCACAAAGTGGATAGCTCTACAGATGATTGTATGCATCACAACTGAATGATTTCAACATACACGATGGAATTGTAGTAAGGTATTGTAGCCTATACCGATAGCATCTCCGGGGTTGGTTCCTCGGGTGCTTATTTCATCTTTTATTTGCTCTACAGTTTTCACCAATAAGTAAACTACGCTGATTTCCCTACTGACTGTCTTATATTTTTGTTTGTCATAATGATATCCCTGTGTATCCAAATTTTCATTTTCTGGTATAAACTACACTCTACTATTTCAACGTTGAACCCTACAAAGTGATGCCAGTACTCTTATAATCAAGATTGCTATAAAGTTGCGTGTACATTTAGGAGAATATGAATTCCTCAAGGAACATACAAAATACTATATGCTCCTATTAACGCCCTCAAGGAACATACAAAATACTATATGCTCCTATTAACGAAGTGCTTTTTTTTCTGTATACCAAACAAGACGGGCTGAATTAAAATGAGGTTAAACACTTCGAAACTTCTTTGTGACAATTGACATTTGTATTATAATTTCCGTCAACCCCATAGTCATAACTTATTTGTTACAATTGACATTGTTATTATAATTTCCGTAAACACTATACCCATAACCTGTTTGGTATAATTGATCATTTTATTATAATTTCCGTAAAACCCATAGTCACCGTCCACTACTTCATATCACGTTTGAGGAAAACCGGATACCCCAAAATTCAGTTATCCAATGATAAATCGAGTGACATATCATGGTTGACCTTTCAAACATGCGCCTTTACTTGTTGCCGAATAAACACCTTATCAAGATGTAGAATACATCAAACATACGACTAAAGGGCTCCCATTGAAGAAATTATAAATATTTATTATCATTAGAATACTAACATAGGCCTGAACAACAAAATATTAATTTTAACCAAGTACATATGAACCAGTTTGGAGATATGCAGGTTTTTAACCTAATCTATTGAGGTGCCTCATCGCCTGGTTGCTGGTCAGAAAAGATAAACAATAGAAAAGGTCGGGGAGTAATGTATCGCTATATATCGAATGCCCCTTAGACATAGAGCAATGTCCTACTGGTCGGATTAACTTAAATCAGAAGTATATTATGAAATGCTGGTTTATATGTTACCATGCTCTAACTGATAGAGATGTTGAATAAGCATCCTGCTCTGAATCCGTATTGGGCATGCGTGGTTCAACGGATACATTCTCGCTCCACAATACAAAGGTTGTTGGTTCGAGTCCTTGGGCAAGGCACTTTACCGCGCTTGCCTCTCTTCACCCAGGTGTATAAATGGGTACCGGCATTAATTCATGTTGGGAAGTAAAACAGACTCACTGTGAGGGAGGAGTGGCGAATGAACTTAAATCAGAAGTATATTATCAAATGCTGGTTTATATGTTACCATGCTCTAACTGATAGAGATGTTGAATAAGCATCCTGCTCTGAATCCGTATTGGGCATGCGTGGTTCAACGGATACATTCTCGCTCCACAATACAAAGGTTGTTGGTTCGAGTCCTTGGGCAAGGCACTTTACCGCGCTTGCCTCTCTTCACCCAGGTGTATAAATGGGTACCGGCATTAATTCATGTTGGGAAGTAAAACAGACTCACTGTGAGGGAGGAGTGGCGAACCCCCCACAGCCAAAATTACATGGATGAATCTGGTCCAAACGCTAAGAAAAGAGATATGAGCACTCCGCGCGCGAGCTTTACTCGGCACGAGTCTTTACTTTAGTCTTTACTTTACTAACTCCCAAGGCGACTTACAAATCCACGTGTCTACGATCAACACTGATGTGGTTATTGCACTGGGTTTAAGACATGAGAATCTTTTTTCTTCTTCTTGTGACAGTAAATCCGTCAAAGATTTGAAATCACAAAATCGTTACAAACTTGACGCCATTCTGAAGCCATATCATTTGTAATTACTATTCTGTAAATATAAGAACGATCGGGCAAAGAATGACAACAAAAGTTAAACAAAATGTATAGCGTTCGCAAAAAAAGTTGCTCATAGGGAGTTCACTATTGAAAAATGCGATCAAATCAATTTTGACCAAACTTAGGAGATGCTAGTAAACAAAGCATCTAAAATATCAAAACAATCATGAGGAAATGTGTGTTACTTTAAAATATTAACTTCAAAAGTATACAGTTAAATGATTTACCGAGGTTATCGATTTGAAGCAATTGTTTATGTATTTGACTAATACAACTCAAAATTACATTTTTTTAGTTTTGAATATGTCTCTTCGAATAGAATTATATTTTAAAGTACTATACTCAAAGGAGAAAATGTAACAAAATATCACTGCATGATTCCAAATAACTTTCACAGAAGTAAAAGAAATGTTCTGTGTAATCATCTACATTTACAAGTATTACAAATATTTGATTGCTCTTTACCCATTTTGTGTAGCAATATTTTCGTCGGTCAGATATTATGAAGAATTCTCCAATTAAGTGTTAACAACCTTACTTCGTGCGTGCATTTAGGAATTAGTTTCCAGATAAGTTTCCAATTGAATATGAAACTCAGAAAACGTCTTATTTAGACGTTTTGACATTTTAGGGGCTTTATTCCTATTCCAGATAAATGTAATAAACATTGTGTCGATTTTCTGTCTGGATAACGTTATCTGGAATATGAATAGAAGTTGCTATACAGGCGAGTTGGGATGCCAAAAGGGTTTTAACAATTAGATTCCTACCAATCATTGAAAGTCCTCTCATTTTCCATGCACGTATCAAACTTTCAGTTCTTTGCACTTTGTTATCCCAATTACAATAGTTTTTTCAAGCGGAGTGTCGGGGCTAAATGTGGTACCAAGAACCTTATTGTTATTGTCTGGGGACAGTTTCTAGTTGATATTTCCATGTTTAAAGGTATTATTTGTCAGCGACCCTTTCCAAATGGCATCGCTTTTACCATGATTAATGTGCAAACTAGAAATATTTGCAAACTCATCTAGTATGAGTAGAGCATGCTCCAAAACGTCTGTAGATTTGACAGAAATAGTTGTGTCATATTAAGCAAAAGTTGAAATTTTAACTTCATTCCTGATATAACAAAAGAGCGGTAGCGTAGTACCTTCAATTAGGTTGGATTGACGATTTTTACAAGATAAAAGTTCGACGCTCACTACAAAGAGTTAAGTATAATCTGTTCATGATAATAGGGAACATATCTGTATTTTGATAACCCGATAGGTGATGAGGATCTCAATTGATCTGAGAATAATCTTGACGTGATAAGCTCAGGAACCTAAACGTTGACACGTCTATATTCATGATATAATCTTTAATTGAAATCATTTGTAAAGAATAGGGTTTGTTTTGTGATTCTAGTATAATGATTGCCTGCAGATTATAATACTTTCCACATTTATACACCTGATGTTTGTTAGCCGGCGCTATGTAATGGTGTGGCTCCAAATCGGTGAGTTAATCTGCGTACCTGCAGTATTCTGTTATAGATCAGGAATTCATGAATGTCCAGAGTTCATGGGAAATAAAGTGAATTCAAGCAATATTAAACCGTGGCAGTTATGCCAACGCCACGTCATAAGCTTGTGGATTTTTTTACGCCTGGGAAAATTTGCTAGAAGGGCCCCAATTTGGCAAAAAGAGTCCCCGTGTAGGAGATTGGAGGTGCTTCCCTGAAAATGTGGCATGTTGTACTGCTCTAAAGTGCAACAACTTTTGATAGCACTCCATACACCATCGAGACATTATATTAGCACGTCAACATTAAACGATATTACAGCGATCACAAGGGTATGACGCGTTACACATATTGCAGGTTAATTCCGTTTTTAGATGAGGAATTTCAGCGCCGAGACACTGTCATGTGAAGTACCGCAAGCTAGATCGTTTATATTTCATAGGCAACAATTTCCGTCAAAACAAGTGTTTCGTTATTGATTCCAATGCAGCAACTGTAACACAAGACAATATTAAATCACTTGAACTGATTTCATGAATCCTAAAAGAGGTAATCGATTAGTTGGTTTGATGTTATGAAAGGATTTATAGAAGTATATTTCCGAGCCATCTTCATGCATCACGTGACCCGTATACAATGTAAATTCCAGAATTAGTTTAGTTGATCAATTCTATTTTCAAACTACTGGATAACTGACTGAGAACATTCATCTTTATATAAGTAAATACATTCCTATGTAACTTTCATTGATCTCGAGTTATGAGGGACAAAATAAATGTCCCACATGTTTCAAGACGGATTGAATTTTCTCTCCATTATGCCAGATAGTGTTTAAGAACCATGATCATCAAATATCACCATTCTTTATTTTTCAACAAAACAGAATGAAATAAAGAGTAAGTACTGGGTAAGAATATCAAGATCCTCCAACTTAAGACTTTCAAATTTGAACTAAAACTTGATCGATTCACACACTTACACAAATCATTTCTGATATGATCTTCTAACGATACAGTTTTACAACATGAGTTTGACATGGTGAATTATTGTCGTAAAAGGCATTAGACGAGTGAGATTATTAGTTTAACCTTTTTTTCTTTACTCACAGGGGATATATTGCCATTGAAGCATCACTTTGGAATCCTTAAAGCGCCAGCCTCCGTAAATAATTTGATAACCAGGCTAATCCAATCTACTTATCAGTAAAAACACTCGCTGGACAAACATTCTCAATGTCAATGTCCTAGTTTTGGCCCTCACAACCTTTTACAAATGTTTCGCCATTCTAAATCCTAAGAATATAATGTATTGTCAAGATTATGTGTTTGCAAAAATCTGTATTTACCTAACCCGTGTAAATAACATAATAACCAGTTTCTCTCAAATCAAGTCAACTATTATTATTTTCGTGTTCTGTGTTGCCGTATACAGCGTGTCCCAAAAAACGGGTTCAAAAGTTTGTGAGCTTATAACTAAAAAAGTAGGAAACATGGATAGCTCATATTTAGGGATATTAAACAAAATATACCTGACCTGAATTGGTTAAACTCTGTGATCAATGCAATATAAACTTTTTGAAATACAAAGATTTTAATAGAGCGTGGTCAAAACCCATTTGTTCCACTTTTCAAGGAACCTCCCGATGTGTTGCAATTGCGCATTGTTAAGACTTTATCATAGTTTTGCCTTTGCATTAATTCTTTACAAGATTGGGCAGTAAACAAAATTATCTTGGTCATATTGCAATAATACAAATTCATTATTTACATAAACATTAAAACAAAATGTTCTTTGTTAAAGTCCTAGTAATATTGGTAAGTTCTTTCAGAATAAACCCCATGCCGCAAATACTGCACAGCGCACAGTTTCATGCAACGCACGGATGGTTTATTCCTTAAATCGGGACAAATGGGTTCTGACCACGCTCTATTCAAATCTTTGTATTTCCAAAAGTATACATTGGATTGATCTCTGAATTTACTCAATTAAGGTCAAATATATTGTGTTTGATATCCTTAAATATAAACTATCTATGTTTCCTACTTATTTCGTTATAAGCTCGCAAACATTTGAACCCAGTTTTCTGGGACACGCTGTACAACCAAATCAATAAGACTAAGGATTGGATATCAACTACATGTAATTACAATCTGGCATAATGTGTCCACAAAGCGATTACATCGTTCAACTATATATTAAATGTATTCAATATTAAAGGAAACAGTAAAATACTTCGGGGAAGGGGGAAGGCGTTGATAAAATTATAAGAAATCCAGTGCATATAACGATTCTCCGCGAACGCGTTTAACGTACGTTTACCAATTTCAGGCCTCACCCATAAGACTTAACAAACTGCCCACAAAAGGAAGGTATCCAGTGTTTGTATCTATAAAACAAAAAAGAGTATTAACTATGCATGAAAAGGAATAAACCCGTTTCTGTAGGGTTCATGACGGTGAATGTATAATATTTTTAATGTTAATTTTGTCGGTGATGTATTATTATCAATATTACAGTGTAAAATGTTTATAGGGATAAATCCATTGAAAAAATGAAAATGTAACCATAAAGCAGGCGGTTTACACTTATAGATCAAGTAAGAGCATTTTTGATAACAAAACCTATATCTGACAAAATACAATAGTGTTAACCAACATCCTGGCTCTAAAAGGAATAGTTTTTCGGACACACCATTCGAAGTCATTTGTTGGGAAGTACAGAATAAGCCATGTGTACGAAATTCAAAGATGTTCCTCCTACAGATAGAAAGGGTACCTCGTTAAAAACGGTCTTCAATATTATTGACATAGCAAGTATTTTGGATTATAGAATTTTTGTCACAGGATTACAGACTATTCGTACATGGTAGGATTTTGAATTGATCTGTGCAATCTCTCGCAGTAAAATATCTAGGAAAAACAAGAATGAGGAAGTTGAGGTTGTATTTTCTGCCCGGAAAAAGAGCTTGACAGCCCATTGATTTCTCATCAATCAATATTCTTCTATCAAAAACCTCCTGGTGGTTGTTATAAAAACGGAGTGGGCTTTCTTTTTGCGGTAGTATTTAAATAAGAAAGTACACAGGCGTCAATATTATTTACGATTCATAATCAGTAAGAAAGTATAAATGTCAATCTCGATACCGAAGGATCATTGCATAATAGTGCCATCTAAATGTACATTTAAAACGATTAGCTGAATCTGTAGAACAGGTCTGCTTAGCCAGTAAGCGGTAAATAAAATCGAAATTGTCTACGTCTAAAATAAATAAAAAATGTATTAGCTCGATAGCGATTACAAGTCCGAGATTGACTCCGGACACAAATCAGCCACATCCACTTAAAATCGCTTGTCCACTAGTATTAGTTGTATCAAATTTCACCATTATACGCTCGTTTCACGCGCACTGCCTGATATCAAATGTCTTCTTGAAATTCAAATAAATAATCTGAAACAAACAACATTACTAGTTCAATAACCGTTCTGAATATTATTGTACAAAATGGAACAACAAACTTTATGAACCCGGAGGTCTTATAAGTTGGTTGTTGGTCGAGTTCGTTTGACTAACATAAGGATTTTTTCACGTTAAAACAGACCAATTTTTTAAGATTGTATAATATACAATGTATATGACTAAGATTATAGGTTACTGTCAATCTAATAAATGTTCTACTGGCGGACGGATTTTTCAAGCCCTTTTTTAGGTGGGGGGGGGCAGGTTTAGGGTTATTTTTTGTTTTGATTAATTTTGTTTTTGTTTTGGGGTGGCAGTTAAATGACACTTGATATCACTAAACGCTACCATTTAAAAAATTCTTAAGAAAATTCCTGAAGATGTCCGAAATTTGTGTCGGTATTAGTTTGTGCAGGAATCCCCTCCACAATGTGTTATATCTGGGTCGGTCGGGTCCCTAGAATATGTTGTTATAATATAATATTATTTCCCGTATCCCCGCTCAGCTGAATGTCAGACAATGTTACCTCGTGCAATTATTGTGTATAAAATGTTACGTTGGTTTCACTGCTTCTATTCACTGTTGAATTAGAACTTATGGAATACATATATATTTATCGCCTAATTTGTTAAGATCTCATAGAACTAGAAACTGTTGCACCGGATATTTTGGCAGTACAAAATAACTAAACGGGGCTGTAACTACAAGGCACAACTGATCGGACAGAACAATTGCTGACTAGACTGGTATCAATACATTTAGCGTCCATGTCACATGATTGGTCAATCGCCCTGATTGGTTTATCGTGAAATCGTCACGCACATGAATGCACAGTTGTTCGCGCATTTCATGCATCTAGACGCGAAGAACAACAAAACACGCTTGAATTTTGGCCATAGCATTGTGACAGTTACTATAGTAATGTCATACGGTATACTATAGCAAATGTCTTCAGTGGATCAAGACTACACGGAAAAATAACCCAACATGTTTTTTCTTGTCATTTCTGCACAATATCTATATTTGAATTATGCATAAATGTTGACGAAAGACTGCTGTTTAGAAATGGGACAAGAACAAATCTATAGTTTTAATACGGTTTAAAATAGCCACTTTTTTGATATTTTCCATGTTTATCATTCAAGCTTAACAACATGTTTCAATAACGTTTCCTGGACCATTTTAGTTAGAAAACTAGACATTTTTGCGCTTCGACTCGAGTGAAATAGTGGCACTGTTATATTATTCAAGCTTATGACTTCAGGAACGTATTTCTGGACCTTTTTATTGTTAAAATATCCAATTTTGGAGCGCTATGCGCGAATTAGTTTCAGTGTTTTATTAATCAAGCTTACCACGATGACTTCAGGAACGTTTTTCTATACCTTTTCAGTGTTACAATAGCCATTTTGTCTCGCTACGCGCGAATTAGTATCAATGTTACATTCGCGTCGAGCTTAGTCATGGCTTCCGGAACGTTTTCTGGGCCATTTTAGTGTTACAATAGCCATTTTAAGGTTATAATTCAAGCTTAACAAGATGGCTTCAGGAACGTTTTCTGAACCATTATAGTGTTAAAATAGTCATTTTTTTTGCGCACTTCGCGCAAATTAGTTTCAATGGTTCATAATTCAAGCTTATTTTTTGCTGGACCTTTTTACTTGTAGTGTGACAATAGCCAATTTTTTCGCTGTTTGATTATTCAAGCTTAACAAGATGGCTTCAAGAAGGTTATTTCTGAACCATTTTAGTGTTGAAATAGAAATTTGCTCGCGCTAAGCGCGAATTAGTTTAAACAAGATGGCTTCAGGAACTTTTTAATGAACCATTTCAATTAAAAAACCGAAACATAACAGAACCCCACACCGCAAAACGCGCCGCTTATCTGATGGTATATTTTTATAATTATTGCCATGGTAATCCCCCCCCCCCCCCCCCCCCCGCGTCCACATCATCCTGCACACACCATTAATACTAATGATATTATCTACAGTCGTACGCTGTAACATTATCCAAAAGTATACACCAGATCGCACCAAATGGGTTCAAAAAATTTAAAAAAATCCAAATATGAGGGGGGGCGTACTTCCCCCTGTCCGAACTTTTCAACCCATTATACACATCTCATTTGATTATTTTGAACACATATTCGTCAAGAATTTGTTTACAAGTATGCACCAAATTGCACCATTTTCATTGCATATTTTCATTTTTTTTCGTAATTCTGAGGGGGGGGGGCACATCCCCACTCAGCGATTCCCCCTTAGGATCGCATAGCGATACGGCTATTGTTAATCGATTTACAAAACACCCATGAGCCGCCACTCGTGTCCCCCCCCCCCCCCCCCCCCCCCCCCCCACCACCACTACTTTTGAAAACGGGATGACGCCCTTGCCTGCTGCTATGACAGAGTGTAAAAAAAGCAAAATTGGTGGACCATTACTGTAAAACTCTTCAATTATATTAAAGTCATATAACTCGGATAAAGTTTATCTCATTCTATAAACCTGCTTACCCAACATTGAATTTAAGCAGTTAATACAACACCATCATTGATGTTTCTACATGTTCATTACCACTTCATGAATAAAGATGCTAAAATATGAATGACCTTTGTAAAACCATCCGACCTAATAAGAGACATGTGTTCGGATAAATGGGCATTCATTTCGTTCACGTTAACCCATGCAGAATGATAAATCGAATCTATATCAACCTTCGAATCGACTCATATTACACCAAGTTATAACTCTGTTTTTTGACGCTAAAGCTACTCCGGATCAAAAGGGACTTGATCCATATCATTTTTGTCTGGAGATCTTTTTATCATCATCAGAAACACTTTTACCAAGTTTGACCTGGGACTTATACTTGCTTAACTTAATGATGTCATCACTGCCTAATATATTTATATTGTATCACCCGAAAATAAGACATTCAATATTATTATTATTTATATAACAGACTGTTTTGATAAAACTAAATCAGTTAGCGCGAACTGACCTTCTCAGTGTATACCGTATGCTCACGCGCACATCTTCGGTGCCGCACACAAAATATTGGACGGCAATGTTTTTTGAATATTGGACGCACATCCGGGAAATTGGTACACAATATTCAATTTGCACTTTTATTGTACCGTTTGGAAGACCCATATAAATAATGATCTTGATTATTGAACGACGTTGTCTTGATATTGATATAACTTACAGGTGACGTGAAAAGGAGAAAAATGTTTGAAAAACAATTTTAAAATCTTAACCGTAGGATAATGATAGGTATTCAAATGAGAGGATTGGGAGGGCAATCTTTTAAAACGTCAAAGAATATACGGAGATTGAGCAGATGAAATTTTAGATATCAGCTGAGTGGACAATACTCCGAATAGCATTATTGAATAGATTTATCAGGATCGGTAGACATAAATGAAAAGATAAGGTTCTTGTACTGATCCAAATAGTATACTCACAACTGTGGACGTTTCGGCAACACTGTTGCCTTTCTCAACACTTGGTAGATTATGGTGAGTTATTTACTGTCACCGACGCTAGAGGGAGTTTTCTCAGCGGCTGTTTTGGAGTTGCCAGTTCGTTTCTTGACTCCAGACAGTAAAAGTTCGTCAAAAACGTGTGGAAGGTGATACTGCCCCTCGTCTCGGTTCATGGTGGTTCCCCCTTTCTTTCTTATCTCCACAGCATGTTTTTTGTGGTGGTAATACGCCTTCTGTGACATAACACTATCAAGCGACGCAATTTTAGTTTAATTAGGCGCTGTTTTAACACAATATCAGATTCCTTCCGCTTCATAATCATGAACATGATATCAATGTTAATGATTCGCTACATAGGTGACGCATCCCTGCTATTTTTCTCTTCAAATCTTGTATCTGATTTGTATTTCTCCCTTTTTCGACAACAGAATGATGTTTCTACTATTTTATACAGATTCTGACTACGACATATTGGATTGTTTTGTTACAACTAGAACGGTCCACTCGGGTATTACTTCATCGTACTTCATCCATCTTCAGCAATTGGATGATTTTAACCAGATAAAGTTTTCATTAGGTAGTACATCCCGGTAGTATCCAAGGGATTTCGTGGCTTTATAACTTTTCATCAACAAGCATGTTTTGTTGATTTCCCAAACGACTTTCTAATATTTGGATAGCCATACATGTACTAGGGTTTCTCTTTATCTCATTCTTCATTTTCATGTACATGTATACTTAGTAATCTATAATCCAGGGTTGCCTGCCACACACTGGAAACTAGGATTCAGCCGTAAGAGATGCTATTCACATTCATAGAATCACCCCTACGTAGAGGGCTAAGTTACGTACACACAATTAATTTGTACAATTTAATTTTTAATTCTACCTTTGCGGCTGGTTGCGCTGCGTTGCGTGACTTGCGTTCATCAGCTAACATCGTTCGTGCTAGTAACCTGAACAGCGATACATTGCCTCGCATTACTGCGGAAATACGACTAAAACACCACAACACACATTTTGTTCTTTCTAAAAGTTCTTGTTTCTTAAGTTGATTCTAATAAGGTATTTATCCCGGTTGGCCATATGGAAACGTTTAGCTTTGTGAATATCGAAAACATAAATTCCTATGCGACCCTTTTTACACGATATGAAAAGATCGTCATACAATTTGACAACTATTATGGACTGAATTCAATTTGAAAAAACTTGGTACATTGGGTTAATACAAATAATTTAAATTAGGACTTCCCCCAGTGAAGACCGTATTGGACTGAATTCAATTTGAAAGAACATATACATTAAAGTAGGACCGGAGACAAACATACCTAAAGGGATAAGAAGCACTATTTACACGTTATGTGCAGCGATCCAGGTCTCTCACGGCATTGTTATAGTTGGTCAATCGATTATCGTCACTTGGTTTAATTTGTAGCATGACCTCATTACGTGACGTGTGACCGCGCTATTTCAAATCTAGTGTTATCTACACTTGTATTTCGATTTATTTATTTTTAAATGTCCCGAACATACTTTAGTATTGGATGGTTACTGACGTACAGACTGTAATAGATTTCTAAAATGAGTACGCATTTATATTGCTAGAATTATGACCTGCTCCCACACATATTAACATTTCATTATGATATTTACATTTCATGGTTTGTGTTTAGATTTAATATGAATTGAAACACAAATGTTTAGATGCGGTTGTGCTGATTAATGTGTGTTTCAATTCACATTAAATCTAAACACAAGCCATGAACTTTGAATATCAAAATACATTATTTGTGTGTTCAAGCAGGTCACTAGTAGGTTTGAATTGGCAGAGTAATAACCATCCGTTTCAATGTTATTCAAATCCCAGTTGAAGCGCTTCGAAGGGTGATGTTGAATAAGCTCCCAAAGCGACACACAAATCCACGTGTCCACACTGATGGGACCATAGTGGCACCGTGGTTATCTGTTGATAAAATGCGATCGAACTATTTTGACCAATTTGAGCTATTGGCAGTAAAAGTGTTAAATAGAGTGTAGTAAAATAGCAAGTAAATGATACGAGTTAATTCGATAAGTTAGGGTTATGTTAATACGCCTGTGACATAGAATATCAAACAACGCAATTTTAAACAACAACGCATCCTTATTGCACTTATTCTTATTGTACATTTGTATTGTGAAGGTAAATGATAAGAATTAATGCAATCACTTTCATCTTTTCTTGAAAGGTATACACTTCAAAATGTAACTAGCCGGTTATACATTTGAATCCCCATTTTACCAACCAAAAAGCTCGCATTTTTAAGGAGGAAAGAAAATAAAAGTTAAATTCGGCGTTTCGGTCGACTCTAAATGATGTATCAACGCTCAATACATTGCCGCCGAGAACTACTTGGAACCACGCCGAGAACCACATGGATCGTACTACTACGTTGTCGTAGGTGAACATTTCGAATGAAGATTGCTTGACAACGCCGTTTAAAAAAAGAAAACAAAACGATCAATAACATAAGCATTACGCGTTATATATACAGCATTGTAATGCAGCTATTAAATAAGGTCTTGCAGCGCCGCGACACAACCATGCGAAATCCCGCCAGCAAGATCGTTTAGATCACAATATAGGCGACAATTTCCGTAAAGACAAGTGTTTCGTTATTGATTCCAATGCAGCAACCGTAACACGAGACACCATTTAATCACTTGAACTGACTTCATGAATACTTAACGAATAAATTATTGTCGATTCTGGTGTTGATGTTTGGGTGTCATATCCGGACAAATGACTCTTTTCGTCATTTTGTCTGAAGATTTGAAGGGCTCTCGAAATCCCCAAATGTCAGTTTTCTGAAAGTTAAAAACTATTCATACACTCACCATATTACAAACCGACATTAATTGCACTCGATTAAAAGGGTGCTTCAAAGATGCGTAATAAGATTAACAATTGTAAGATGGTTTCTTTGTAAAGCTTGTCTTAGGTAAGAAAATCGAGTCAGTGTACTTACGTTTAATTTCCTATGCATTCTCGAAACCAAATAGTAAGGGTATTAGTATCCCCTCCCTACTACGATTGGATGCAGCGCCCAGACATATGTGACATTCCTCCAGCGATATCATTTAGATCACATAGGCGACAACTTCCGCAGAAACAAGTGTTTGGTTATTGATTCTGATGCAGCAAATGTTACACAAGACACCATTAAATCACTTGAACTGACCTCATCCATACTAGAAGCGTCAACACTTATCGATTTGACTCTTGATTTGATGTTTTAAAGGGTAATTTAAGGATTAATTCAGGATGGCCATAAGTGATCCCGAGTGACAGATAACATGCCTCCATGCTTTAGTCAAATGACACATTTTTTGGTTCTTTAAGGCAAAATATCCCCAAGATTCAAGACGGTTTGGCGCCTATTCATCTAGCCGATTGTGTAGGGAATTTCTACCTTTAGTTGAAGAATCTCAATCATAAGATCACCTGATACAAAAACAATTAAAATAATTATCAAAGTTAAAACAATATCTGTTATAGAAGGGTTTAAGAGTCCTATTGTAACAAAAATGCGGCAAATTAGTTTCCTTTGATGCTTAACCACCCACACAAAACATAATAGACATATCCAAATTACTCTAGAAACTTCCTAATACAATAGAAATGGTAAAAACTTACTGGTATTATTCTGATATAGAGGTAATCTTTGGTGTAAGACATTCATAAGTTAGTTTAGTGTCAAGACCCCATTACGGAATAAAGCTGTATAATCCTTTAATCCTTCTTTAGGATTTTGTATGAGGTTAATTCTGTACTGTCTTACACCAAGGATAAACCGATATAGGGTAAAATCGATAAATTTCTTCTTTGTATCATGAAAACTACCGAGGACGTATTTCACATACTACTCGATAGAACTCCAATCGAATTTATTGTTTACAAAAGTAACCGTTGATTGACCTGTTAAGTCAACAGCTTCAACCTATGCTTAAGTACAAGACAAATTGGTTTCGTGTCCTATGGTTTTGCTTACCCTCTTTAACCATAAAATTAATCGATTGAAAGATAAATAACATCGTACAATATTGTTAACACATTTCATGTCATAATCTACTTACCAATACACCTTTTTATTCGAGATTCGTGTCATAGATATAATCTCATCAATCAAATCATATCTATCTGCGCAACAAAAATCTTGACCAAAATTGTCAATAACAGATATCAATAGCGACGGCACGAATAAGAGCTTAAAGACATTGCTGCTTTGATATTATGATTGATTGAATTACAAAGGCAGCAGCTAAATCTGTTGTTCCATTTTACCTAAAGGGATAATACATTAGAGAATTACGGAATCGAAACAAACACATTTCCGGGCGGACAATTACCCGACGATGCGAACCACGACATTGTTTGGCTTCTATCTGTAATTACTTCTAGTGTCTAACAAATAACATGAAGCGTTAACATGATTTAATTGACTCTGTCGTATGTCGGATTAGTGCAGATAAATTGAACTTTGAATATAATGCACACGTCTTAGCTAGACTAAGGCTCTCCTTCATCTCATGAATTGACTTTGGGGTTGACTTTGAATGAGTTTGTTCTTTACGCAAACTAGATTTTGTAACTTAGTTCAATCAATCAAATTTATTTCCATAAAAACAACACTACATCAAAAATGTAAAACTTAAAAACAACAAAAGCGTGTGGAGGAGTAGGCTGAAAAGCCAATAAGGCCTGTAAATAGCCTACCCCTTTAATAAAATACAATACAGTACATGTTACATAGTTAATACATGAATAAAACAAAATCTGACAGCGACTTAAACAAGACAAGACAAACAAGGACGAGCTCAAAAAGCGCTTAAATAACTTAAATACATTTTGGTTGGATTTTTTAACAATAATGATATAAGTGTAATACATGCAACGTGTCTGCATATCTATTATGCAAGCTTTAATAAAAAATAATACTAATAATTGCATGATTAATTTATAAGCGTTTTCTATATTAAATTAAAGGATACACTTTAAAGTATTTATAACAAATAATATACACATAATTTCTTGAAAATGAGCATTAATTGATGCATTACCCGAGGCATGTTGCACTAAACGAAATATCGCCTGAAGTCTGAAAAAGAGGGTATTGACCCGCCATTAATATTTTGCGCAAATAGCATAAACAATTTAATCTCCTCTTATTTCTTATAATCCCATTTATCTCACATTAAATATTTTATTTTTACTAATGCTTATTTGTTACGAAGGCGAACATCTGCAATGGTTGAACATGTGACGAACTTCGGGCAAGATATATTTTTGTCACATTTTGTGAAATACGTCGCTTTTTCAAAACGGCTTAAATTTGTTATACTTTACAATATTAGATCTGAGACGAATATATTCGTCTCAGGATAAATATCAAGCGTGAAGCTCAGTACTGAGTGAAAGAAACCATAAACACTGACATACCTGCTTGAATTCTCTAATGTACAACATCCTCCCTGATAGCTAGGGGAAATGTTGTACGCAATAAGGGTTCATACGTCAAGGCAAGAACATTTTCAAGATAGTCACGATAATCGTTTAATGTCAACATTTCTTTCTTAAGGCCCTGTCACACCATAGCGTATGGCCTGAACGTGGCCTGAACGTATGCCGACGTATTCCAAAAATAGCTCGAAAATTGTCAGAGTCCAAGAACGTCCAAGAACGTCCAACTTCCCAACGAATTGCGTAGGAAAAGTCGACATCGGTGATGGAATGGACGTATCCATAGCGTATCCATAGCGTATTAAACGTATACATAGCGTATGACTAACGTATTGATAGCGTATCACTAACTTATAACAAACTTATCACAGCGTATCACAGCGTATGCGATCGGCGAGCGTATACCAACGTATGCTTAACGTATTCGAAGCGTATGTCTGCCGTGTTCGACGTATCCTCAGCGTATCCTCGGCGTACAACGAACACGTGACTTATGCCGCTGCAGAAATTGAGTTTCGTACACGGCGGGACAAAGTATTGCCAGTTCAAGTAAACGCAGCCTAGATGATAACTATTAAAATATCTATATAGAAGGGTAAATCTATAGGTCCAACCTATAACTTACGACGAGTAACGTACCTCTAACGTATGTCAGCGTATGTCAACGTATGTCTAACGTATGTCAGCGTTTGTAAACGTATGTCTAACGTACCACGAACATATCGGGAACTTATGCAGAACGTAAGTTAAGCACACGTTGAGTACGTCGAGAAATTGTGAACATGCTCAATAATTTTTCGCGTGCTCTTAACGTAAACGACGTATCCCCAACTTACCCCTAACTTGTATCAGCGTACACCAACGTACGCCAACGTATTTTTCGATATTTCGCATACGTTGTCATACGTTCAGGCCCTGTCACACCATAACGTATCGCCTCAACGTATGCCAACGTATGCGAAATATCGAAAAATACGTTGGTGTACGTTGGCGTACGCTGATATAAGTTAGGGGTACGTTGGGGATACGTCGTTTACGTTAAGAGCACGCTGTGATACGCTGTGACAATTTGGACCACGAAAAAAATATTGAGCATGCTCAAAATTTCTCAACGTACTCAACGTGTGCTTAATACGTTCTGCATAAGTTCCCGGTAAGTTTGTGGTACGTTAAATATACGTTGACATACGCTGAAATACGTTAGTGGTACGTTACTCGTACGTTACTCGTAAGTTGGTATACGTTGATGAACGTAGGCTGGGGGAAACGTACAGCCAACGTAGTGATAACGAGTTGATAATGTATATGTGCCGTATGTCTAACGTATGCCTGATGTATTTCCAACGAGTTTCGACGTATTCTCACGTATTCACCTTATGCCGGGCGATCGTGTAAGGCCCTGTCACGTATCCATAGCGTATTGAACGTATACATAGCGTATGACTAACGTATTGATAGCGTATCACTAACTTATAACATACTTATGACAGCGTATCACAGCGTATGCGAGCGTATGCGAGCGTATGACTAACGTATGACTAACGTATACTTAACGTATTCGTAGCGTATGTCTGCCGTGTTCGACGTATCGTCAGCATATCCTCGACGTACAACGAACACGTGGCTTATTATGCCGCTGTAGCACGTATAAATACCGCGCCGATCTCACATTACATCATTCCCGCCGATGTCATAAGAAGCAAGCAACCAGGGGGCCGAGGCCGAGGAGGAGGAAAAAGCAAGAAGGCCAAGACAGACCATGAAGAAGTGAGGATGAGATACTCAAGGGACCCATTTATATACTCAAACCCTCCATAAGTTCCCAAAACGCCGAATGCGCGCTAGCTGTACGGTAGCCATGTCACACCATGGCGTATCGCCTGAACGTATAACAACGTATGCGAAATATCGAAAAATACGTTGGCGTACGTTGGCGTACGTTGGCGTACGTTGGTGTACGCTGATACAAGTTAGGGGTAAGTTTGGGATACGTCGTATACGTTAAGAGCACGCTGTGATACGTTGTGAAAATTTGGAACACGTCGAGCCCGCGAAAAATTATTGAGCATGTTCAAAATTTCTCGACGTACTCAACGTGTGCTTAACTTACGTTCTGCATAAGTTCCCGATAGGTTCGTGGTACGGCAGACATACGTTTACAAACGCTGACATACGTTAGACATACGCTGACATACGTTAGAGGTTAATCGTCTTAAGTTATAGGTTGGACATATAGATTTACCCTTCTAGATATTTTAATAAGTTATCATCTAGGCTGCGTTTACTTGAACTGGCAACACTTGTCCCGCCGTGTACGAAACTCAATTTCTGCAACGGCATAAGTCACGTGTTCGTTGTACGCCGAGGATACGCTGAGGATACGTCGAACACGGCAGAATACGTTGGTCATACGCTCGCCGATCGCATACGCTGTGATACGCTGTCATAAGTTTGTTATAAGTTAGTGATACGCTATCAATACGTTAGTCATACGCTATGTATGCGTTTAATACGCTATGGATACGTCCATTCCATCACCGATGTTGACGCAATCGTTGGGAAGTTGGACGTTCTTGGACGTTCTCGGACTCTGACAATTTTCGAGCTATTTTTTGAATACGTCGGCATACGTTCAGGCCACGTTCAGGCCATACGCTATGGTGTGACAGGGTCTTTAGGTAGTTTATATAGTGAAACCGTATTACATTGAGTTTATACGTGAGACTACTTTGAGACAATTTTCTTAATTATATATATTTTTATATGTTGTTTTTTCTTTTCTTCTTCATGCCAAGGGGTGATTACTGAATATTTTGATGACAAGTTTAATCATGATCATGACACCCGACCTTGGATATCAAACTTAGTTGGAGTTAAACCAAGAAACAACGTCACTGATTTGACTAAAAATAGACTTGTCATTAATATTAAAGATGTAAAGATTTGATACATTCCCAGTAAAATATAATTAACAAATTTAATACACCAGTTAGACATCTTTACAGATGGTAGCCCAAGATTTAAATAGCACATCAGATCATAATCTAAATTATTGAAATTAATAGAAGCGTTATAGCAAAACGACATACAGCATATCAAATTCGTTCTAGCGACAATGCTCCACTTTAAGAAAGTATCATGCTAAAGAATATACGCTCTTTTTTAAGTATTTTGCAGAACTGCTAAAGATTTGTCATAAGTCGGTTGTATAGTGATGCAGACCAGAGGGGTTGGACAATGAAGCATTATACATGATATAAGTAGACATGGTGCACCTGTAATTATTTTCCCCAGTAGCATACGACCAAAACAAATCCCGTTTGGGCCAGAATGAAAATAGTTCTTCATTTGTTATTAAAACAAGTTAATCTAATATTGTTATAAAAAGAAGTTAATCTAAAATTAAAAAATGGTATCATTATAGCCTTTTTAAAATTCATATTTCCCTTCCTACTTTTATTGTAGTTTATTGTATTTAAAAGACAGAATTAACTTTACCTAAGACTCGTTCACCCGAAAAACACATTTAATTGTTGTCTTCTTGTTAACATTTGAACCCATGACGCAACTTTACTCTGCGGAAAGGAACTGTGCAAGTTGTGGATTAAATGTATTCCGTCCCGGGGCTTCAATGCCGAAATTGCTGCATTACATCCGGCCAATAGATGTAAAGTTCATTTCTATGATCATGGTGATGTACTGGATTTCATGAATTGAATAGTCAACATCCTCTTTATAACAAAACATATTCAGTGATCAAAACAGTAACTTCTTATGTTAGTAAATACTCATGACTCAAAACTTTATAATACGCTCTAACAATAATTACTCCAACCTTAAAAAAAAAAAAAAATTAGAGTTGTTTTCGTCTTTTGAGATATTGCCCGGATAAAATGTGATACAACTCTTAAGAGGAGTTCTATTTAGCGTATATTCTTAACCAACGTTACAGCTATAGTCGATTTTTAAACCTGGGCCGAAGTACGATTTCAGTTAAGGTAATTCAATTGAGGGGGGGCAGTGATTTGAAGCCTTGATCCAGTCAGTGATACAATGGATGAATGATTTAGCTGTGATTGATATCATATTGTAGGTAGGCCTATCCAGAGTAGTGACAAATAGCTCCCTTTCAACCATCCAAATTGCGTTTCTTTCGAATCTAATTTAATCCTCATTAATACACGAAGGATTACAAATTCCAAAGAAGAAATGAAAATCAATATGTATCCCTCTTTAAGATGGCACGTTTGAAAAGCGCGTTAAACTTACCTGTGGAGTTCCAGCTTCATGCATAGAGGTTTGAATATTTGCAGATCCGTTACTTAATTATGATGAAGCGAAACCAATTATAGCATCTAACGATGCTGCCATTGACATCACTGGCTTCCTCTGATGTTAAATTGAAAAGGTCCAACTCCAGAACCAATCGGCCTATGTTTGCAGTAAAACCATTAGCACCTGACGATGCCGCAATACTCGTATGATCGGTTCATTATGGTTCCTTTGATGTTAAATGGAATAGGTCCAAATTTGTAATCGATCGGCAAATGTTTATGAATCTACTATTAAATCGTAGTGAGTTATGTGTTCTATCTTTATCAAAATTAAACCCGTTCCCGATCCAGCTATGTACATTAGTATCGAGAAATTATATACAAGTTATGTTCACCTCGCTTTTTTTAACCCGATGATTAGAACCAAATAATCATGTAATAATATTTCGCATTAACAAATTTAACGTAGATTTACCGTTTCCGGGGTCGACTTGTAAGACCTCAAATTCAAACCCGGTCATGAATTGGTAAGTCATATCATGTGTGAATTCTATGCCTATCTTAACTGTACTTGTTTTCTTTTGCACGCATCATTTATTTGTTATCTTTATTCACAAGGTCACAGCTTAGTCCATGTGAGTCTATGAAAGGTGTTGGGGACTGCCGACTTCGTATGCGGGTGCTCTTTTTAACAAATTGTAATACCCACTTTGATCAAAAAGTTAGCGATTTGAAGATTGTCGACAAATTCAATAACATAATCCAATAATCAATACACTTGTTTACATGGTTCATCGTGAATAGTGTTCACAGGTTAATCTTTATAATAAAACACGTCCGTATTCACCCCGAAAATCTTGATAGATATAACCCCTAAGAATATTTATAACAGCGGCACGATTTATGATAGATTAAACTACCCAGGCAGCAGCTAAATCGGTTGTTCCATTTTAGTGATGAAGATTATAGGCGATAATGAATTAGAATATTACGGAATCGAGAAAACCAAATTGCCGAGCTTATGATACTCGGTGGCGCTACGTTGCTTAGCGTCTACTTGTGATAGTGAAGTGAAGTGTCTAATAAATATTATAAAGCATTAACACAATTCAATTGACATGCAGTAGTTCAAGATTTTAATTTATTTCGGATCAGTGCAGATAATTAATGACCTTTGAATGCACAAGTCTAAACTAGAGTTCTCTTTTATCTCGTAAATTGCCTGATTTAATAAGGCGACCAAAACAGTTCTATTCAGCTAGCTTGGTAGTCTTTCCCAAGTGTAACGGATAATCTCTTAGACTTTTTATAACTGAAGTCCTGAGTTCAATCCACGGAGTGTGCAGTCCATTCTAGCTCTTACATGTTTCCCTATGATATCCGGTTCCCTCATGCTTTCTAAAATTAATAACGCCTTCGCACTTGGCGTCTGATGTGCACTGGTTTAAGAGGAATTTCCAATGATATCTGATATGAATTAAGGCACTTCCTACTAGCAATGTTTCTCCCCATCAGAGCACGAATATGTACACTTGATAGCAGAAACCAAGTGTTCAGAATCGATTTGCAGATATTTGGTGAGTTGCTAAAATGCTAAAGGAAACACAAGAGAGTGTACAAGTTAATTGGAATAGACATGTTCAGGGACACTTCGAAAATGTCGGTTCATTCAACCTAACGAAGGTTCCTCGATGAATCAATGCTGACTTTATTCCAGCCAACAGCATGCATAAAATATGGACAAAGCAAACTAAATATTACTGTGTTATCAAGCCTAATGTGTTCTCCAGATATTAATCTTAGAAGTAATTTGTTTTTGTAAATCAAAAATCATTAAGGGTAGTTTTGTATCATAAAGTTCAATACGATATCCATTTAAAGGTACGTGCAATGCAAAGTCATTGTGCGATTAATATTGTGCATATAGAAGTATCCAGATTTTACTGAGGGCAATCACCCTCCATTGATATATCATTCGCGCATATAAACATAATTCAATTCAAAATCATGTATTGTAAACAAGTTATTTCCACCACCCGTTAGTTATGAGTGTGAAAACCTACCTGTCCGTGGCTGAACATAATGTTACAAAAATGTTTATAAAGAGACATCTTGTTACAATCAAGAAATAAGATTGTTTCCTCAGGACTCTCGTAATTGTTTGTTTTTCTTACACGTCTTAGCAAAGGTTACTTTTCTTGAATAACTTTCAGCTGCATAGGACTTTGTTTATGAATATAACTCTCGTGTGCCTATATCTGCTTCCGATTTGTCAACGTAATTTAAATTACAACAACGTAAACGATTACATCTAGAAGCATAACTCTATAATGCAAACAGCATTGTGATACTAATTGAGGACTTGTAGCATCGAGACACACTCATGTAATGCCCCTCTAGCTAGATCGATTAGATAGGCGACAATTCCCCGTATAAACAAGTGTTTAGTTATGAATTCGATGCAACAATTGTAACACAAGACACCAATTATACATCAATTTGACTGACTACGTGAATTCTAAAAGGATAAATAATTATAGTTTTATTTAATTGATTTGATATTTTGAGCAGAATTTTCTAGGGTAACCCACATGGTTACGTACCATAATTTATGTCAGGTTTTTTTTATCACAAGTTGAAAAATCCGAGGGGCATCAAAACAAAGCTTTTGCTTTTCGATGCTCCTCCATCATCATAAAAATAAAATGGTTAAACTATAATTGTGTTTGTTATGTTGTGAAAATTCACGACGGTTCATACGGTGTCGTCAAGAATTTTAAAAAATCATCAAATTTAAATAAGCTGTTATCCTCACAATAAGGACACCTACCGATCTATACCTATCTCTACAACACTACTTATCATAGATCCGGTTCGAATCTACCTGCATTTTCCGATATTGGGTACATCCGATCTATTTCTTCATGGAGGTGTGGGTGGTGGAGAGGGATAGAGACAGGATCATATGGTACTTAGCACAACTTTGATCGATTTACCTGTTTCCAAAACGGTAACCTTTGATTGACCTGTTCATAACAAATTCAATAGTTTTAGTCAATGAGGAAACATTTGCTTTTCTGTCCTACCATGGATTTTGGTAAACCGTCTTTGATCAAAACCCGAGTGATTGGAAGATAACTAACATCGTACAAATAGTGCTGACACATTTCATGACATAGGCTGATTACCAATACACTTGTTTCTACATGATTTGTGCTCACTGATATAATCTCATCAATCTAATCGTGTCTATATACGCGACGAAAATCATGACCAAAAAATTGCCACTAACTGGTATCTATAGCAACGGCACGAACAAAAGCTTAAATACATTGTTGCAATACAATTTATGATTGATTGAATTACCAAGGCAGCAGCTAAATATGTTGCTCCATTTTAACCCTCATGCAGATTACAGGGGATATTGCATTAGAATCGAGACAAACAAATTGCCGAGCTAACAATTGCCCAATGGTGCTAAATTGATTGGCCTCTACCTGTGATTACTTCTAGTGTCTAACAAATAATATAGAGCGTTAACATGATTTAAAAGTTGTTCAGGATTTCAATTTATTTCGGATCAGTGCAGATAAATTGACCTTTGCATGCACACGTCTCACACAAGGCTAGACTAAAGCTCGCGTTCATCCCATGAAATGTCTCTGTTCAGCTAGCTATTATGGTCGTCTTTCCCGAGGGTAATGAACAGTAAGTCACTCGGTCTTCCTGTATGACTATGGTTCCGGATTCATTATCTGATGGCGTTGGGTGCATGACGGACTTTATTTGTCAATGTTTCCTCAGTCTGATCTTTGCTCTAAGTATACTCACGGATAGCCAGTCCTAATGTGCATCTGGTTAAGAGAGAACTGCAAGAATACGTAATACGTCCCATTGCACTGCACACTCTACTCTATCTATTCTTCTTCCGGACAGTGCGTAACTTTACCGACGCGGCATTAACGCATGTGTGTGTATCGTCCGTCTTTCTACACGTGTGTCTACCGGCGCCTTGGGAGGAGCGTTTTTAATGCAACTGTCGTGACGTCACTGTCTCGTGGAAGTAAGATAGACTATACTAATGTCTCTTATCCCCAGTGTATGCACAAAAAGGAGAGACCGGGTGCTCGGCAAAACCACTTTGCAGGTAATTGGTATAGTAGCTGAAATTCTAGACATCAAATCTATGCAATTAAAGCGGGTTAGAACTACTCAGGAATACTTTTAAAATGACGATTAATAAAACCTTAAGGAGGTGTCTTGATGAATAAACGCATTATCGGAAGTGATTTAGTTACAGCCAACTGTAGACAGTAATGAAGACTTTAAGTAAACTAGATGTTTTGGTATCATCCGACCTAAAATAAATGTCGGATATTCAGTTTAGAATTGATTTTTGCAATTCAAATAACCTTGAGTCAATGTTATATCACGATGATAAAAATGTGCACATGTCTTGTGCGATTGGTAAATTTAAATATGAGAGTTATTTATAAGCGTTTTCCGTCGTTTATATCTTGAATGCACGTTAAATTATTCAAATAATAAAAGCATCTAGGTAAAATGTTCATTATTCTATACAGCATTACTCTTGAAAGTATCCAGAATGCCTGAAGTCTATGAAAAGTGAGGGCATTTACCCACCATTTATATTTCACTAAAAATAGTATAAACATAATTCAACTTCAGTTTCTTCTTTTCATTAAATAATAAGTTATTTTATTCTAATGCTAGTTTTATCAGTAACACCTGCCCATTGTTAACATGGAAAAGGTTAAGAGACACCGGCGAAAACCCTTAGGGGCTGGTAATCACCACCTCACCCTCCTTAGTAGGCCGAGGGTTAAATCTAATATTATGATATCCTGTATTGACAAAATCCAGGCAGAACCCATTTTATTTTCGTCAACTTGTCAATATTCAGAACCCGTGACGTCACTTAACACTGCGGGAAATATGCTCTGCACTGTTGGCACTGTACACAAGTTTTTGATTAGACCTATTGCGTCAAGAGTCTTTCATATGAATATTGGCCCATCTGCATCCAGTCTACAATTGTAACATGTGACGCGTTTTTGCCATTCCAATGGGATTTACACACAGTAAAAAATCACTCCATTTATCAAAATTTTCCTGACAAAATAATTATTTAACTCTTATATAAGCAATTATTCTTCCGATACCAAGTTGTCATACCAGCATGGTACCAGTATCACCAATCAACCTTCAAGAAGTGGAGGCACGTGTCAGAGCCCAAATGACATCCCTACGCTGGTTAGGCGAGCTGCTCGCAACATGTTGGACACCCACACGTCTTCAGCGAAATGGTAGACCATGTCGAAAGGAGGCTTCGTTAAAAACTTAATCAACAAACATAAATAACTGATTATATTTTAAACTGCCAGGAAGATCACCTTTATTGTATGTCTAACAAAATAACTTTGCCAAAAGAAACACTGAACTCAGACCGCATAATTTATGAACATAGCAAATATTTTCTTTAACGAATGTGAATGACGTTTAAGTGCAATTATCAACAATAAAGACTATTCAAAGTGTCGACAGAACATTTTATTCATACAATATCTTTAGTATATGAAGTATTATCATCTGAACTATTTATTTCTACTGTGTTTTAAACACCTTTGGCTCATATAATATGCCAGGAACCTGTAATACATTACAGGCCTTTGGTGTAAAAACGCTATTCGATTACCTTTATTTTTGGCAAGATAAACTGATAGAATATTCATGAAGTTGCACATAAAGAAAACACTTAAAGTGACTGTCATCTTGAAAATGTAACATATGAGGCATAACCGTGACGTGTAACAACGAACAATCAATTCAAATTAATCTAATACTATTTGCAGGCATACAAGAGTTAATATTGCTTACAATCTTATTAATACATGATAATACCATGTTATATTTGGATATCATAATGCGCATGCATTTATTTTGAAGGTACATTTCCGTTGCCGAATATTCATGTATCTGTATCGATATTATTTTCGTGTAAGCAAAGTTAACGTAGATTTACCTAATCCAGGTTAACCCCATCAGACGGACAGTTCAAACCGGGTCTCCAGTTTAAATGCGCTCTTTAATCAAGAACTAAGCGATTTAAAAAGTATTTACATCGTTTGAATAGTGTAGACATATTTCATAACTTAATCGTTAATGTCAACACATAAATTTCATCATGATTTGTGCCACCAACACATCTTTACATTTCTAATCTTGTCTGTCTTCGCGACGGAAATCTTGACCAACAAATTACTCTTAATAGTATCTGTAGCAACGGCACGAACAAAAGCCGTGGAACGTATGATTGATTAAATTACCATGGCTGCAGATAAATCTGTTGTTCAATTGTATTAATGCAGATCATAGGGATAATGAAGTACAGAGTTACACGGACTCGAGAACAACAATTTGCCTAACGTATAATTGTGCTCCAGTATCGCCCGATACTGGAACATTTTATATTTTAAAGTTAGACCAGGTATTAGTTGTTTTAGATATGCGGGTCTTAAGAGTGCAATATCGTCTGTTTAAAACTTGAACAGGTGTTAGATTGTTCATATAGTTATATTGCATTAGTCGAAGAATATTGCAACTTCATTTATTCTTATCATGATCCGGAACACCTCCCCAAAGTTAAATCTATAACTATATTTTACGGACAAGAGACATTTTGTCACATTCGTGATTTAAATTATATTTTTATGATGGTCTAGAATTTCGATTAAATTGTACCTAAAAGGCACAATCCGTCATTTGTCAGAGAGAAGTGCTCTAATAATCTGGAACTTTGTGTTCTTAAAACGCTTGCAGTGATTTGTGCGTCCGTATAGACCATGTTTCTTTCTTACAATGCCATTTGTCACCCCCATATTGTGTAGATTAGACGGGGTACTTATGTCTGCGTCCAACCTCGGTTTTATGTTCAACTGTTGTCAATTCTTATCATGTGGAATAAATCCAACATAAAAGTATAATCTTTGTATTGGACCGTTCACTACCATCAAAGAGAAATAAATTCACAGCCATGGACTTTAGATCTGATTTCTCAACCTTTCTAGAATCAATGACATTTGCAAACACGAACTTACTTCTTGTCGGGGATTTCAACATTCACGTGGATGACCCTAATAATCGTGAGGCTTCCAAGTTTCTTGAAGTTCTTGATTCGTGTGGATTGAAACAACATGTTCAAGAGGCAACTCACATACAAGGCCACACACTCAATCTTGTTATCACACGCTATATTAACCTTGTGTTTGAAATCTCCACTCACCGTGATCTTCCTTCCGATCACTATGCTGTGACTTGCAATGTCAATATCACTCACCCTTCTGCATCGAAACGGACTCTCACTATTCGTGATATCCGGAAGATTGAAATCTACAAATTTAAAAATAACATTACCCGCGCAGCATTAACACACACGTATGTGTCGTCCGTCTTTCTACACGTGTGTCTATCGGCGCCTTGGGAGGTGCGTATTTTATGCAACTGAGATCATTAAATGGCGCCGTGACGTCACGTCTCGTGGAAGTCAGATATACTATAGAAATGTCTGTTATCACCAGTGTGCATGCACAAAGAGGAGAGACTGGGTGCTCAGCAGAACCAATTTGCATGTTATTGGTATACAGGTAGCTGAAATTCTAGACAGTGAATCTAGGCAATTAAATAGGGTTGGAACCATTCAAGAATACTATTAAAATTACGATTAATAAAACCTTAAGGAGGTTTCTCGGTGAATAAACGCACTGCAGGAAGTGACTTAGTTACAGCCAACTGCAGACATTAATGAAGACCTTAATAAGAAAACTAGATGTTTTGATATCATCCGACCTAGAATAAATGCCGGATATTCAGTTTAGAATTTATTTTTGCAATTCAAATAACCTTGGGCAAGTTTATATCACGATTCAAATGTGATAATGAATGTGCAAATTTCTTGTGCGATTGGTAAATCAAATAATGAGAGTTATTTATAAGCGTTTTTCGTCGTTTATATCTTGAATGCACGTTAAATTATTCAAATTATAAAATAATCTTGGTTAAATGTTCATTATATTATACAGCCTTTCCCGGGGTATATAACTCTTGAAAGTATCTAGAATGCCTGGAGTCTAAAGTAAGGGCATTCACCCACCATCAATATTTCGGGCAAAATAGTATAAACATAATTCAACTTGTCATGAACAATATCACCTGCCCATGGTTAAACATATGATGGAAACGGTTCAGAGACATAATATGTCACAGTTGTATTCTCAAGATGGTCTTAAACTGGCACTATTTTACACTTAATTGAATAAACAGCAGACATAAACATCAGTAATAAAGGAGTGATAGAAACAACTAAGATTGACATAGATGCCTAACCTTGAAAATATTCATGGTAGTCTGCCTAACAGCCCAACACGGTCTTTTCAACTCTCCTTGATTTATTACAGGTGAGACAAATTTGGGACAACTTTCCTGTATTGCGAATCAATTTGTAACATTTAATTTGCTTTAAATTGCCACTGTGGCAAGTCTGAAAATGCCATTGCATTTCATCTTTGTTTCTCCCCCTTCTTTTAAGCGCTATAAAAAGCGCTTTACATTTCCAAGAGTCATTCAGAGATACCACACCTGTCAATTTATCGTGCATATTTGAATATAATTAAAAGCATCCGCCCCGACTTTTAGGGTTATCACAATTGGCGCAATAGCCAACACCCAACCATCATTGAGCAGTCAAATCCACTTCTCTCACCATCGGACTACCTGCCGATGCTCAGCACTTATGAATTATGATGATATATGATGTATATAAATAAACTTCGATTCGACATCGAGATTTTATGTATCCGAGTTTCATTTACCCTCAGGCCTCGGCTTGCGTTACCAATGTTTAGAAAACTTTATGAAATGAACACTCGTACATGTTTACGGAGTAACAGCCAAAGATGAGTTATGGAGTAACAGGGCGGGGAAGATGATTTATGGAGGAAATCATATATTCTTTCCAGCGGTAATGTTTTTCTATCCCCCTTTAAAAAGCGTTCGTAGGAGGAAACTGCGAGCACTTTATAGACTCGCGGATGGCAATTCCAGAGAAGTTGGACAGTAATACATTGTAAACAATATAAGTAAACATGGTGCTCCTGGACATTGTGTTACCGATAGCAAATGTATGACAAACGACCAGGAAAAATAAATAAAAATCCTGTTCTCTGTGCTTCGGACACATCTTAAATGTGTTAATATTTCTTGTATTTTAATTCATTTTGTTTCTAAGTGAATTATCAGTCAGCTGTAGAACGGAGCCCCGTTTTCAATTGAGGGCGCTCTAAAACGACGGGTGTACGTAACCAAGGAAACGCACACCCGTCAATTTGCGCAATGATTACATTTTCGCCTTTTACCACCAATTATCTGCATACAAAGTAACTATCCATCGAGTCTAGGCCAGCATAAGGTACCAGAACTCCTTGCGACATCCATTCGATGATTTAATTTAAACTTTGACCCCACCATCACACGACACAAGCTAAAATCATGTCTTTTTTTACCGGTTTGCTGCGATGAGACCACCATTTGGGACAACTTTCCTTTTTTTGCGAATCAATTTTAAAGTCTCCGTATATACATTATAACATTATATTTGCTTTAAATTGCCACTGTAGGAAGTCTGAAAATGCCATTGCATTTCACCTATTTTTTTCTTCTTCAGTTTCTTGCTTTCTGATTGGTTCGACACTACTAAGATTGTATGAATTTATGATGATATATGAATATGATGAATATAAATAAACTTTACATTCGACATCGAGATTTTGTGCATCCGAGTTTCATTTACCCTCAGGCTTCGGCTTGCGTTACCAATGTATAGAAACTTTATGAAATAAACCCTCGTACTTGCGTTACGGAGTAACGGCGAAAGATGATTTATGGAATAACGGGGCGAGGAAAATGATTCATGGAGGAAATCATACATTCTTTCAAGCGGCAATGTTTCCACTTTAAAAAACGTTCGTAGGAGGAAATTGCGAGCACCTTATAGACTCGCGGACGGCAATTCATCAGTGGGTTATGGTCCAGAGGGGTTGGACAGTAATACATTGTAAACAATATAAGTAAACATGGTGCACCTGGATATTGTTTTACGGACCGATAGCATAATGTATGACATACGTCCAAGAAAAAAGGAAAATCATGTTCTCTGTACTTCGGGCCCAACAGACATCTCGAACTTGTTAAGAGTGACTTTTTTCTAGGTTGTCAAACTTTTGGACTCGCCATCTCTTAGATTTTGCCTAAAGTTTGGGAGGTGAAAGCCATTTGGTAGTAATGTAAAGATATGGTATTAACAAAATAAGTAATCCTCTGTTGCCATGGTAACGGACCTATCTTGTTTTTTGCTCATTTTAGGGGAAAATCCTCCTAATTATACTGATTTTAGCAACGAAAAAAGTAAAAGTTTGGCAGAACCCTACACCAAGGTGGTAGATTTTTTGCCCAAACTGACTTCATGAATGTGTTGTCCTATCTTTGGTCTATTACAAACAACTGAATTAAATAAGTCAGTGTTGCCAGATTGATACCCTGTTGCCATGTTCAAAAATCACATTTTGCAGAAGTTGAAAAAGTAAGATATTACCTTACCGACTTGAAGTTGCTACAGCTCCCCTCGTTGTGATTTTTTTCTTTTTTTTCTTTCTACTTTGTGTTTATAACAAAGACCTAATACCCTTTGAGTTTATTCAAGAAGAAAAACTGGGCAAACCCGGCCCTTACGTATCACGTGAACTGAAGTCACACGATCCGATTTGAAGGAAACTATACATAGTCGGGTATATACGGGGGTTACCGTGCACCCCAGGACTCCCCAAACCAATTGTTTTACTTCCTTTAAACATATTCAGTATATTTTTTACTTCCTAAAACATATTTAGTGTATTACCAACAAATAATTTTGGCTAAGGGTTATATACAAGATGGCGTCAAACTTCCAAAAAATTACATATATCAAAATCGGGATCGAATTGTATGGTAAAAGTAGAGTACTTTTGCTTTGTTAATATACCTAAATCCAAGAGTTATTAGGGGAAATTATGTTTCTAACATATACTATGAGATTCAAGATTATACTATTAAGATATTGTTCAAAATAGCGGTGGCAACCCCCCCCCCCCCCCCCCCCCCCCTCCTCCGTTCTCAGAGACTTTGACTGCTTACCCAACCCCCGGGTAAGGGGTACCCTCAATTATGTTCGTCTAAGAATGAGCGCCGCAAATGATGAAAAAGAAATTACCTAGATGCCCCACTTTCTGTTCCATTTTGGTCCCACCGAAGAAAAACCCGTGGGTGGTAACCTCCACCTCACCCTCATTAATAGGACAAGTATCTAACATTCTGATATCTTGTTTTGACAAAAAAAATCCAGGCCGACCGAACTTACTCCATCAATTGCCCGCAGAACCCATTTTATTTTCGTCACCTTGTGAATATTCAGAACCCGTGACGTCACTTTCCACTGCGGGGAAAAGAGCTCTGCACTGTTAGCACTGTTCACAAGTTTTGGATTAGACCTATTGCGTCAGGGTCTTTCATATGGATGTTGCTCCATCTGCATCCAGCCTACAATTTTAACGTGTGACATCAGTTTATCCTGTGGGGGGAAAAAATCTGCACTGTACATTCATTTTGTATTATACCTATTCCGTCACGGGGCTTTAATACGGATATCGCCAAATCTGCATCCAGGCTATAGATGTCAAATTAATCGTTATGATCCAGGTTGATGTATTGTATTGCAGAAACTGAAAGGTCAACAACCTAGGTGTAAGAAGATACGAGGGAGTTTAAAGGAAGGGTCCCGCAAGCACAAAATTGAGCTTTATTTGTTAGAAAAATAATTATCGAGCCGAAGTTACGTAATTATATAGAACAAAACACCGTACTAGACACAAAAATGAATAAAAACTGCCATCACTCAACATGCACTTTTTAAAATTCGCGGCGATTAAAAGTCCCGGTGTCGATGACGTCATGGGAATCGGTGCTCAAATTTGCGCATGTGCATTGTACAACTATGACATCATCGACACTGGGACTTTCGATCGCCGCGAATTTTAAAAAGGGCATGTTGAGAGATTCCGGTTTTTATTTGTTTTTGTTATAAGTGTGGTGTTTTCTTCTATATAATTACAAAAGTTGGGCTCGATAGTTATATTTCTAACATATAATGCACACTTTTATGCTTGCGGGACACCTCCTTTAATAAGTTATACCTACTACCTCATAACTTTGCTATTATATAAGCCAGTCTAAAGAAATACAGTCGTCCTCAAAAAATAAATACGTAATAAATACGTGTATAGCTCTAAATATAACTTTAAAATATTAAATTACAAAATGTTGAAAACATTGCCCTCTTCAATTAGACTTATAGATATTGTTCGTGAAGATCGGTAAACAATTAACAACACTACACCGAAAATAATGAACTAAAGTGTAGTTTTCATTTTCGCACTTGGATTATTGTGAACACGCAGGATTGGGTGACAGGTATGTGTAATGGGCCGTATTGATCAATTGAAGCATCCACAATCCTCATGTTACATGTACCAGCGAGCGGTGACTTGTCGCTACATACAAATTAATCAAAAACGGACTTGGTTTTGGTTTTGGACACATAGCTGTCTTAATATTCAGTCAATCTTCATGTGTAATATCGCATACTAAAGGGAAGGAATTTCTCTACAGATTGATAAATAATATTTTTACGCAGGAGGTAGAGTTTTGGAGTTAAGAGCATATGCATTACCTGGTATTAGTTACTTATTTTGAGGTAGTCTACAATGGAATAACAGCTACAAATCTATAGTAACTTGATCTGAGTGCTGGTTATACTTATCTGTAGAATAACCGTTCAAATCCAGAAATCTCTTAACAGACTATAAACAGGACCGGGACTGATTTGTTAGGAAAATAGGCCCTCTGAATAGCCATAACCAGATCAGGAAGACCATTAAGTTAAATACTCTGCTGGGAACACTGCACAAAGTCATGTTTGCATTTTATACCGGGTGAATCAAAAATAGCGTATACACAGATTGAAACGACCATTTGACCTTGATATGTGCATTGAACCGTGACATTGTTGTTGTTTGTATAAAGCGCAGTTAATCTACTTTTTCTTCCAAAAATGAAAGTAATCGACTAAAAAATAAAGAAACTGTGAAAGGTTTTGTTAGCTGACCGCGTTTTTTGCCATTCCAATGGGATTTACGCACAGTAAAAAATCACTTAATTGTCAAAATGTTCCTGAAAAAATTATTATTTAACTCTTACATAACAATAAATCTTCTGATACCAAGTTGTCAAATGGAAAAGGCAAATCTAAATACCAGCGTGGTACCAGCATCACCAGTTAACCTTCAAGAAGTGGAGGCACGTGTCAAAGCCCAAGTGACATCCCTACACTGGTTAGGCGAGCTGCTCGCAACATATTGGACACCCACACGTCTTCAGCGAAATGGTAGACCATGTCGAAAGGAGGCTTCATTAAAAACTGAATATCAACAAGCAGAAATAACTGATTCTATTTTAAATTGCAAGGAAGATCACATTTTATTTTGCGTCTTACAAAATAACTTCAGCAGAAGAAACATTTAACTCAGACCGTATAATTTGTGAACCTAGCAAATATTTTCTTTCACAAATGTGAATGACTTTTGAGTGCAATTATCAACAATCAAGACTATTTTAAAGTGTCTTCAGAACATTTTATTTGTGCAATATCTGTAGCATGTGAAGTATTATTATCTGAACTATTTATTTCTGTGTTTTAAACACCTTTGGCTCATATAATATGCCAGGAACCTGTAATACATTACAGGCACAATAATGCCATGATTGTAAACACTATTAATCTCATTTTTGGGAAGATAAACTAGATTAAGCCCGCTTTATAAAAATGTCATGGTTCAATGCACACATCAAGGTCAGGTAGCCGTTTTAATCCGTGCATAATTTGTTGATAATTCACCCTGTAATAATTAAGAGATCTTCAATATAATGTACAGGATTAAATATCTGATAGACTATTCATCAAGTTGCACATAAAGAGAACTCTTAAAAATGTACCATACGAGGCATCACCGTGACATGTAACAACGAACAACAAATTCAAGTTGATATTGTACTATTTGCAGGCCTATACGAGTTAATACTATGGCTTTTTTTTATACATGATAATACCATGTTATATTTGACTATATATCATAATGCGCATGCATTTATTTTGAAGGTACATTTCCGTTGTCGAATATTCATGTAACGATATTTCGCGTAAACCAACTTAACGTAGACTTGCCTAATCCGGGCTATCCCCGTCAGACGGACAGTTCAAACCCGGTCTCCATTTAAGATGCGCTCTTTAATCAAGAACTAAGCAATTTAAAAGTATTTACATCGTTTGAATAGTGTTGACATATTTGACTTAATCGTTTAATGTCAACACATAATTTCATCATGATTTGTGACACAGGTACATCTTTACATTTCTAATCTTGTCTGTCTTTGCGACGGAAATATTGAACAACAAATTACTCTTAATGGTATTTGTAGCAACGGCACGAACAAAAGCAATGGAACGTATGATTGATTAAATTACCAAAGCTGCAGACAAATATGTTGTTCAAACTGCAGATCATAGGGATAATGAATGAAGTACAGAGTTACACGGACCCGAGACAACAAATTGCCTTACGTATACGAACGGCTACATTACTCGATGAATACTTCTGAAAAAGTGTATGTCAGGTCCCAGACTGGTATTCCAGTATCGTCTAATACTGGAACATAAAAGTTGCCAGTATCGCTCGATACTGGTACGATGTTATTGTTCCAGTATCGGTCTATACTGGAACACCAAATTGTGTCCCAGTATCGAGCGATACTGGAACATTTTTATGTTCCAGTATCGGGCGACACTAGTACGCGTCCTACCAACACTGATTCATCCCAGTATTGGACGATACTGGTACATAATTGTATTCCCGTATGTGCCAGTATCGGATGATACTGGAACACTGACGTTGTACCAGTATCGAACAGTCCAGAACCAAGGACCTAAAATACACTTTTCTCGTTTTTTTAGCAAAATCCACATATTCGCACACCTGGCGTTCTCTGCTAGTTTTAAATTGCATGGAATTGTGAGTTATGTGACATAACCTTTCAACTCTTGTTATATCCAGAGGCCGCAAAGAGGAGGACATATCTGGTAACAAAATGATTCTAAAAGTGTCTATCCGAATATGTTTTCAGTCTCATAATGTGACTAATTTTCGCGGAGATATAAATCTTTAAAAAAGGTATCGAAACTGTTGGGATAATTGAATCGTACTTCCAGTAAAGACAAATCCGCTGAAAGTGGTGCTCTAATGGCGGATATAAGGGCAATTTTCCCAACTAGTCACAAAACCGAATACGCTGATTTATAAATATTAAAATCAATCATAACCGGACATGAATGGATCATAAAATAAACATACGAGTTGGCCTGCTGTTAAAAGATAAACAACAGTGTATCTTTTTTAAATAATCGCACAATACATTATGATTCTTTTTAATGTTATGACCTTTTTGTTAGAATGATCATTGTTTTTATTTCTGCGAAATGTTAATGCATTGTTGATTGATTGTTGATTGATTGATTGATTCCCTTAAGCCCGATACTTTATATATAGAACATTATAATACATATTCGAAAACAGTAGCCAAGTTTCAAATAACACAACGGATAATAATCTGAATCATTAAAATGAAATGTGACGATATTCTGGACTTTAGTTTTATGATTTTTATCGTGTTGCCGGTGTGTTCATACAATACTAGGGTCTTGTCACTATGACTTCGCGTTCTCAACATATCCCATGATCCGAGCGCTACTTTTGAAAAAAAAGTAGCTCCCGGTAAAAAAACTGTTATCTTGAGCCTTGTCTCTAGCGGTTATTCTTCGTGTTAGCTTAAGTTGGGAGGTGATATCAGCGCGTATTTTAGTTAACGCATCTTTTAATCCCGCGCGTTATTCCAATGCGACGGTGCTTACATGCTTACATCCACGCGATCCGAAAGAAGAATGTTGATCGTGTTGCATAAAGTGCTGCGCCTATTTCTAGATTACTCGCTGATGGCAGACGTTATGTCCCATCTTGGGTCGACACAGATAATTATAATACCTCAACCTCACCCAAAGCTCGAATGAATTGTTTAATTGTATATTGAGAAGTGATTGCAATCAAGAAATCAAGCAAAGCAATATCTGGATTATTTGATGACGTCGCCTCCCAACTTGTCCTGACACGTACACTACCTTAACCGAAGCTAGAATGTAATGTTGTAATATAACACATATATATCGAGAAGTGATTGCAATCAAGCAATATGCCTATCTGGTGTTAAGGGTTAGTGGTTAGACGTTTCATACAGTTTCATTTTTCATTTTGTATGTAACTTTATATGTCCAGTTGTCAGTACACTAATATAAATATAACTTTGCAAGCTATCTAATGTCAGATGGTCAACGACCAAACTAGTGTATTTTTTGAATATGCCTGAATTCCAATATCATTTTGATTACTACAAACAAACTGTTTTATGCTATATATAAACGGTGATTGTTTGAATCGGCATAACCGTTAAATAAAAGCCATTATTTGATAACCAATAATATTATTTACTTTGCGCTAGGACACATTAAGCCACTGCGGTATTTGTTCTTTTCTTGGAGACCTAAATGTAATTGTATAACTTTTTGATACAGTCTGTATCTCTGGATTAACCCTTGAGAAAGCATCCCCCTAATGATAAAACGTCGCAATAAAGCCTCTATTGCTTTGTATCGCTGGTACCAAGTTAACTCCATGGGTTCCAAGCAGACATTTACAATAGAAAACCAACGTAATTGTTTCCGCCATTTCTCTAAATGAATTTGCGACAACGTGCCTAAAAAAGTAATACCGTATTGATTCGAAACCTATTATAAACATTTGTACATTTTACTATATATACACAGTGTTGACATAAATCTCAACGACTTGATGGATCCTACATGTACTGTATGTATAAGTTGTATTAATGTGTTTTACCTTACAGCCGAGTCGTAACAACAACATCCAGACGATATGAATTGGTTCAAATTTGATATCTTGTCCTATTTTTATGTCATTGGTTATTAGTTTCTGTAGGTTAGACAAATAACATACCTTAAACACACAGGGGGAAAAGTATTGTATTTTATTTAATGCATTGCGAGTCGTCGGTATTATAGCCTTCAAATTGCGTCAAAATTGTGTTTCTCGCTGCCATGACGCCAATAAAATCAGACATATTTGTTCTAGAGGTTCCACTTACATGACGTACCATTCGCCAACCTTACAGCTGCTACTTATATTGGAAGTTAATTTCATGAAATCAGTTTGTGATGCCTAAATTGGGTCCGAAATTGCGCTTTAGACTTCAATAAAAACGAGTATTTTATGACCACAATGATGCTTTCCAAATCCCGTCCTAATGCTATTTATTACTTGTTGATTCATCTGTGTACATAATTGTATAGACATTGCGTGCTATCTTCAGTAGATGGCAGATTATTCCCCGTCGTAGAATTAACTATGCTCCCAAAACTATTTGTTTTATTACGATTTATTCAATAAACAATCCCCTGAAATTTAATCTGCAAATTTGAACAATTGTAAACTTTTCTAGTATTTGTCCAGTGTAATTGTTCAGCGCCTGCCGCTAACATACTTCAATTAATTATCGGCATTCAGTAGTAAATTGATCTTGCTCCTGCCATGAGCTCCTGTAAAGAAGAGTTAAGAATAACTATTCCTAAGTTCACTTAACATGCTTAATATTAATCTTAACTTGTATGCAATATGGCCCAGTTCCCACTTAAACAGCCATCCGTGTAAATGATTGGAAAATTCTCTTTCCAACGGATGTGACATCTTAAAGTTGATACATTCAGATTGTTTCTCACAATGTTAAAACATGAGGGACCTCTAAATTTAGGTCAGGTTAAAAAAAATGTTCAAAATACCAATTGATATTTGACGATTGATCTTTTTAACAGCACGCTTTTACATGTTGTGAGCCAAAGGTACACCTGATTAAAAAGAAAATCCAATGCGAAAGTCAACATGCGACTTAAGCTTAAAATGAAGAAACATTACCAGAATAAGAATTAATCACCAAAATACTAGGCTGTGAAAGTCGGAGTCGGTGCCTTTTGAACAAAATATTAAGGTTCAATATACCGAATCCCTAACGCACACTGAACTGTTAATGCACCATTTGCTCCGAACCGTCAATGGATGGCGCTATAATGCAATCAGACAACGATTTCAGATCGGCCATGCTTGACCTAAGTCATAAAAAGTGCACAGATGATATCATAAACATACTTTAGCAACCTATATGACATCATAACCATTTTTCTGTCGTTTCAACCAACGAAATCGAGCGAAAAATAAATAAGTTATTACCTTTTTGGTACGAGCAGATTTTTCTAAAATAAGTTTGTTTTTAAATAAAAGATATTTTTTGCATGACATGTGCACGCAAACTATACAAAAAAAACCTAGCTTTTGTCCATTAAATTACAAGTTTTTTTGAACAGATTTATGCTTCGTTTACCATTTCCAATAGACCTGAACAGTCTCGAGTTTATAGAATTCGACGCGTTCCAGTTTTAAGATTTTAATAAAATGGTTTACGGTAGTTCATTAATGTGGGTGCATATTTGGGCTAGAAACATAGACAATGCTGTTGAGTTACAATTTGAAAAGACTCTAAGTCAATAATCACATATTATGGTATCTAAAATGGGTTTAAAGGCGCTGATAGATTATTAGTAAATATTGCTAAGTCATCTTTTTGGAGTCAATATTGGGCCACTTTAGGGTAATTTTCCCCTTTAAATTGCCACAAAGGAAACCTATAGCAACGCACACGGCAACTAGGCCATGGGTTGAAATACATTTCTCCAGTAATGTAACCCTATTCTGCCACGGCGATATACGTTGAGAGTTCAGTGTGTAACCATGGTAACGGATCATTTGATTAGATGAAGGTTTTAAACGAAAAAGGTATCAAATAATGAAGTAATATCATTCGAAATTTTGCCCGTTCATTCAATAAAGAAGCTTTATTATTTCTCCATCTGATAGTACAACTATACATTTATTCCTATTTTGAAACTATTTTAAAACTTACGCTAAACTATTCATTGTAAAACGGATCATTTACCAGAGTTTAAATCAACGCATAACAAACATGATAATACGTCAGATTGCTGAGGTAAATAATTTATCATGTAACATTTTTGTTGCTGTTTTAAATTCTTCAATAGCCGAGGTAATCGCACCCCCGTTTTTAGTGAACACGATGTAGTAATACGAATATTGCACGACTTCGCGAATCATCCTCTTTCCATTTTTAATCAACTTCGTCATTCACCCTAAAACATACGACAAAGTGAGGTCTCTACGTACCCATAGTAGTAGTACGGTGTCCGCGATGTAGCCATCGTTCGGAGCTGTGGTTTTAGAGGCGCGGGTTATTGTTGGTGAGTAAAATCATTTGACTGCCTAGTTTGTCTCGGCCAACTTGCTGAAATCTCATCACGAATTATAATATGAATACCACAATATCTGAATTGCCGTATGGTCAGATATAATAACTAAAGACAACGCTTTGACATAGTTATTAGGAGAATTATTTATGTTCATGTTTTTCTCAATTGTGTTTATTTGATATTTCAATATAACGTTCCTTTACGATGAAATGAATTTGGTCGTAAAAAGCGCTATTAGTCGGATATATTACTCCAAGTACATGTCTTGTAGTAAAATGTATGAGTGACATAGACATAAGCGAGAATAGTTATTATACCATTGTTTAGGTATTTTGAATCATTTCATTAATATTATAAGATGTTTATTACCATAAAGTACATTTCCCAGGTGGGTGAGTAATAAGCATGCGATATGATGATGAGATTCTAGGACAAAAGGTCACATAATTTTGTACCAACTAGTCACTACTGATAGGCCTAAGGTCGGTGAACCACCTTACTACCAAGGGCGCAGATCCTTATTGTTACAATTTGTAAGTAAATCCTCATTTGTGGTATTGTGAGAAAGTAGCTTGACGTCAGTTAGTCTTTGAAGTTTTAATCAACGATTTTGATGATTAAGTTGTAACAAGTTGTCAAGTTGTAACAAGTTTTGATGTGGTGTAGCAGCAAGTTTCGACAAGTTGTATAGAAAATTAGAACTTGAGTGACAAGAACTTATCACTCAAGAAATGTATTTAGCTTTGAGAATACTGTAATCCAAAGACGGGTTTATCTGAAATGTGGTTCAGCATTCCCAGGCGCAACTATATTACAACACACACCTACACCCCACACACACACCCCTACAACCAAATGGATTCGAATTTACAACACGTGCAAGAGTTGTTACCCGGTATGGATACCTCAACTAAATCAGGGGCTCGCTTGAAGCGCCCTCTATAATGATGTATTGTGGTATTTAAACAGCTTTTAAATCAATAAATCCATTTTGGGGTATCCTTTTAGAATTTTTTGGGAATCACTCCCAATGTTTTAAATTTCAATGACTTTCTTATTGAAAATATATGTTTCACTGATTTACACTACACGGTTTACAATGTGAAATTGTTGACAGATGAACTTGAGACATGACACAACAAATGGTAGTGGTAGCTTGTAACTGCAACCGAAACAACATCAAATTTATTCACCATGACCCATGGTCAGTCATGTGATCGCACACAACATTAATATTAATTTTCCAAACACAACAAATACAAACTTGACAAGTTTGATATTTTAGTTCCCTACGAGAGGGATTCATGTACAGTAGAATTGAACTTGTTGAAAATAATTTGTAAACCAATTGACATGTGGATGTCGCCGGATTAAGCCCGATATGTGAATATCGGATGCCAAAAATCTGAAAGTTGTTCAAATTCTAAAACCTGACATATTTATTTTAATTTGGAATTAGTGCGAGTTTGATGATACAATTAAGACCACACAAAGCAGATCGGTATAATTATTACTATGTCTATCTATACCTCTCACTGTTCTCATTTCAATGAGATTAATTATTAAATTTTAGCAAATTTATTCCAGCGACCTTTCGGTTCCGCCATGTGGATGGACGGTTAAGACAATATTTGAATGAGTCCGGAAAGGAACTGTTATTAAGCTATCAAATTCTTAAATATTACATTTCCTTTTCAATTTTAATTTGTAGCTAAATGTAGTACAATTTGAAAAAGTCCAAGTCTATGTCTACGCAAAGACGCAAAGGCAGATAGGTACACTTTAATACAATGACTGTACCAATACATTTTTATAAACACCAATGAGATTAATTCATTACTTATTTCCAATTTTCTGATGAAAATACACCAATTTGAGGCCTTAAAAACGACCCACATAAGCAAAAGCACCCACGGAAAGATACCATCTTGAAGATACAATCTCATTGCCAGCATGCTCTGCTGAACAGCACTTGAATGTGCAATATACGTCCAACATGGTCCATGGATTACCAGCCTTAGGATAAGAGTACCGCAAGCACCTGTACTCTCCCATCCTAATGGCTGAATCCGAAAAAACATTGGAACAGGAGCCGAAATAAGAATACCGCACGCACCTGTACTCTCCCGGCTTAATGCCTGAAACCAGCAACCCACTGGGCCCACCGCAGGTTGCCAGGAATGGATTACAACTGCTCAACAGCCTTGGCGGGTTATCTTTGCAAGACCGCAGCAAACATTCCCTTAATTAAAGCCTGACCTGCGGACCGAAAAGGCTCCATGCATGATAAATTATCTTATCAATCGCCCCAGAAGTGCCGGGGAAGAATTTACGACCGCAGTCCTCCGGCCCACCTAACCTGCATAGACGACAGAGTGGAGTTGGATCCACTTGAGCACAACCAGATCATGCAGGTTTGCCGGGTTTTTTCGGGATTTTTAGGACTGCGGCGTATTCCCTCTTTAAAAAGGTCTACCTCTGGGACATAATTATTTAATATATATTTTATATATATATATATCGGACCCATGTGGAACCTAACAATTAGCATATATCTGGCATGATATGAGCCGAATATTCAAATATTTTAATATCCATCGACTATAAATTATTTCCAGCTTAACAACTGGGAGTGGAGGGTGGGTTTTATACTCCTCTGAGCAAGTGTGTTGCGGTTGCAGTCGCAAGACAGAATGCACGAAATGGTGCGGTGTGAACCCCGAGACAAAATGATGGCGGGAAAAAAGTGCCTCGTGACCGGAAGTAACCCCTGACGGGGTTAACGGGCAATGCTCAATTTCCTGTCAACAACTTGGTTTTCTTTATATTCACTTCAGAAAACTTTATTGTTGACAGATGAACTTGAGACATGACACAACAAATGGTAGTGGTAGCTTGTAACTGCAACCGAAACAACATCAAATTTATTCACCATGACCCATGGTCAGTCATGTGATCGCACACAACATTAATATTAATTTTCCAAACACAACAAATACAAACTTGACAAGTTTGATATTTTAGTTCCCTACGAGAGGGATTCATGTACAGTAGAATTGAACTTGTTGAAAATAATTTGTAAACCAATTGACATGTGGATGTCGCCGGATTAAGCCCGATATGTGAATATCGGATGCCAAAAATCTGAAAGTTGTTCAAATTCTAAAACCTGACATATTTATTTTAATTTGGAATTAGTGCGAGTTTGATGATACAATTAAGACCACACAAAGCAGATCGGTATAATTATTACTATGTCTATCTATACCTCTCACTGTTCTCATTTCAATGAGATTAATTATTAAATTTTAGCAAATTTATTCCAGCGACCTTTCGGTTCCGCCATGTGGATGGACGGTTAAGACAATATTTGAATGAGTCCGGAAAGGAACTGTTATTAAGCTATCAAATTCTTAAATATGACATTTCCTTTTCAATTTTAATTTGTAGCTAAATGTAGTACAATTTGAAAAAGTCCAAGTCTATGTCTACGCAAAGACGCAAAGGCAGATAGGTACACTTTAATACAATGACTGTACCAATACATTTTTATAAACACCAATGAGATTAATTCATTACTTATTTCCAATTTTCTGATGAAAATACACCAATTTGAGGCCTTAAAAACGACCCACATAAGCAAAAGCACCCAACAAAGGACTCATCAGGGACTTTGCCCCAACAGAAAAAGACCCCCCTCCCCCCCCCCCCCCCCCCTGATTACGGACTCATATCTATCACTGGTTGGAAGGCAGAAAAGCCACAACTTCATGATAAATTCAGACAAATTCAGACTATTAAAGCTAGAATAATCCTGGATGTCTTATTGACTAAACCAATCGATTTTTTCCTTTTTTTTTCTTTTTTTCTTTTTTTTCTTTCTATATGCTGTTGATAAAACTGACCAAACAAATCTTAAAAGATCCCATTCAATGGTATTTACACTGTTTCGTCCAATCTAACAATTTGACAGCGGTGCTAGAAGGACTATACCGAGATATCTTGTCTCAAGTGTGCAATTGTATTTATTATTTATATTTAGTTTATGCACTATTAACATTATATTATGTCCTGGCATGAGAGATGATAGTAGTGGAGTACGAGACCTACTAACTACCCTTTTACAGGTTTAGATTCATGGTTCATGTACAGTAGAATTGAACTTGTTGAAAATGATTTTTTAAACCAATTGACATGTGGATGTCGCCGGATTAAGCCCGATTATGTGCTAGAATGACTATACCGAGATGTCTTGTCTCAAATGTGCAATTTTATTTATTTATTTGTTATATTTATTTTATGCACTATTAACATTATATTTCCTGGCATGAGTAATGATAGTAGTGGAGTACGAGTCCCTACTAACTACCCCTTTAACGGTTTAGTACATGTCCAACTAAAGACTGCTAGGCTCTCGCCAGTTTTATGGAAACCTGTAATACTGAGGAACGAACCACCGACCTGTAAACGCTGATAGCTGATCAATTGACCACTAATTGCAAGGCGCAAGGTGCCTAACCAATACTTTAATACATGTAAAATAATATGATCTTATTATAATTCAATCCAGCCATTATACATGCACTTATAGCGTAACAACCGTTTTGTGATTTTTAAAACCTTCAACGGGATAACATTATGTAATACCGTATTTAGGATTGAATTTATTTATAACACCCTATACACCTCGTAAACCCCCGTGTGTCGGAGTGTGTAGCGTCAAGCACCAAGTGTTCTTTTAAACCATGATCGTCAATACAGGGATGATTATCTCCCGGATTATCTCTATTGAAATGATGTGTGAAGCTGATCTATGTTTAGCACACACTTATCCATCCCCGCCTAGATTATAATCTATGGATAAACCAAGATGTAACAATAGTAAGGTGCATACATTGTAGGTCTACGTGTTAGCCAACTCCAAAATTATAAATGCTTTATTATGTAATAATTCTAATACATACCATACCGGTGAGGACATACTGATTAATATTCCAGTGAATGGACTAACCGACTAAGATTAAATATAACCAAATAATTATGATACTTAACATTTATCCCCTCCAATATGAAGAGACATCATACATAACCTAACTTATTTGCATATTTATTTGTATTTGTATTTTTCCATCATGTCTTTTCGTTCCCCCTATTATTATTATACGCCTAAAACCGTCATTAAGGCGACAGAGAACAATGCGTTTTATTCCGTTTTTTGCTCGTTGATATGAATGGTTTAAAATGACGTTAAGGCGAATTTTTGTCAAAGAAAATTCGCCTTATTCCACTATTTGGATTATTTTTATTATTATTAGGATTATTATTATTATTATTTAAATTATCTCTTTTTAAATTACCGTTATTGATGAGCAACAACTCTATTTGTAATAAATAGTAATTTTAATATCAATGATGGAGAAGGTCATGTCCAATTAACCGACGGACTATAACGACACTACAAGTACAAAGACAGTAATAATTAATATTCAATTAATGTAAACATATGGACTGTAATAGAAAATCCACCACGGTACCTGAATTAGGGCTAGTGTAAACTAGCCTATTACTGACTGGATTGCAGATGAAAACAGGCCCTCTATGTTGACTGACGCAAAGGCGTAGGCCTTGAATCCGGATAGCAATCATACGTTGGAAGCAGATTCTAATATTTGTGCACCTGACCATTTTATCTGCTGAACACTTTAGTATGTCCCTTCTGATCAGAAAATGTTTATAGATGCATGGTCAACGAAGACATGTTAGCCTCGTCATTTAAATATGCATCGACTTATGTTATGACAAATTACTGCACATTACTGCTGCTAAACGAAAGCACGATGTTTTGGTGTGCCTGGCTTGATGAGGCTGTGGATTATTGCGTTTGACTATCACTGTGCATTCGAAGGCATAAATGGTTAAACCAGCGTATTACCATGGCTGCGAGTTGTAATGGTTAAACCAGCGTATTACCATGGCTGCGAGTTGTATAATAGACCAGCTACTTCAGACTTTATACCTTGCTCCCATTTAGTATTTTGATTTAAGATGACAGCACTTTGACTGGAATACGATAAACCTTGAAATCTCGATGCTGGTTGAATATTTGAAGAAATGGTGCATGGGTAAGTAAGATGACGGTGACTGGACCCGTAACGTGTGTGGCAACACATTGATGGATAGCTTCAAAACAATTATCTGCAAGTGATAAACAAGCAAACAAACAGCAGCAAAACAAGCAAAATATACCATTTACTTACAAGTGTTATATAATGTATGCACACCGGGAGAACAGTGATATTATGCAGAAAGGGACAATTGCTTTTGATCTTTAATTCTATATTTTTTAATCTTATTTATGCCCTCATGAGTAACAGCAAACCAAAGACTATACACCGTGAGCAAAAGCTTACCCACTCTCGCGAAAGATTGACTGATTATTTATCAGTTGAGTAGGTTGAAAAGGCAGAGGAAACTCATTGCATAAAAAATGTCATGCGTAAACATCAAAACTTTAAAAGACCCGGCAGCAATCATAATTTACCCCCGCCGTTGAAAACAAGGTTAACTTCTACATATTTACCCTCAAACGCTGGAACACTAACTGTTATTTACGATGTTAGGATTTTCTGGTGAAAGCTGTAGACAAATCCACACAGACAGGCGAGCGAGCCACATAAAACCCTCCCGGAGAGCGTCCCAGATGAAAGCCGCTATGCAACGCCCGTAATACAAATAGCACCCTCTATTATTAAAACGGACCTGGCTAGATCAAAACCGTCCTATATTATATGCGGGATTTATTGAAAGCACCGATAAAAGATGCCCCTATATGCTCACCAAATTAACCTTAAAATATTTGGGAGTAAAATAAACCGAAACCTAATTATTAAACCTCCTAGCGTACCGAAGGATAAAAGGAACCACTGAAAATAGCATTTCCCAAACGTCTAGCCGGAGTACAGCCTTTATAAATTAAAATACCATACCCGCTATATCACGTATTATTTTTATTTTATTTATTTTATTTACTTGTATGGACATACACTTTTGAAACAGTGGAAAGAATCATCCGACTGATTTACCCGGACCAGTTCAATACACCGATCCAGACACTCGTATAACAAACCAGGTATTCAATGAAAGGTGGCTGGCGTATCCAATCGATTCTGATTGTTAAACCTTCCAAAAATCCACTTATCGGCTTAATCATGCTATTGTAAGGATAACGGATTTGTAAACCCAGCAAAGCGAGACCTACCCTAATATCCTAACCCACGTAACCGTGTCAGTTTCCTACAATACAAGATAGAACCTGAATAGGTCTTGCAGAGAAACGATCAATTTAACTTTATTACATAGGCATACCCATAAGATCTGTATAATGAGATCTAAACCCGATTGAAAAGGAGGTACAAATGTAACCAGGATAACAAGCCCGATTATTTTAGCCCTACCGTCAATACAAAGATATTTATATAGCCCATTATTTTCGACTAGCCGTATATGACGCCAGCGGTAGCCAAATAGGTTTGGAATATTCATTGGAAATTGCAATAAAACCAATACTATTTCGAGGATAACAACCTATTATAGCTATCTCCTGATTGATTGTAACATAGCATAATTATTCTCACCTACATTTATCTGATTTCAAGCTTGCCACATTTACACGGTATCCTCAGGAGTCGGATTGGCAGGTATAGCAGCGCATCGCTCGTACTATATATATGACGGCCAGCCTATGATCCAGAACTTCGAATAAGAGTACATTTTCTTCCTCGTACGGAACCAAAACCGGCTGAAGATCAACCGATTTGGTATAAAATACTTAACATTTGGCGACAGCCGTAAAATAATTGAAAGAGACGCCGTGAAGCGAAGAAAACGAGATCGAGCGATACAATTGATTATTTTTATACTCCTCTGAGCAAGTGTGTTGCGGTTGCAGTCGCAAGACAGAATGCACGAAATGGTGCGGTGTGAACCCCGAGACAAAATGATGGCGGGAAAAAAGTGCCTCGTGACCGGAAGTAACCCCTGACGGGGTTAACGGGCAATGCTCAATTTCCTGTCAACAACTTGGTTTTCTTTATATTCACTTCAGAAAACTTTATTACTGTAAAGTAGCTTTCGCCAAGGTACGTGTTATTTCAGGAGCTTATCGCAGGAGTTTAATCAATATGCTAGTGAATGTACGTAGGTAATTGATAGAAATGTTATCTAGCACGCTTGGTACAATTGCAGACCAAATTAAACAACTGTTATAAACGATATAACATTATTGTGCCAAATAACTGATTGAATTTCACGGGGTTGTTTATTGAATAAAGTGAAATAAAACAAATAGCTTTCGAACCATGGTTAATACTACGACAGGGAATTAATCTGCCATCTTCTGAAGATAGCACGCAATGGCAATGTCTATACAATTATGTACACAGGTGAAGCAACAAGCAATACAATTAGGATAGGATTGGGATAATAACTCAAAGCCATTTGAGAATTTCAGGTTTTAAGTTTTCTTAACGTCCGTGTTCATGTACTCGTATATAAAATGAAATCAAAAGAAAAACCAAGGAGAATTTAGAACGACTAATATCTAATCATTGTTAAACGTGACGTGTCCATCGCTCATCTTTATGGATTTTTCCTAAATCTAGTCAAGCTTGAGATTGAACCCCCTCTGGTTATAATGTTTACATTCTGGATCATAAGTTGACCCTATTATGAAAGGTCAAACACATGTAAAAATCACGATGTAGAAACTGCAGTTTGTGGTTTAACACTGGATTTTGCACCATATTTGCATTATGAGGATATGTAATCAAAGTAGTAGAACTCTAAATTAAGGTACTTCATCTTCAAAGACTGTTTTATTTGGCATGTTTTAGCAGCATAGTTCTAGCGGCTGTACACTAGCGAGTTTTTGAAACAAGTTATCCGGGCTTCGGAAAGCAAGTAAGATCAACTATAGAATAAATGATCTAAACACCTTGTATAGCCAGGTACATACATGTATTTGTGAATTGACTGAAGATGGTCATAACTAGTCAATACATTGTATCTTGGTTACGACTATTAAAATGAGTAAACCCGTTCACGTACTACATTTGCCGATAGGCCTATGTTGTACCGTATACACTTTATTTAATAGATACTTTAACGTTTTACGGCTGATGCTGGACATTCATCACTTTCTGCATCAGAACTATTAACAGGGGCAGAATAAGAGCTTATCACAGTTATCAGTTTTTAAGAAAGAAATAATCACGATTGATCTGTAGCAATTTGATGTGGATCGTCATTAAACAACAACGGGAGAGGATTTTAATCGGGGTACATACGAAAACATGTGCCGAAGTAAAGTTGTATGTTTCTTTTGTATGTCAGTACATAGGAATCCGTAAAAAAATGCAAAGAGCTCTTTGCATAGTGGATGCAAAAAGCTCTTTGTGTATGAATTGTTCGGTTCATCTCGGCTCCCGGTGCAATAAACCCGAAGCCACATGCGTTTGGTGGATATTTTAAAATATCCTAAAAAACGGTTAAATTACAGGTCAAACCACCAAAATATTCAAAAAAGGAGTAATTTAGGCTTTTTGCATTATTTCGCAATTCAGCAAACAATCACATCGTATACAATACCAGATATTTTCGCTATGAGTGTTAACATGTGCATGTAAACCACTTAAACAGGTTTGTTTTCCTTGCGGCAGCATAAGAGCGAGGAATTCTGGTTCGAGAGCGCTTTAAATTAAATACGATACATATTACTTATTGCATGTTTAACCTGGATTGTTCCCGTGTCGTGTGTTTAACCCGCAGAAACTAATAAACAATGATATCAGAAATAGGACATGTCACAAATATTCATTTAAACCAAATGTTCATATGTTCTGGATATTAATTGTTACGATACGGCTGTAAGGTAAAACACATTAATACTTATAACACAGCAATGAAAATACCCACATGACTCTCACACTTTGTGTATATCTAACCCTTACTTTTACAAATATAAATAAATAAATCAGTTGAAAACGTGATCCTAGTAAGAATTGAACAATGGACAAAGTATCTTTCTCAACCACTGAACAAGGGAGGGGTGAACTGGCCATGGCATGATTTTAATCCCTTTTAAACATTACGTAATAAATTAAAGCCATGTCATACAACCATTATGATCAGTACACTCAATATTGTGAATAAAGCTGCAATACGGGAATACATGTGATCGTCAACCCATTACATTCCAGTTGCCTGTAGAGTTTGAGCCCAAGTCTGACAGGTTGAACTGGCCATGACGCTAGTATAAGTAAGTTCAACCCAATAATTACATCCATCCAATACCATTGACCGCATGCTGGGGGACCTTGAGTGTGGCCGCGGTGGAACTGGTAGCAAGCACGCACGCACTGCAGTCAAAGCCAACGTCAAGAAAGTTGGATAACATACAGGGAACGGAACCGTAATGCCCTGGTTGGCAGTAATGTGGGTATTTCCAGCCACCAGATTGTTGGGGGGTGTGTAAACACTGCATAATAGTAAAATGTACAAACGTTTATAATAGGATATGATCTATATTACTTTTATGCGGAGCTAACTGTCACAAATTCATTTACAGAAAAGATGGAGATTTCTCTCAAACAAATACGTTTGTTTCCTAATGTAAAGAGTCATATTTATGATATTTCTAGTGCCCGAAACTAGTTTTAATATCCATTTACTTGAAATTCTAATCGTTTGTTCTTTGAAATGTATTCGTATGAACATGAAGAACGCAATTAATTCTAAGCAATTTGCAATACTACTGTATTATACTGTTATTACTTTCCCACGAGTTAAGCTTTTGGAATGCATCGTTATCGCAATGTTCACTTTCCTTGTTTTGATAACCATCTCTATCACTCAACTCAATCAAACTTTTAAGTATCATAATTTTATTTAGTTAGACATTAAAATGCCTAACTAAATAAAATTATGATTATTGGAACTATTCCTAACTAAATAAAACTTTCAAGATTGTCGCTATTCCTCAACTCAGCAAAACACTTAATAATTATCTTTGAAACGAAGATAAATAAATAATTTGAATTTTGAATTATGCAATACTCAATGAATGTGTTAGTTTTGCCTCCCATGCCTGTCGCTTTGTTTTGACCAGATATGAACTGCGAAAGCTCGTAAGGCTATATTTATATTTTTCTGAACAATATAAAGTTACATACAAAATGAAACTTTTTGAGTCGTCTTAATTCTAACCTTTTAACATTTGATGTCGCTTGATTACAATCATTGCTCAATATATGAAATCAAAGCGCGCACAAAGAGATTACATCGGTTGAAGTGTTAAAACCTGACAAAACTAAACGCTAAAATTACTTCTCTGTTGGGTGTTTTTTATTTACAAAATTTCAGCAAATTCACGTTCTAAATATAATCTGACCATTGCAGCACAATTCTTCATGTACCCGTGATAAAAATTGAACTTGAAGTACCAATAATCATGTTCAGTAATCTCTAATGTGTAAGAATAAGAATTTCTTTCTACCCATTTTGGAGCTTTCGTTATCAGATTATGGCGAATCTCCTCAGGCATGTCAAATTCAGATTTGGCCACTTTTCATGTGCAGAGAACTAGTTTATTACAATCATCATTCAGATGTGTAATTGAGCATAATCAATCAAATCAATTAAATTCTACCTACTAAATGTGAATAGTTAGTCAAATTTGAGTAGAAAAACATGTTTTTATTCACATTATCCATGGCAAACCACATGCTAGTGGAATTTTAGTTGCATTTTAAACAATTACATTGACATACGCTATATCATGTATATTCATCTTTGGAATCACAAATGCAGTCTTTTCAGTTGAAAGTCTTTTCTTGTTCAAAAGTGGCCAAACTGGGATTCGCACTCTTGTTACTAAATTGATCATATCTCGGCAGTTCACAAGTGCTACTGCAAGCGAACGGACATCAAATGCAGCGCCCACTAGCGACCAATTGTCTAAAGCTAACTATTGGGAGTCACTATATTAGAAAATTGTCATATCAAAGTTGTTGTTTAATGATATGGATGTAATGAATGTTAGTCAAACTTCTATTATAAATGAGATGAGAGCCAAATGCCATTCCCCTGCAACATAGCAGATCGGTACAGATGAGTGAAAATTAACGTGTCGCAAAAAAAAAAAAAAAATCAACAAAAATTTAAAATGTTTGCAACTTTCATTTCAAGATGTCTCTGTAATTTGTGCATTAAAGAGAATGATTTCGTTTATAATACTTATTTATACATCAAGGAATATTTTGATAGCTTACTTATTGAAATTGATTTAATGTCCCAAAATATAAATATTTAGTTGTCCCCGGTCAGTCCTTATATTTGGTCATCTCTAAACTTTTAGTGAGTTCACACGCTCACCATAGGCCTGTGAACAATGATGTCAATAAAGAAACAAGCTAATACAACAACAAATGAATTTCAACACATTTCCCAATCGACACTCTGCCCATCAACGGCTAATAATTGGCGTTTGAACTCACGTCAACTTAGCATAATCACACGCTACTACACATGAATGCCTTCATTGCACACTGGTATATCTGTAGTCAAATCCGGCGCCACTGCACTGATACAATACAGGTGTTCATCGGTTAAGCATGAGCGGGTAATTTGACTATGAATAAGGTTACGAGGTTTGAGAACTGACGGAAAATAAGATAGGAAGGTCGAGGACAACCAAACAATATTTTATTATTGGCCTACTGCTGGTTGGAAAATTCAGTCATGGATGATTAGTTCAATAGTTAAATGCTGTCACTTGGAGGCGCTGTAGTTAATGTCCATAGTCTACCACTAGGGGGGGGGGGTGGGGTACCGCGCCATTTTGCAATATTTTGCGAAATCGATCGTGGTTATCACGTGATACGTATCGTGGAAAAATAATTTACACTGTTTTAACGAAATGCACTGTGGGATTGTGTTACCAGCCTAAAATCATAGAGGTCGCAAACCCGGTCGCAAACTTGCTTATAATTGAACCTAGCTATAACAAGCTAAAAGTGACATCTCTGAATGTATTACCAAAGTGTGCAAAGGAGAAATTGTTGGACACACTGGTAAAATGGTTTTACAACAAGTTTTGCTATCATATTATCAAACTGAACTCAAGTTAAATCACTCTATTTATCGAGCAATAATATAATTGTTTACGCATTTTAATTGTTTAGATACAAAGTTAAATAAATCAAGGACACATTTATGATAGATAAATAAATAAAAAGAAAACTATAAACGCATGGGCGGCATTTATAATTGATAAAAATTGACATAACAATGATGTTACATTAATCTACCATCAAGTTTAAAAAATAGAAAAATAAAAGGAATATTCGAACCCGTGATTTCCGATTGCCAACGACATGGCCAACTTACGCACGCCACAGAGATCCACAACTGTAATTGTGATAGTTTTATTATTTAACCATGTCCATTTATTTATAACGAACGGATTTTTATTGTGCCATTTTTGCCAAATGTGTGTGTTGCTCTCGCACAAAATATGTTTGTAATTTGATTATAATTCTTATTTTTAAAAGAACGGTAATTTTTTTTGACATTTTCGAGAGAAAAAAATGGCGTTACTGATACGGTAAACGCCAGCAGTGTGGTGTCCGCGTGGGCAAGCATACAGATGATGCTAAGCAAATCCAGCATATAAAACAAAAAGTGCTCCTAATGGGGCTCGAACCCACAACCTTTCGCTCCTCATGTCGACTTTCTAACCACTACACTAACCGTGCTAATTGGAAATCTTCATCGCAAATAATTTATTTATATCATGGGTCATGGGTTAATGCACTGTGTTAAATTCTACAATCCCGGCCGCCACTCTGTTCAAAGGCATAAAAAAGTGGACTTATTTTATGCATTTTTTGCAATTCTGGGGTGTGTGGATCGTGTTTTTTTATCAAATTGGTTAGATATCCGTCCATTTTAGAACATCTGAAATTTAAAGTGCACCCACACACCCGGGAAAGTATACTGCCAAGGGCATATATTTTGCACGTAAATCCAATACAAAAGTTCAGAAAATCGACCAAAATATGACGTCATGACCATTGCTTCGGGACAAAATGGCGCGGTACCCCCCCCCCCCCCCCCCCCCCCCTAGTCTACCACTAGGGGGTGTGGTACCGCGCCATTTTGCGATATTTTGCGAAAACGATCGTGGTTATCACGTGATACGTACAGTTGAAAAAATAATTTACACTGTTTTAACGAAATGCACTATGGGATTGTGTTACCAGCCTAAAATCAAAGAGGTCGCAAACTTGCTTACAATTGTATAATTATTAGCGTAGCTATAACAAGCTAAAAGTGTCATCTCTGAATGTATAAACAAAGTGTGCAAATTGTTGGGCACACTGGTAAAATGATTTTACAACAAGTTTTGCTATCATTATCGAACTGAACTCAATTAAAATCACTTATTTATCGAGCAATAATATAATTGTTAACGTATTTTAATTGTTTAGATACAAAGTTAAATAAATCAAGAGTTAAATGATAGATAAATAACTAAAAAGAAAACTATAAACGCATGGGCGGTCTTTATAATTTATAAAAAATTACATAACAATGATGTTACATTAATCCACCATCAAGTTTAAAAGATAGAAAAATAAAAGGATAACAAGCAATTTACGGGAATCGAACCCGTGATTGCCGATTGCCAACGACATGGCCAACGTATGCACGCCACAGAGACCGAGGCGATGAGTATAATTGTGATAGTTTTATTATTTAGACATATCCATTTATTTATAACGAACGGATTTGTAATGTACCATTTTTGCAAAATGTGTGTGTTTCTCTCGCACAAAATGTGTTTGTAATGTGATTATACTCCTTATTTTTGAAAGAACGGAAAAAAACGTTGATATTTTCGAACACAAAAAATGGCGTCATTTATACGGGTAGCGGTATGGTGTAGAAGTCCCAAGTATGCAAATGATCTCACTGAATACAATGTCATGCTCTACCACACATCTACCCAGTACTCAACAACGGAATAAATCTCATAATCCTCATTTGCATACTTGGGACCTTTAGCATACCCTTACCTTTATAGGGTCCACAATCAGTGTGCGACTGAACCATGAAGCTAAGCTTAGCTTCATGTCGTAACGTGACGTGTTGCATTATTCATGTAACGATCTGTTATACACAGCGAACATGCACCGCGGGGTCATGGGTTAATGCACTGTGTAATTCTACATTCCCGGCAAACATTCTGTTCAAAGGCACAAAAAGTGGACTTGTTTTAAGCATTTTTTGTGTGGATCGTGTTTTTTTATCAAATTGGTTAGATATCCGTCCATTTTAGAACATCTGAAATTTAAAGTGCACCCACACACCCGGGAAAGTATGCTGCCAAGGGCATATATTTTGCACGTAAATCCAATACAAAAGTTCAGAAAATCGACCAAAATATGACGTCATGACCATTGCTTCGGGACAAAATGGCGCGGTACCCCCCCCCCCCCCCCTAGTCTACCACTAGGGGGTGTGGTACCGCGCCATTTTGCGATATTTTGCGAAAACGATCGTGGTTATCACGTGATACGTACAGTTGAAAAAATAATTTACACTGTTTTAACGAAATGCACTATGGGATTGTGTTACCAGCCTAAAATCAAAGAGGTCGCAAACTTGCTTACAATTGTATAATTATTAGCGTAGCTATAACAAGCTAAAAGTGTCATCTCTGAATGTATAAACAAAGTGTGCAAATTGTTGGGCACACTGGTAAAATGATTTTACAACAAGTTTTGCTATCATTATCGAACTGAACTCAATTAAAATCACTTATTTATCGAGCAATAATATAATTGTTAACGTATTTTAATTGTTTAGATACAAAGTTAAATAAATCAAGAGTTAAATGATAGATAAATAACTAAAAAGAAAACTATAAACGCATGGGCGGTCTTTATAATTTATAAAAAATTACATAACAATGATGTTACATTAATCCACCATCAAGTTTAAAAGATAGAAAAATAAAAGGATAACAAGCAATTTACGGGAATCGAACCCGTGATTGCCGATTGCCAACGACATGGCCAACGTATGCACGCCACAGAGACCGAGGCGATGAGTATAATTGTGATAGTTTTATTATTTAGACATATCCATTTATTTATAACGAACGGATTTGTAATGTACCATTTTTGCAAAATGTGTGTGTTTCTCTCGCACAAAATGTGTTTGTAATGTGATTATACTCCTTATTTTTGAAAGAACGGAAAAAAACGTTGATATTTTCGAACACAAAAAATGGCGTCATTTATACGGGTAGCGGTATGGTGTAGAAGTCCCAAGTATGCAAATGATCTCACTGAATACAATGTCATGCTCTACCACACATCTACCCAGTACTCAACAACGGAATAAATCTCATAATCCTCATTTGCATACTTGGGACCTTTAGCATACCCTTACCTTTATAGGGTCCACAATCAGTGTGCGACTGAACCATGAAGCTAAGCTTAGCTTCATGTCGTAACGTGACGTGTTGCATTATTCATGTAACGATCTGTTATACACAGCGAACATGCACCGCGGGGTCATGGGTTAATGCACTGTGTAATTCTACATTCCCGGCAAACATTCTGTTCAAAGGCACAAAAAGTGGACTTGTTTTAAGCATTTTTTGTGTGGATCGTGTTTTTTTATCAAATTGGTTAGATATCCGTCCATTTTAGAACATCTGAAATTTAAAGTGCACCCACACACCCGGGAAAGTATGCTGCCAAGGGCATATATTTTGCACGTAAATCCAATACAAAAGTTCAGAAAATCGACCAAAATATGACGTCATGACCATTGCTTCGGGACAAAATGGCGCGGTACCCCCCCCCCCCCCCCCCCCCCCCCCTAGTCTACCACTAGGGGGTGTGGTACCGCGCCATTTTGCGATATTTTGCGAAAACGATCGTGGTTATCACGTGATACGTACAGTTGAAAAAATAATTTACACTGTTTTAACGAAATGCACTATGGGATTGTGTTACCAGCCTAAAATCAAAGAGGTCGCAAACTTGCTTACAATTGTATAATTATTAGCGTAGCTATAACAAGCTAAAAGTGTCATCTCTGAATGTATAAACAAAGTGTGCAAATTGTTGGGCACACTGGTAAAATGATTTTACAACAAGTTTTGCTATCATTATCGAACTGAACTCAATTAAAATCACTTATTTATCGAGCAATAATATAATTGTTAACGTATTTTAATTGTTTAGATACAAAGTTAAATAAATCAAGAGTTAAATGATAGATAAATAACTAAAAAGAAAACTATAAACGCATGGGCGGTCTTTATAATTTATAAAAAATTACATAACAATGATGTTACATTAATCCACCATCAAGTTTAAAAGATAGAAAAATAAAAGGATAACAAGCAATTTACGGGAATCGAACCCGTGATTGCCGATTGCCAACGACATGGCCAACGTATGCACGCCACAGAGACCGAGGCGATGAGTATAATTGTGATAGTTTTATTATTTAGACATATCCATTTATTTATAACGAACGGATTTGTAATGTACCATTTTTGCAAAATGTGTGTGTTTCTCTCGCACAAAATGTGTTTGTAATGTGATTATACTCCTTATTTTTGAAAGAACGGAAAAAAACGTTGATATTTTCGAACACAAAAAATGGCGTCATTTATACGGGTAGCGGTATGGTGTAGAAGTCCCAAGTATGCAAATGATCTCACTGAATACAATGTCATGCTCTACCACACATCTACCCAGTACTCAACAACGGAATAAATCTCATAATCCTCATTTGCATACTTGGGACCTTTAGCATACCCTTACCTTTATAGGGTCCACAATCAGTGTGCGACTGAACCATGAAGCTAAGCTTAGCTTCATGTCGTAACGTGACGTGTTGCATTATTCATGTAACGATCTGTTATACACAGCGAACATGCACCGCGGGGTCATGGGTTAATGCACTGTGTAATTCTACATTCCCGGCAAACATTCTGTTCAAAGGCACAAAAAGTGGACTTGTTTTAAGCATTTTTTGTGTGGATCGTGTTTCTTTATCAAATTGGTTAGAAATCCATCCATTTTAGAACATCTCAAATTTAAAGTGGACCCACACACCTGGGAAAGTATGATGCCAAGGGCATATATTTTGTACGTAAATCCAATACAAAAGTTCACAAAATCGACCAAAATAAGACGTCATGACCATTGCTTCGGGAAAAAATAGCACGGTACCTCCCCACCCCCCCCCCCCCACCCCCCCCCCCCCCCCCTAGTCTACCACTTGTGAGTTAGGTGATGAAATTTAATGGGATAAAGTGTATTTGATAGAAGACTAGTATGGCTTAACATCAATGGTCTATTTGGTGAAAATAAAAAAACCTAGGATGGATTTTATTTAATTTTGTTCCTCATGGGCCACTTTACGCCGTGTAGGCATTTTGCCGTGTTGTTTTGTGTTCTTGACTTTAGACATTCATAAATCCATTGTTAAAATAGGTACTATTTCGACATTTTGACACATTACAATGGAATATGTTTGACAGGTTTTGAAAACGTTAATAATGATTGGTTACGTAACCAAAAATCTAGAAAAATAAGATTGTCAATATTGGCAGAAGAAGAAGACGCGGGCGACCTAGGACAAGGTGGATTGACAGGGTTGATCAAGAATCTCGTTGGACAACCTCTATAAGTGATAGGCCTATACAAACTACCTGCTGACCGACAACAGTGGAGAGCCATTACGAAAGTCACAAACTGTCAGACTGAGGCGTACCAAGCCAAGCCAATTGGCGAATTGTTTCGGGAATATGTTTACATTCCAACGTGTTTGGTATACGATTAGCTTTAAAATGAGACTCATTTGAGAAATGTTGATCAATCCTATCACATTCTTTGCCGTAGAACATGAATGTAGGTGATTTAGAGGCTTAAAAAGGTCATTGACCTCTGACCTCGTGACCCACTGCCAGTGTTTTCAAAAGGCCAATGGTATGCTTGCTTAACATGCCTGGTGTCCCCGATCTACGATGGTTCTCCACTCTTTTCGGTCATTCATTGCTGTCTTTATGTTACAGGTGTCCAATCCAGTATCTTGCTTGAGTAATTTAAATATCAGAGACGGTCTTCCCGGTTTTCTTTTGCCATGCTTGGGGATCCAGTGTACCAGTTTGGATAATGGCTCCCCACTTCTGAAACAGTGGCCAGCAAACCTTGTTCGTCTCTTCTGAATCTTCTGGCATATTTTGGGGAGGTCACCATACAATTGGGTATTTGGTATGTGTTGTTTCCAGTTGACATGGTGTAGCAGCCATCAAGCTCTTTCTTTAACTTGGGAGTAATGGTCTATTTGGTATGTGTTGTGACCAGTTGACATGGTGTAGCAGCCATCAATCTCTTTCTGTAATGGTCCAAGCTTCGCATCCATATATCAGTACCGGCTCTACCGTTAAGGCAAACAAGCAAACAAGCTTGAATTTTCGAGAGAGAGTTAACTTCCATATTTTGGTCATGGGTATGGGCTAATATAATATCATAACCATATATGGACTGTCAATTTTTTTCCCGATGGGCTAAATAGCATCAGCTCTACCTCTAACTCTACGAATAACAACTACGGGAAAGTTCGTAATAATCTTTAAATGAATTCAAACGGATGCCCTCGTTCTGGCACTCTTGTAAACTAATACCTTGTTAGCTCACTTTGATGTTACTGGAAAGCATCAGCTTGCTTCCTCTAATCTATCTAGCGGCTATTCATGTTGTTATGCGCAACGGACTACAAAGGGGAATCGCACCCGGCCCATTCTAGATCAATTGAAGGGGCCTATATGTCATGAAACAGGCGTGTCTTTGTTCTAAAAATCTTAAACACAGTCATTATTCCCGATAAGATGGCAGCTAATCCGCTATAGATAACCTCGGTTTGCGGCATGCGGGAGATAATAGCACGATAAGTATAGGAGCAACAATTCCAGTATTTGCAGAGAAAATAGTGACGGAAAGACAACAATTTATTTGCACGCGCCCAATACGTGTATTTTCAGATACGGTATTATTTAGGCTCGTACTTTGAAGAAAGTTGCCAGTCTTTTGACATGCCAGATGGAAATTTGGCCATCATCGACTCGGGGGCTTATTTCTAGAGAAAGGAACTTCCACGGGTACCCGGTATAACTCTTGTATTTCATCAATTCCAGTTGTCATGGTTGTAAAGATGAAATGTTCAACTTCTTTGGGAATACCAATTTACTTGTGTGGAAGTAAATTCAAGGTGAGCAATATGGCAACTCCGTCTGTCTCCTTTGGTTGTATATAGTATCTTCCGTCTGCAACCTACGCTCACAAAAAGCCACATAATGTCTTTGCAAAAGCTACAACAACCGGTTATTAATTTGAAATGTATATCCAACTAAATTGACCGAATCATAATTATTTTCTTTGCAAACTCCATACAGATAAAAGTAAACTTGAGGCGAAACTTGAGTGCTCTTGAGCACGTGCAAACGCAATTTTGTCTTTCAGTCATTTATTTTCTCTGCAAATACTGGATTGTTGCTCTTATACTTGTCGTGCTATTCTCTCGCATGTATAATTTTCCTATAGCGAGAATCTAGGTTACAGCACTGCACAATCATTAGAATAGAGGAGGAAAGCTGATGCTTTGCAGTAACATCAAAGTGAGCTAACAAGGTATTCATTTACAAGGGAGAGTGCCAGAAAGAAGGCATCCGTTTGAATTCATTTAACATTGCTAAACGCGGTTGTTATCATAGAGGAATATGCCGGCTACTGCGTTTTTTGTCGGCAACATTGTGGCATACAGGGTGTATCAAAAACAATTGTGCACGGATTGAAACGCCCTTTGACCTTGATGTGTGCATTGAACCATATAATTGTGGTGTTTTTGTTGTTGTATGAAGCGTATTCAACCTAGTTCATCTTCCGAAACAAATAAATGTATTCGACTGAGAAATATGCAAAATGTGATTTCGTTGATGATACATTTTCTTCAATTCTTTTAGTTTTTAATCTTCGCTATTCATGACTTTCCGTATTACCTTATCCTTATAAGATCACGAGCCATTACCCAACCTACACAGTAAAAACTATTTTAAACAACTGTTTAAAGTTGTTCAAGCATGTCACTCTAACAACGATTGTTCAAACTGTTAAACAATTGTTTAAACAACATTAAAAGTGAAAAGCAGTTGTTTAAACAATTGCTTAACAGTTTGAACTATAGTTGTTAGAGTGACAGGCTTTAAACAGTTGTTAGAATAGTTTTTACTGTGTATGTATCTAAAATACATATCCATCTATAGGGTGTTTTATTGCTTTAATCACAGATCCTCAAAACCATGACTACACCCTTATTGTGCCAGATCACCCTACCCCAACCGCCCCACCTGATCACCTTGTTATTAAAGCCAGAAGTCCAGCTCTAGAGGTGTGTCTACTGAGATGCCACTCAAAAAGTATTTAGATGTTTTATTATTCAATGAGTTGAGTCTAAATCATATTAGATTTATATTTATTTTAGTGCAAGTGTCAGAATGTAAATGGTGTCATGCAGTGAACCTTTGATAGAAAATTATTGTTTAACTCTATTTGATGATTTCCTTTTAATAAGACAACCTTATACAAATTAATAGTAATAACATATCTCTGATATAACCATTCACAGTAAATATTTACCCCTACAAATAAAATGGTTCTGCCTCACTGTACAATCTGGGTGTACAATTCAATTCGAGGGCAGCCAATTTGATTGGCCAAAGACTGTACGTGGGACAGTCTTTGGACTGGCTCACAGATTTCCCCATAGAATTTCGAAAAATACTACGGGAGCAAAGACGATATGGGAGTCAATTACAGAAGTTTCAAGGCTGGTCGGGCAGATGTATGTGTAGACTGGGACCCAGTCAGCTGTAATGTCTAATTAGACTTGTACCAAGTTGGCGCCACTAATATGTGGCAAAAAATGGTGATTCAATACACATGTACATAGGGGAATGAGTGGTATTTTACAGATCAACGAGGCTACGTGAGGTTAATTGAAAAGGGAAAAATGTGTCAGCCAATTTAAATATGTTAGTTTCCAAGGGCGATACTTCATTCATCGATAAAGCCTATAAAGCTTCTTGTCTCCTGTGACTATGGTATTAAAACCAAGCAATGTAACGTTCCTGAACGATATAATGTACACGTGGGCAGACGGATGAGGTGTGAGTTCTTGGGTAGGAGTGTGATGTGTAAATAAATTGTTAAGCGGAAGCGGTGATTGTTGTCTGTCGCACGTATAAGACATTTTTTGAAGCGAGTCTTTTAACTGTACAAGTTTAAGTCTTGAGAGTAGGCTGATACGAATTGCCAACAATTGCAGGAAAGTTTCATATGCTGTTGTTTTGTCTTTTTATCGCAAGGAGAACAACGACCTATTGATTAAGTATGATGATCTTCTGTGTCCCTAGTCCCTTTCCTAGAGGTTCGCGATATGCCCTTATCAACGTAAGGCAACTTAGCAAGTCAGCTGAATTTGCACTAAGTGTTAGGATATCACGTAGTTATATTAATATTTGATCAATTTCTTAATACAACAGCTCAAATTGGAGTGTAGTCAATTTTCACTTCACCATTAGCTCTAGTGCCGAGCTGTGAGAGTATCGAGAAGCGATCGGTGATTACCCATGGGCCATCAAATTAACATTCCGTTTCCCCAAAACTCTGGTATTCAACAATATATCAATTTCAATTCTGGATGATAGTGACAGGCCATCCAAAGCTGAGATTGGTCAGTTTCAAAAATCCAGCTGTAAGTCATATGACTGTCATATCATAATCATTACAACAACATATACACCTGGAAAAAAGTATCGCACCGCTGGGTTTTTGTTGTTGAAAAGTGCAAATGTTGCCTCGAATTTTGCCACCATGGTGTGATATTAAGGATCATTTGTTTGCGTAAGCTGTCCAGCAAAATGTTATGCAATAAAAGGGCCACATTTGAGTTTGTGACGTAATCGATGTAATGTTTTTCAAGGCCAGGGGGAAATGCATGTTTTTGTCCCAAAACATGCATGAAACAAGTTTAGGTGTAACGCGATATTGAGAGGCCCGATGATTAATCTCTATACTTTGGTAACACATTCAAGTCTTCCAAGGTCAAAGGTCATCTGGGGTCAAATTTCAAAATATGCCCGATTGTCGTCAAGCATGAAAAAACTCCCTTTTTCGTACGCCCAACGGTTATCGGGTCAAAGGTAAAAATAGGTCAAATTTTAAATAAGTTCAAATGACAAAAGCAATACTGCGGAAGTGTTGACCTAGGTCAAAAAAAAAAAAAATCAACGGTGACCTCTTCGTATATGCTGAATTTATGAGCAACAAAAAAATGGCATGTTTGGACTCATTCACTGCATTGTAGCCTATAACGTCTATAAATGGAACATATCTTGCGCCAAATACAGAACTACATGTAATGTAATGACTATTTTAAGTTTTTTAAAGTCTATTCAATATCGCGTTATACCCAAACTTGTTTCATGCATGTTTTTTGGACAAAAACATGCATTTTCCCCTTGGCCTTGAAAAACATGACATCGATTACGTCACAAACTAAAATGTGCCCCTTTTATTGCATGACATTTTGTTGGACAGCTTACGCAAACAAATGATCCTTAATATCAGACCATGGTGGCAAAATTCGAGGCCACATATGCACTTTTCAACAAAAAAGCAGTGGTGCGATACTTTTTTCCAGATGTGTAGCCTATATGGGAAAATACCACCAAGAACGATGCCTGAATGCATTGTGAATGTAAAATTGTCTGGTCCTTCTTAATTGCTTGCGTACAAACTCAGGGGCTCAGTTTTGGGCTATTGAGGCGGCACGAATCTAGTGCTATTCACCACATGTATTATGATTTATATGGAACTCAGGAGCACTTGATGCCATTCCGTGATTGGTGACGAGCGGTAAATAACAAGCCTGTGTTTACGCCATCAACGGCGGAAATGGGACAATATTACGAACACGTCATATATTTATATAGCTCTCTACAATACAACGAATGGAAGTATGAGGCGATCATTTTCGATCGTGATTTATGACTCAAACGCGTGACGCCTGATCCAGTTGATGACATATAGCTGAAACTAAGCTAGAAATAGAATACTTTTAAGCACACTAATTTGATAACCCAGTTTTACCGAATTTTCCTGGCATCTATCGGAAGTGTTCCGTTGTCATTTTGTTAGTTCCAAACATTCATTCGTTCATACCGTTTGGCACCATGACCCTATTTTGTTAGATTTTCTTCATCATCGTATCTTGAAATGGCCCTATAACAACCATGACAACCAGACTATACTCATATGAAATAAAAACCGAAGTTTGTTGATTCTAGATATTAAACTTGAATCGTAGTGTTGCATTACGAAGGAAGAAGCTTATTTTCCAATGAGCCATTGTATTCCGTTTGATATATAATGTGATCTATCAAAGAGGGTTCGTGTATTTGTGCTTGGTGAATGCCCGGCTGAGCAGCAGGGCCATCCATAATCCCCACTAAAACGCCAAGATTTAGAACAGGTTGGTTAAAGATATATAAAATGCTTTTAGCCCGTTTCTAAAGAGATAAACAAGTCGCTCCGTCTGTCACTTTACAGGATGTGCAAGAAAACCTGAAATGATTCTTTCTTTTGTAACTGGAGCGCAATATTAAACATATAGATGAAGAATCAACCAATCCTGGAATCCATATTTATCATTTTTACATAGTTATAATAAAGCTATCGTTATCATTGGACAGAATGAAAGAAAAACCCTAATTTTTTAAAAGAATTTTAAAGTCTTCTTCAATTATTTTTATTTGTAGCCCTTATATCTGCAGGGTATGGTCATTTCAGGAAAACCAGACCAATTTTGTAGTTACAGCTGATGAGATGAACACTAATGTATAGGCTATTAGGCCTATACCTTATAAAAATTTCTACATTTTCTGCTTAGAATACTACCTTTTGCTTCTTAATGTGTATATCTATTCGGGCAGATAAAAATATGATAGTTGTACGCAAATTATTATATTGTTTCTTATTCTTCGGTTGATTGTTCTCAAATTTACAAGATAACATAATAGAGACCTTCCGTGTTGTAGATTAGCGGCCATTTTAGAGGGAACACTAAACTCTATTCAAGTTCAAATTAAATTAGAGGTTGTTATATTTAATTTGGGATTCATTCACCAGGCCGTAATGAATAAGGGGGTTGTGGGTCCGAACCGTGTTGCAAACATGTTTGTGTTGGCAGCTATCCAAAACACGAAAGGTCTCTATATTAGTTCGATATCAAGTTTGTTGTTTTTGGACGAATTTACACACATTCAAGGTCAAAAGAAACACACAAGTCTTACTTATGATACACTTGGTATATAGTCGACATCACCCTTGAACGATAAACATTGCTATTATTCATTGAAATGTCTTATCTATGGGAGATGAATCTGTCGAGGAATACTGAAGTTTGAGTGTTGAAGATAATAATGGAAATTGTGAACTTTGTCTTTATACACTTTGTTTAACCATTGAAGTACGAGGGGCATTCAATAAATACCTGCAACCATTGAAAATCTCTGGACCGTGACATGTGTCAATAAAATAAACTTTTGATACTTAAACTGTAAGTCTTACCCCTTTCTCACAGAAAATTTCAAACATGTGGGTCATTTTTATCATGTAATTTCAGTACTATAAACATCATAGTCTCTGGGCACTCAAAAATTGACAAGAATCAGCATTATAAATCAAGCGCCAATATTAACACTGTCACTGTTAATGCATACCATAAACTTGTCTTTCAAATTTCTCGCCATTATAACATTTAATTCCCTAACCAGTGCCCTGAGATCATGGTATTCACAGTGATGAAATGTAATGATAAAAATGACCTACGTGTTCGAAAATATATGTGAGAAAAGAGTAAGACTTACAGTTTAAGTACCATAGGTTTATTTTACTGACACGTGTCACGGTTCAGAGATTTTCAATCGTTGCAGGTATTTATTGAATGCCCCTCGTACGAAAGATGGTCTAATCATCTGTAATGAAGCACGCTTGTGTCCATTTCATCAGTAAGCTAGGAAGCACTATATATTATGAATAAGGTTTGATTCATAAGGCATGATAGGGGCACATAAGGATTAAACCGTATAGGGTGTGGGTTGTGTGGGAATAACATGCTATCAATAAGCTACCTTAAATGACCATTAGGTGGTTCTGATATTCCTTCTTTACTATAGGCCTACTAGTGTTCCCGTTTTTTAATTCACCCAACAACTGCAACTGAATGTAGCCTATATAAAATCAATTGTAACTGACTTGGATGTCGTATAAATTATGCAGTTGAGCCCGTGGTTTGGGCAGTGCAATGTAATAAGAGGTTTATTAAATTAGAAAGGCTATCTTCACGTATATTTGGTTCAGAATATAACAATGAACATGTCTCAAATATCTATTTCAGCTGATATAAGGAACTGTGTTTCCACGCATTCAGCAGCACAAAACTGGTAGTTAATGTAATAACAGGTTTCAAAATATATACCATTCCATTGAAGAGAATGAACGGATGATCCAAGCAGCGCCCTCAAATGGATACCTATATTTTTGTACTTGATTCAATGGCTATTGTATCTAAAAAATGTATTCAGTGCTAAGATTAAGTAAGCATCTTACTATAATTTGTCTTATGGTGTATGTATGTGTGTGGGTATCCATAAAAGGCTCTCTCAGTTTGCAACTAAACGCCGTGAACGTTGCACTGATAAAAGATGATTATAATGTGAGTGTTATAAGCTATAAATGGCTGAAAACCGTACATAATTGACCGAGATATGAGCAAAAGCGGGAAATCCAGGGCCTTTTCAGCCCGGCTTTTGAGACTATTTCTACGGGCCATGTTTGTTTTTTCTCTATGCGTACACTGTAACCATGCAGCCGGCGCGCGCAACTCATTACGCGTCGCAGTGCGCCATGCAATACTAAACGCGCGGGCGGGCAAATATTGGAGAAATACGCTGCGCCACACGGGAGTTGGTTACGGTTTAGGCCTTGGGGTTGAGATAAGCCACGGGCGGGGACGGCAGGGCGGGAACGGCGGCGGGTCGGGGAAGGGGGACCGAGAGGGGGGCTGGGGCAGCGGGCGGGGGCGAGGGGGGTCTAATGAAGAAATGTGGTTTGTGTTTGTGTAATGATGTGGTTTGGGAGGCAGGGGGTGAAGAAATTGACGGGTGGGGTACGGGAGATGGTTAAGGTTTAGGCCTTTTTATTAGAAACTAGCGGGACGCCCGTTCTTCGAACGGGCTCCCGCTAGTAAGTAGCGCCTATCAGACAGAACCCCGGTGAAATAACACATAAGTAGCTATACGAAAATTTGTCTCGAAATTGGTAAGAATACATATAATGCATAGGCCTATTTCCTTACCTGAAATTGCCGCCCCCGCACCGTGGTTATCTCATCACCCAAGGCCTAAACCCTAACCATCCCCAAGCTGTATCCCCTGGTTTATACTTTTAACCACACTATTTCCTTCCACTTCGTGACTCTCCCTGTTAGTGTTACGCACTTTAGTATCACATTTCTTCATTAACTCCCTGCCTCCCAAACCTCATTACTTAGTGGCCTCCCCTCGCCCGCCCGCCCCGTACTGTGCGATCTAAACCTTCAAGGCCTAAATTAACCAACTCCCGTAGCGTTCTTCAGTAACCCCTTGCCTCCCAAACCTCATTAATTCATGGCCTCCCCTCGCCCCCGCCCCCACCCCTCCCCGGGGCCTTCCCCTGCCGTCTCTTGCCCGCCGTCCCCGCCCCGTCCCTACCGCCCGCCCTGTGCTTATAAACATTCAAGGCCTAAATTAACTAACTCCCGTAGCGCAGCGTATTTCTCCAATATTTGCCCGCCCGCGTGTGTAGGCGTGCGTGGGTGTAGTGCGTGTGAGCGTTTATTTTGCACGGCGCACAACGACGCGTTATGTGTTAGGCGCCGAATGCATGGTTGCAATACGCATGAAGATAAACAAAACAAACACGGCCCGTATCCATGGATTTTCATGGTTTTTTACTCATATCTCGGTCAATTCTGTACGGTTTTCAGCCATTTATAGCTTATAACACTCACATTATAATCATCTTTTATCAGTGCAAAGTTCACGGCGTTTAGACGTAAAATGAGAAAGCCTTTTATGGATACATACATACACCATAAGACAAATTATAGTAAGACTAGCGGGACGCCCGTTCTTCGAACGGGCTCCCGCTAGTAAGTAGCGCCTATCAGACAGAACCCCGGTGAAATAACACATAAGTAGCTATACGAAAATTTGTCTCGAAATTGGTAAGAATACATATAATGCATAGGCCTATTTCCTTACCTGAAATTGCCGCCCCCGCACCGTGGTTATCTCAACACCCAAGGCCTAAACCTTTTAAGGTTTAAAACCATCTCCCCAAGCTGTATCCCCTGGTTTATACTTTTAACCACACTATTTCCTTCCACTTCGTGACTCTCCCTGTTAGTGTTACGCACTATAGTATCACATTTCTTCATTAACTCCCTACCTCCCAAACCTCATTACTTCGTGGCCTCCCCTCGCCCGCCCGCCCCGTACTGTGCGATCTAAACCTTCAAGGCCTAAATTAACCAACTCCCGTAGCGTTCTTCAGTAACCCCTTGCATCCCAAACCTCATTACTTCATGGCCTCCCCTCGCCCCCGCCCCCCCCCCCCTCGCCCCTTCCCCCTTCCCGGGACCTTCCCCTGCCGTCTCTTGCCCGCCGTCCCCGCCCCGCCCCTACCGCCCGCCCGTGTGCTTATAAACATTCAAGGCCTAAATTAACTAACTCCCGTAGCGCAGCGTATTTCTCCAATATTTCCCGCTCGCCGCGTGTAGGCGTGCGTGGGTGTAGTGCGTGTGAGCGTTTATTTTGCACGGCGCACAACGCCGCGTTATGTGTTAGGCGCCGAATGCATGGTTGCAATACGCATGAAGATAAACAAAACAAACACGGCCCGTATCCATGGATTTTGATGGTTTTTTACTCATATCTCGGTCAATTCTGTACGGTTTTCAGCCATTTATAGCTTATAACACTCACATTATAATCATCTTTTATCAGTGCAACATTCACGGCGTTTAGTTACAAACTGAGAGAGCCTTTTATGGATACATACATACTCACACCATACGGCAAATTATAGTAAGATTTGAAAACTTTTGAATTAAAACAAAACCTTTTGATTTAAAACAAAAATGTTTTAAATATTGTTCTATTCCTATGTGTTTCGTTATACATTTTCCAACACTTATGTGTTGTTTCATTTTGTAGGTGTTCTATCTGGTAGGCCCTACTCCCTAGCGGGAGAGCCCGTCCGAAGGACGGGCGTCCCGCTAGTCTTACTATAATTTGTCTTATGTTGTGAGTATGTATCCATAAAAGGCTCTCTCAGTTTTCAACTAAAAGCAGTGAACTTTGAACTGATTATATTTGATTATAATGCGAGTGTTATAAGCTATAAATGGCTGAAAACCGTACAGAATTGACCGAGATATGAGCAAAAGAGTAAAATCCAGGGCCTTTTCAGACTGTTTCTACGGGCCATGTTTGTTTATTTTTGAGTGTACTGCAACCATGCAGTCGGCGCGTAACACATAACGCGTCGTAGTGCGCCATGCACAATAAACCCGCACGCGCACTAAACCCACGCACCCCTACACACACGGGCGGGCAAATAATTAATGGAGAAATACGCTGCGCTACGGAAGTTGGTTAATTTAGGCCTTGAAGGTTTATATAAGTACGGGGCGGGCGGGAACGGCGGTAGGGGCGGGGACGGCGGTAGGAGCGGGGACGGCGGTAAGGGACGGCAGGGGGTGGGTAGGGGCGAGAGGAGGCCATGAAGTAATGACGTTTGGGAGGCAGGGGGTTAATGAAGAAATGTGATACTAAATTGCGTAACACTAACATGGAGGGTCACGAGTTGGAAGGAAATACAGTGGTTAAAAGTATAAAACAGGGAACAGCTTCGGGGGAGATGGTTAAGGTTTAGGCCTTAGGTGTTGAGATAAGCACGGTGAGGGGGCGGGGGCTATATTGCGTAAACGGATATGCCACGGGGCGAGGGCGGGATGGTGACGGTTGGGGTACGGGAGATGGTTAAGGTTTAGGCCTTGGAGTTAAAATATGCCACGGGGCGTGGGCGGGCGGGGGGTCTTTTAATTGAAATTTGAAAACTTTTGAATTAAAACAAAAATGTTTTAAATATTGTTCTATTCCTTTCGTTATAAATTTTCCAACACTTATGTGTTGTTTCATTTGTAGGTGTTCTATCTGGTAGGCCTACTCCCTAGCGGGAGAGCCCGTCCGAAGGACGGGCGTTCCGCTAGTCTTACTATAATTTGCCGTATGTTGTATGTATGTGTGTATCCATAAAGGCTCTCTCAGTTTGCAACTAAACGCCGTGAGCGCTGCACTGACAAAAGATGATTATAATGTGAGTGTTATAAGCTATAAATGGCTGAAAACCGTACAGAATTGACCGAGATATGAGCAAAAGGAGTCAAATTTAGGGCCTTTTCAGACTGTTTCTACGGGCCATGTTTGTTTATTTTTCGGTGCGTACTGCAACCATGCAGTCGAGCGCGTAACACATAACGCGGCGTATTGCGCCATGTAAAATAAACGCTCACACGCACCCCTACACACGCGGGAGGATTGGGGAAATACGCTGCGCTACTGGAGTTGATTAATTTAGGCCTTGAAGGTGTATTATAAGCACGGGGCGGGGATGGCGGGCGGTAGGGGAGGGGACGGCGGGCGGGGCGAGGGGAGGCTATGAACAATGAGGTTTGGGAGGCAGGGAGTTACTGAAACACGCTACGGGAGTTGGTTAATTTAGGCCTTGACGGTTTAGATAAGATAAGCACGGGGCGGGCGGGCGAGGGAAGGCCATGAAGTAATAAGGTTTGGGAGGCAGGGGGTTAATGAAGAAATGTGATACTTAATTGCGTAACACTAACAGGGAGGGTCACGAGGTGGAAGGAAATAGTGTATAACCCAGGGGATACAGCTTGGGGAGATGGTTAAGGTTTAGGCCTTGGGTGTTGAGATAAGCACGGTGCGGGGGTGGCGGGCCGGGGCAGAATGCCGGGACGAGGAGGTTTAATGAAGTAATGTGGTTTGGGTGGCAGGGGGTTCAAGAAGAAATGCGATACTAAATTGCGTAACAGGGAGGGTCACGAGGCGGAATGAAATAGTATGGTTCCTTAAAAGTATAAACAATGGGATAACATTTTAGGTAATGACGGTTATAAATTTCCCAACACTTATGTGTTGTTTTATTTCGTAGGTGTTCTATCTGGAGGCCCTACTCCCTAGCGGGAGAGCCCGTCCGAAGGACGGGCGTCCCGCTAGTGTAACTAATTCAAATAAAACGACAGCTTACAGCTATAAGAAGCACGGGGAACTCTAATTCGTCGATCTCTTTCCAGTTTAAGTCATTACACGATGAAGGGATAATGTAATTATGTACCGGTGTGTGCTGGTGTGTCACTACACTTATACTTATTGTAACAAGCTAATTAGTAACTTGATATAGATTCATCAGGATTGTTCATAATCATGGAATAAATTGTTCTTTTGACGAATCCAACGTATTTACTAGTTACGTTTCGACTCCTTACTTCTGACTGGTCCTGTTCGTTTTATTAGGGCGTCTCTCGCCAATAGAGTACAAGTCTGGCCGACCTCGCGGTTTGACACCAATTATTCTACTGGACATTATCATACTCTCGACCCATGTTGCGTCAGAGCAAGCCGTATCAAACACTGCATTAGCTTTTTGTCGTCCTGAAGAATTGAGGACATTTTACATCAAAAAGAAAACTAGCCCCTTCTAAACAGAGACATGGGCCACAAAAAACGTCAACCGCGTCCTTTGAGCAGCTATAGTCAGAAGAAAAGGTGAGTATCCGTTGGTCGCAAACCATCTTCCAACCGCTGATGACGATATAAAACGTAATAAACAGTTACAACATGTTGACGCCACCAAAGGTTAGAGTGAGATTTTCCCAAGATTTGAGAGAGTGGGAGTGCCTTCAGACCGTATAGAAGTTCAATATATCAATCTTTTATGCAATGCGGAAGCACTTTGAGGGGACGGCAACTCGTAATGAAAACTTTGATTACTGTATTACACATGACAATTCATTTCCGATGCTTGCAGTAAAGTGGTTTTAAGTTTAACAATTAATTCGTTGTTATTCAGCGAAAGGTGATTTTTAACAAGCCGGATATTATAACCTGGCCAACTAGCGGAGATGTCCTCTTTGCATCTATTTAACTCATTTTCTGATCAAATTTGTTTGTATGCACTTCTCGTGAAGTCCGGGGAAGGAGGAGCAGGGGGACATCCAGTGGCGTAGCTAGGATTTTTTTCAGGGGGGGGCAAGATTTCTGAAATTTTCGTAAAAGGTTGCCCCAATTTTTTTTGGCAGTCACCAACTCGTGAATTTCACGTAAGTGGGGGGGGGGGGGGGGGGGGGGGGGGGTAGGGTTGATGTCAAACAATTTCGCACGTCAAAAAAAATCGAACCCCCAACATATTCAGTTCCCCGCACGCCACCTCGGTCTTTAAACATTTTTTTCCCTATTTCCTTTTTTTCACCCATTTTATTTTATTTTTAGAGGGGGAGGGGGGCGGGGGCACAAATGGGTTTTTTCCGTCAGGGGGGGGGGGCATTCCCCCCCCCCCCCCCCCCCTGAGCTACGCCACTGGGGACATCACGTTGGGGGTAATCACAGCCTACTCACGACGTTTGCAGATTGAAGCCAAGTAACGCACTGACGAACCATGACAACGACAAAACACCCGCTTCGCTTTTTTTGTGTGGCGTCCCTGCGTATTTGTATTAAACGATAGACGCGTATATGTGTGTGTGCCGTGCTAATTGTGAACACTTAACGCACAAGCTGCGCCAGCACAAAGACAAACTACGCAAGCAATTGATCGTCGTCATGACGATATTGGCTTCAGCACACAATGCACACAGCTTGTTCACCACCTGCGCTGTGTGCATTTGAATGTGTAATGATATAGGTCTCTAGTTAGTCTATGCTGCTCACAACGCTTAAAAGTGAAGCTTAAGAATGGACAGTCTTACCATGACAGAAACAAATACGCGATTCCAAAAAACGCATCGCACCTACTCGCGTGATAATAGTGCGTAACTTTTAGTGCAGACTCTCCTCGTGCTGCGCTTCCATTCAGCGGTATGTGTGTGCATTCATGTTTGCGTGATTGATATACGTCTAACGCACAAGCTGGCGCCATAATTCCAATGCTACTATTGGTACGCCCCCGACAATCCGACAAAACCGCCATGGTGACGGCATTATTTTTAGCACAGGCTGAACACTAACGGACCTTTTCCGTGGTCACCGTGCGATCTGGGGATGGCATTTTGTTGGTTCGATTTCGTTGTCAAGGTGTACGGCGCACGGCGTCTCATTTTAACATGTTCACGCCCGATGCGTCTCTTTTTAATTGCACGCATCTGTTGCGTAGCTGAATACCGGATTTAAGGATTTGTTGCCCATCAACATATTTTGATATCAGAAGAAACCCCATATTGTTCTCATTATTTCGGTAAAATGTCTGACGCAATGTTCCATTTAAACGTTATATGCCAAAATACAGGGAATTACTGCCAAAGGTGGTTAACCACCCGTCCAGTTTATTTACAACTCAATCATGTTAATAGGCAAATTTCGTATCACCTTGTGCTTCTAAAATAAGAACCATTGGAGTTATGCAACTTAGATTTTTGAATACAACTATTTTAAGGATGACCCTTCATGTAGAATAGAAAACATCAAGTCGAAAATCGGGCAAGCAATCTGAACACCTATCTTAAACAAATAGGTATTGTTACACAAGATCTTTGGTTGTATCTACTGTACAGTATCTTCCGCCACCTATTCGCTCACAATAGCCAAAGACATATCTCACTTTAAATTGACCGAATCATAATTATTTTCTTTGCAAACTCCATACAGATAAAAGTATACTTGAGGCGAAACTTGAGTGCTCTAGAGCACGTGCAAACGCAATTTTGTCTTTCAGTCATTTATTTTCTCTGCAAATACTGGATTGCTCTTATACTTGTCGCGCTATTCTCCCGCATGTATAATTTTCCTATAGCGAGAATCTAGGTATAGCACAATCATTATAGTCTAACAATAAAATAGAATAGAGGAGGAAAGCTGATGCTTTGCAGTACTATCACAGTGAGCTAACAAGGTATTAATTTACAAGGGAGAGTGCCAGAAAGAAGGCATCCGTTTGAATTCATTTAAAATTGCTAAACGCGGTTGTTATTATAGAGGTAGTAGGAGCAGGCTACTGCGTTTTTGTCGGCAAAATTGTAGTGTACAGGGTGAATAAAAAAATAATTCTGCATGGATTAAAACGCCATTTAACCGCAATGTGTGCATTGAACCATTTAATTTTTTTTCTATAAAACGTATTTAGTCTGGTTCATCTTCCGAAAATAGAAAGTAACCGACTGAAAAATTAGCTACATGTAAATGTGACTTAATTGATAAATTTTCGAATGTGACATTGGTCTTAGAGCTCTGTACTGTGATGATTTATTGGGGTACGTGAATCTCTAGGCAGAAGGCAAAGGTTCACTTCCTCTTAACTTCCGCCCAACCTACACACACACAAAAGGCTTTTTTTTTAATGTTCAAAAATAATTTGAAATGAAAAAGTACGAATATGTAAGACCGGCTATTTAAACATGCCGCAGGAAATTGCCCCCGTCTAATTCATGCTTGGTACGTGCAACGTGGGGTTTTATTGAGAGAGAAAATGTGTTGGCGACTTTAAATGTTGGTTAGTGTTCCATCAGGACAATCCGACATTACAACAACGCTTAAAGCAACAATAACATTCAATGAAATGTATAGTCCGATTCCGATAGTCAATGAATTTGGTTCGAACTTGTTCCATTATTTAATGAATTGTGACAAAATTATATTATATTTATATTTATTTTAATGCAAGTGTCAGAATGAAAATGTTTTCATGCAGTGAACCTTTGATAGAAAATTAATGTTTAACCCTATTTGATAATTTTTAATAAGACAACCTGATAAAAAGTAATAGTAATAACACATCTCTGATACAACCATTCACAGTCAATATTTACCCCATCAAATAAAATGGTTCTGCCTCCCTGTACAATCTGGGTGTACAATTCAATTTGAATGCATGCATTCTGCCAGTTTGATTGGCCAAAAACTGTGGGTGGGACAGTCTTTGGATTGGCTCACAGATTTGCCCACAGCATTTCGAAAAATACTATGGGAGCAAAGTATGAGCGGCCAAAGGGGCAATATGGTATATTAGTATGAGAAAAGTGTCGATTTGAGAGAAAGGTGTATAAAATCTATAGAAAGGTATAGGATTAAGATAATGAACACAACAGTGACGAAAAGTGGTCTGTTAAAGTTGTATGGTGGACACCGAATCATTCAGAAATATTATAAGGACACATTGAGAAATAGGTTATGTAAAACTTTTTTTATGAAAGACTGGTACCTTCTGTTTAAAGTTTGAAAATGAAAATAGGCTTATCCATTTTATTTGCGGCGGTTTTAGACTTTGCTAAACATGCTCAGCATTATCAGTCCCGGGCATCAGTGCACGCAGTGTACGTATACAACACACTGACCCATCTGCAGGCCGTCAGCTACGCGGAAATCTCTGCACAACGCATGTATACCATACGCCAACATTTCCACCCTGAAAGTACGTTGTGAAATTGCCGTTTTTTGGTCGAAGTCATGACTAAATTATTATGAAACTCCAGAATTTATCGCAAATGATGTGTATTATAAAAACAATCGATGACAGAAAATAAAATTTATTGATAAATGTGGATTTTTAAGGGGCTGAAGTCGACAGGTTTTCTAGCGATACATAGTCATTGGGAATACTACGCATCGCAAACAAACAAAGGCATTCAAGCCGTAGCGTTGTATTATTCCATGATGGTTTTAGATTACATATTCTTGGTGAAATTATACACCGATATGGCTTGAAAAATAACATACCAGTATATAATTTCCTACGAGAATTGAAATCTGATGATCCAGTATCAAACAACAACGTCCAAAATGTCTCAAGAAATATTCCAAAATGTCTCCGGCCGTCCATACCATCGATGTATTCAAACACACGCAGCACTACAGCACTGCATTGCACTAACAGTGCATGGCAAAGGTCGAGGGGTTGTTGCCATATCATTGGGCTAATCATATTGAAGGGTTCACCTAGACTGTAACTCTCAGCCGCCCTCTTATGTCGCTATCTTGCAGGCTCCGATATTTGTACAGCTTTAGCGTCCGTACGGTAATATTGATGACTGGGGGATGTAGCCTAGGGTTCGCCATAATCATTGGGCTAATTGCGAGACCAAGGCAACACGGAACAAAGAGGCCGTGGACTCAGTGACTCAGTATATTACTAAATCATATAATATAATACAAAATAGCATCCAAATAGCTTAGTATATTACTAAATGGCATCCAAATAGCTGAAATAACTTACTGTGTCCTCTTACCTTCATATTATAACAATATCAATTACATTTTACAACAAAATCGCTTCAGAAGATGATTAATGCAAGTTATTAATATTAGCAAATGCCGCGAATTTTAGGGGTTTGTGAAAAGGTTACGACTTAGAAACGTCGTTTCAAATGACGGGGTCGCTCATCTCCCCCGTCAAAAAACTGGACGGGGGAGATAGAAGACTGTTGAAAGTTCAAGAACAGACATTAACAAACAGCGTTGCTACTATGTTTCCTAACAATTTAACTCTAAGGGATTCAAAAGTGTTTTTGATATCAAATGAAAGGTCCCATTTCTCATTACACTGATGATGCCCTTAAATCTAGAATAGGGTCAACAACCTTTAAGACGTATGGTTAACATTGATGAAGAAGTTGGATTGGGGTAATTAAAGTTGTATGGTGGACACCGAATCATTCAGAAATATTATAAGGACACATTGAGAAATAGGTTATGTAAAACTTTTTTTATTAAAGGTTATTAAAAATATTCTTAAACTAGAGAATAAAAATATAAAGCACAACACTTGAACAGGTGATTAATACTGTTAATGTAGATGTTATAAAAATAGTATAGTTTTTTTTACAAACAAGGTGATGAAAAGTGATCACGCAACAAGTTGTCAAATTACATGAAGGCCACAGATGCTATTCCTGTGCCTTTTGAAGTTGGGTCTTATAAAGTGTGTGATCATCTCGTGAAATTACATTGTTACCATCACCGTAATGAGTACAAGCTTTGGATACAGCGGCGGCGACTACAACAATTAAAACCACCGTCACACACCACGCACGTGTACAAAGCATTATTTCACGCGCGTGAGGTTTACAAAAACAATGCATTATTTCATAATTTATAGCCTAACGTTACTTTTTCTAGCCTACGTTACTTTTCTATATGGTTCAATCTAAATACCTCAATACTAGTATACACAAATCCAGGTCAAACACACGATCGTAAACAGCAAAATCAAGCCAAAATTCAGCAGCACACTTTTATACACATCCAACGATCTCATACGACGCAAGGAAAAGGCTGTTTATTCGTTGGTATCAGGATAACACGATCTACGGACGACTCGACACCGGACAAGTCGACAAGTTGACTCACGCCAACTCGACCTTCGGACTACACAATGTATACACCACAGCACAAACAACAACACAATTGAGGTTATATAGTTAGTCAAAGAGTGCTCGATGTATGTTATTAATATACAGAGCATTATACAATAAATAAATAAAATAATACATAAAAACACCACAAACATGCATTCTCGTGGGTCGAGTCAAGTTGTCCGTTAATCGACTTGTCCAGAGTCGAGTCGTTTGTAGGTCGAGTCATCTGACATTCGTATAGTTCATGCAGTAGTGGTCACGATTGTTAACAGATTGGGACCAATTCTATCATATAATATAATACAAAATAGCATCCAAATAGCTTAGTATATTACTAAATGGCATCCAAATAGCTGAAATAACTTACTGTGTCCTCTTACCTTCATATTATAACAATATCAATTACATTTTACAACAAAATCGCTTCAGAAGATGATTAATGCAAGTTATTAGCAAATGCAATTTTAGGGGTTTGTGAAAAGGTTACGACTTAGAAACGTCGTTTCAAATGACGGGCTCGTCATCTCCCCCGTCAAAAACATATTCAGCGCTAAGATTTATAGCAAGCATGTAGCTAATTCCCAAAAAACTGCGAGTCCCCGTGCAAGTCACGACTTGCGATGAATCCCTCTGGCTGGGAGATTCACCTAATGGGGTCAAAGGTCATTAGAGGTCAATCTGTGTGCACCCAATGAGCAGTGGCGTATCCAGAGGTCAATCTGTGTACACCCCATGAGCAGTAGGGGCCCAGGAGGCGATTAACAAAAGAGGAAGACGGGGGGGGGGGGGGGGGGGGGGGGGGGTCAGTGAACATGCCAAGCGGGTATACGCATCCGCGTCCAAAAAAACACGTCGAAAAGGGTCCAGATTTCACAACACGACGTCGTCGACGTCTTTCTGAAAAAGGGGTACTTTTTAGGGGGAATCGCACTTTAGGGTATCCATTACAGCATCGAGGTATCGACGTTTAGGGGTACTAATTGTTGTACAAGGGTCATTCAATAAATAATGAAAGTGATCATGGTGTGGGATGCATGAATGATTCCATTGACAGATAATGTGATCAATAGGCCTACAAAGTATGAGCCGTTGTCTTTCAAACAATACACTTTTGGATTTCTAGGTATGAATTATGACGTCATAGCATTAGCTTAAAGTAACTACACTCTGGACACTGCCTGAAATATGTCAATATTTGGCTGGATATGTAATAAGTTGAAATATGGGTTTAGGCCTATTGATTCATTTGCGTATATCTCGACAATGCAAGCATTGAAACAGATAGCACTTGGTGAATAGTAAGAACACACAATAATCTCTGTTTGACACTCTTTTTGAGATCTGAATTCCTTAAAACAAACAAGAAGGGACCATCTCAAATAAGTTTTTATTAAGGAAAATCCGCAACGATAAACCATAGAAAACGACAACGGATAAAGAACAAAGGAGGGATTATAATTTAATAAATTGTTGTGGGATGTAAAGCAATAGTGGGGATTTCAAGAGGAGCTGATCATAAAATTTCCTCAAACCGTTGGAATTATGTGACGATTACTTTAATAATACACATCTAGTAGCTCCAAAGATAGCAGTAATAAGAGAGGTTGTGGCAGCCATATTTGATTGATACATTCATGTATATCTTCATTTTGATTATCAAAATAAGTATACACATTGATTTAAGCATTTTTCGATGTTTCTGATTTGATTTTGAAGGCACGGTAAGCTTTTATCTGGCAAATCATGATTTTAGCCATTTTTGGCCCAGTTCAAAGATATCTGCCGTCTGCGCATGCGCATATTTTCTGTATGTTTCATATGGATAAGTTCAGCTAATTAGTTACCTATCCTAGGGAATTGCCCAAACTGGTTAAAGTTCTTAGATTTTCCTAATTTATTTGATTTTCCGCAACATTAGTGATTCACTGATTGGGATTTTGTCATTGAAAATGGGCTATTTGAAATACTGATATTTGTACACTTTTTATTCAATTGCTTCCCCTTACTTTTTCCTGTTATACTGCATATTTCAAATTACACAGGGATTAAAGTTATTGTCTTAGGTATCATAATTATGCAAACAATAATTGGGATTTACCTGGTTCTGGGGTCATGTTATGCAATCTTTTTACCACGTGTCTCATACAAACAATTCAAATATCGCGCCGAATAACTGATTTAGCAGTGTCCAAAGTGTACTTACTTTAAGCTAGAGCTATGACGTCATAGTTCATACTTAGAAATCCAAAAGTGTATTGTTTGAAAGACAAAGGCTCATACTTTGTATTGATCACACTATCTGTCAATAGAATCACTCATGCATCCCACACCATGATCACTTTCATTATTTATTGAATGACCCTCGTATGTGTGACTTTCCAATAAACATGCAAAATGTTGAAAAAAACTTCAATATTTCCCTACTTTAATTGTATATCCCCGGGATATAAAAAAGTCACATGATTATGAATTAAGATTATTTTGAGCATTACTATATTACGCCATTTAGGGGTGTCTTATTGAATGTTGGTAACGCCGGTTAGGGTAGGATTTGCATGTGTTACGCCATTTAGCATGTTTAGGGGTATGGTATCAAAATAGTGTTCTGGTTAACGCCATTTAGGGTCCATTTCAGAGGTGCTTGGACGCGCATGTGTACCCGCTTGGTATGTTCACTGACCCCCCCCCCCCCCCCCCCCCCCCCCCCCCCCCCCCCCCAGGTAGCGATAGGTTGTCGCGATAGGTTGTCGCGATAGGTTGTCCACAAAACCGACCAAAAAAACCGCATGGTCAAATACGCAAATCTACCGACGGAGGCTCGAGTTTACCTACGGGCATATCCCCCCTGGGTACGCCACTGGGAGAGGAGGAAGGGTACTTGTAATTGTATAGGCGGCGCAAATGGTGGTGGGAGTTACAGGGTCACGTAAGCGCTCAGCTTAAAAAGGGCGGTTTGATGACGTATCAAGACGGTTCGGCCGATGCCCAGTCGTTTCGACCGGTGAGGACCCGGTATGGAGGTGGTATGCACACGGTGAGGACACGGTGAGAACGGTAAGCTAGAACTGTATAATGCCGGTGAGCCCGGTACCAGGCCGGTGAGAACCCGATACAGACCCGGTGTAGAACGGCATGGACCGAGGACCCAGTGAGGTGTCATGCACCCGGTGAGAACGGTAAGCTAGAAATGTAGGAGGACGGTGAGCCCAGTACCAGGCCGGTGGGGACCGGTATAGACTGATAACGGTATGGACCCGGTGACCACAAAAAAAATATCAATGCGCCCGTTGACACTTTTTATTGATTGTTTGGACTCTGTGGTTTTTCTATTAGACGGTAAAGTGGCCGCCTACCACCACCGCGAACGGGCGCAAAACGGGGTGCGCCGTCTTTATACCTTCATCAAACCGGGCTCTCACCGTTTGCCGCCGCTTTTACTCACCCGGCAGGAGTTTTGAGAATGGTCAAAATTCCTGCGTACAAATCCAGAAAGAATTGAGCCAAAAAGACAATGGCCCTGACGTTTTTTGCGCGGTTTTTTTTTGGGGGGGGGAAGGACGAACATGGTTATAAATGTAATAGTCGAAATAGTTGAGATCTTAACCCATGTTGCGTCAGAGAGAAACACTGCATTATACTTTTGTCGTCCTGAATTGAGGACACTTTACCAGGGATACTATTAACTTTGGGATAGGAAAGTCGTATACTAACGTACGTAGCGAAAACGGACCCTTTTGCATATTTGAATAAATTATGGTTATCGTCCGGAATGTGTCGGTGACCGGCGTTTAACGCGTTTAACAATGTTTAACCAGGTTTAACGGCAGGTTAAACGGCATGTTAGTCAGCATAGGTTTGGGGGCGCTGTAGATTTACACAGACGACGGTGGCCACGTGAAACCTAAATTTTGAATTCGTAGTGAATAACACGTAATCGCGAATTTTAAACTATCATTTTGACAAATACATCATAATTAAAAGGATTTTTATCGTTAACCGGGCGATGACTGTTAAAAATAATTCAAAATGGTGCACTCCCGTTGCCAAATTGGGTCGTCTGAGAGACGCGTGGCCAGCGTTGCGTCGTCTGCTACAATCATCACGCCTGATCGGTATAGCGCCCTCAATTCTATGCTGACTAAGTTCGATTTAAAAGTGGACCCTATCGGCAAGCTGAGAGGCCGACCCCTGACTTTACATCAATAAGGAAACTATCCTCCTCTAAACATAGACACGGGCCACAAAAAACGTCAACCGCGTCCTTCGAGCAGCATCGCTACAAGAAAAGGCGAGTCATCCGTCGGTCGCAAACCATCTTCTAACCGCTGATGACGATATAAAACGTAATAAACAGTTACAAGTTTACAACATGTTGACGCCACCAAAGGTTAGAGAAATATTTTTCCAGAGATTTGAGAGAGTGGGAGTGCCTTCAGACCGTAGCCTATGCATTTTCAATATATGAAGAGGTTTTTTGCAAAAGGGCCTACATCCACTTTGGCTCTTATTGAGAAAAAGTCAAAAAACTGTTTCTAAATATTCAAGATGAGCAATTGAAAAACTGAATGGATTGTGAAAGAGGTACACTACATACTAATTGAAATTGAAATAAATTTCAAATGTGCTAGTTTTTAATTTTTTTAAAATCATGTTTACATTTTTTGAAAATTTGGATGTAGGCCCTTTTGCAACAGAACTCCATCTGATTGTACATAAAGAAAAAATAACACACACACAAAAATCAGTTATTTTAATCATTTAAAAAAAATAAGTTTGATATAGAAATGTATAGGTCACAATCATATGTTTCAAGGAAATAAAGTCATTTTTTTCAAAAAGTCCCACATCTCATTGTAAACAGCCATTGAAGTTGTTGTTTTGTTGCAAAAGGGCCTGTATCCCGATTTAATTCTGGATACAGGCCCTTTTGCAACAAAACAACAATTTCAATGGCTGTTTTCAATGAGATGTAGGTCTTTTTGAAAAAAATGACTTTGTTTCCTTGAAACGTATGATTTTTCCCTATACATTGTTATATCAAACTCACTTTTGAAAAAAATGCACCATAGCCCTTTTGCAACAAAGCTCTTCATATATCAATCTTTTATGCAATACGGAAGCACTTTGACGGGAGACAACTCGAAATGAAAACTTTGATTACTGCAATACACATGACAATTCATTTCCGATGCTTGCACTAAAGTGATTTTAAGTTGAACAGTTTTAACTGATAAAATTCGTTGTTTTTCAGTGAAAGGTAATTTGACGAGACCTATAATTCTTTAAATCACATTTCAATTACTATTCGACATGTTTAAAAAGAAATAAAAAGTGGCTTCTGTCATGGTTTTAGGTTTTTGGTACCAGGTACCTAGACCTATAAAAAGCTTTGTTATGTTTGTATAGCAATGTTGAACAATATTGTGTCGCCTTCAGATTTTCATCGTTTATACTCCTGTCGTTGTGCATCGGCCGACGTTGTACGATAAAAGTTTTTCATTGCTTTAAACTCTTGCGCTCATATCCGTTGACGTCAGGTCAGCTGCTGCGCAACGACGGAGGTATGAACTAAACGCCTTTAGGTGTATAACACAAACTTTTTAATCACTACTTAATCCGCCTTTCCCATTTAATATCTAATCAGGGTAGTGGTCTAAAGATGCATCTTTCATAATGTTGTACAGACTGTAACAAACATACAATTTTTAAAATTTCATTAGAAATAGTTTTCATTTCATTATTATTATTGTGTTTTCTTACCAGTAAACTGACTTGCAAACGCTCATGAGCTGTCGGCCAATCTCCAGCAGACTCATCACCATTCGTCTGAGAGCAACCCCCTTTAATATTACAATTATCCAGGCATACGCTCCAACATCTAACTACAGTGATGATGATTTAGAGGAATATTTTGAGCAGCTACAAGAAGTCTTGGAGCAGACCCCAAGAAGGATATCCTTGTTGTGCATGGCGATGGGAATGCCAAAGTAGGAGAGGATGCTAGCAACACCTGGAAAGGCACATGTGGACGTTACTGCAATGTGGAGACAAACGAGAGAGGAGGCCTGAGACTCCTGGAATTTGCCAACCACAACGATATGATGCTGGTAAACACATTTGGCCAACATAAAGCATCTCGGAGAGGGACATGGCACAGCCCAAAATGGAGAGTACCATAACCAAATTGACTACATCATGGTGGTAAAGAGACCCTTTCAATCGAGTGTGAATATCGCCAAGACCCGAAGTTTCCCAGGAGCTGACATCGGAAGTGATCATGAGTTAGTAATGATGAATTTCCGACTCCGCCTCAAGAAAATCTACAAGAAGGGCCAAACTAGGATCAAGTTCGACATTGAAAAACTGAAGGATCCAATGGTAGCAGAGGAATTCCAAGCAATGCTAGGAGGGACATTTGCTCCACTCATTTTGCTAGATGCGGACGATACTGTCATGGACACTTTAATTGACAACTTCAACAAAGTGGTGACTGAAACAGCCAGCGAGATCCTTGGCAAACACCGACCAGTCAAGCAACCATGGGTTACAGTTGACATCCTCAATCTCTGTGACAAGCAAAGGGAGCTGAAGAAGACAAAGTTTGAGACGAAAGTGGCAAACCAGTACAGAACGGTCAACCGAGAAGTCAAGAAAGGTATGAAGAAGGCAAAAGAGAACTGGATTGAGCAGCAGTGCCAAGGGATCGAAGAGAACCTTCGGCAGAACAACAGCAAGGACGAACCACCATACAAGACAAGGTTGGAAAATGCCTTACTGAAGAGAAAGACATCCTGAAAAGGTGGACTGAGTTAACTGTTCAGACCTGTTTAACCATACAGCCTCGGGTGACCCAGAGGTCCTGCACGTTCCTCCAGCAAATGTACCCGAAAAATATCCCATTCTTCGGGCAGAGGTGATAACAGCTGTAAACTCACTGAAGACGGGGAAGTCCCCAGGAGTTGTGCAAGCAGGAGTAGATATTATGGTCGACACCCTTCTAACTATCTGCAACCAGATCTGGCAGACAGGAGAATGGCCTGCACCTTGGACACAGTCAATGGTCATCACACTTCTAAAGAAAGGCAATCTTCAGCAGTGCTCAAATTACCGCACGATCAGCCTCATCTGTCACACAAGCAAAGTCATGTTGAACATCTTTCTAAACAGACTGAACCCACAAGCAGAAAAGATCATTGCTGAGGAACAGGCAGGTTTCAGACCAAGACGTAGCACTACAGAGCAGATCCTTAACCTTAGGATAATTTACGAAAAATATCTTCAACAGCAACAAGACCTCTACCAGGTCTTTGTGGACTTCAAAAGGCGTTTGACAGGGTTTGGCATGCAGCCTGTGGTCTACCATGAGGATGTACAAATCAACACCAACCTGACCAGAGCCATTGAGAACCTCTATAACAAGGCCTCCAGTGCAGTCTACCTAGACGGCAGCTTAGGGGAATGGTTCAAAACAACAGTCGGGGTTAGACAATGTTGCTTGCTCTCACCTAATCTATTCAACTTCTATTTGGAGAGAATAATGACTGACGCTTTGGAAGACCATCAAGGATCGTTCAGCATTGGAGGCAGAATAATCACCAATCTGCGCTTCACCGATGATATTGATGGACTAGCAGGGTCAGAGGGAGAATAAGTATAGCTCGTCGAACGTTTGGACAGGACCTATATAGCCTACGGCATGGAGATTAGTGCAGGGAAAACTAAACTGATGACCAACAACACTAAGGGCATCAGCACTGCAGAGATGAGGTGAGAAAAAGAATTATTGTAGCCTTCGGCGCTTATAAAGACCTCCTAACCACAGAGAAAAGACGCAAGCTACAGTGGTATGGGCACTTGTCACGATCAACAGGACTTGCCAAATCGGTATTGCAAGGCACGGTGCCAGGAGGGCGAAAGAGAGGTCGGCAAAGAAGAAGGTGGGAAGACAACATATCTGAATGGACTGGCCTGAAGCTTAGTGATACCTTGAGATTGGCAGAGAACAGACAAGGATGGAGAGAACCCAGGTGGTCAGGGCATCTTGTGGCGCCCCAGCGGTCGACAAGACTACAGGATAGATAGATAAAGATACCAGTAAAAACAATTACATTCGCTACAAATGAATGGATCACACCGTGAACGTAGTGCGTTGGTTCCTGTTCATCAGGGAGGGATACTGTTGCATTTCAAAACATTTGGTATTTTAACGTTAAGTGTGGTTCACGGCATCACGGTTGGTAAGGTGGTGACGTCGTCAGAGTGTTGATCGTATTTTGTTTCTGTAAAAATAAAAATAATAGAAACTTACCAGGGGCGTAACTAGAATGGGTTGGGGGTTGGGGGGGGGGGGGCATTTGCCTTTGTGACCTCTTTAATAGCTCAACATAACATAAGCTTGCCCTCTGAGGGTAAGCTAAAAAAAAGTACACTCTAAATTGTTTGGACGCCTCAAAAGGTGTTCTAGTTATCAACACCAAAAGGTGTTTATGATTTTAAACTTTTATATTGGAAATATTTATGAGGGTCGTTCAATAAATAATGAAAGTGATCATGGTATGGGATGCATGAGTGATTCTATTGAGGGATAATGTGATCAATGCAAAGTATGAACCTGTCTTTCAAACAATAAACTTTTTAGATACCTTTGGTTATGTAACGTCATTAACATAAACTCAATAGGTTTCAGACACTGACTGAAATCTGTCAATTATTTGGCTGGATATGTAATATGTTGAATATGGGTTGATTGATACATATATCTCGGCAATGCAAGCATAAAAAACAGATAACACTTGGCACATAGTTAGAACACACACTTATCTCTGTTTGACACTCTTTCTTAGATCTGAATTCCTTAATACAAACAAGAAGGGACCATCTCAAATACGCTTTTATTTAGCAATACATATTTAGTAGCTCTAAAGATAACAGTAATAAGAGGGGTTGTGGCAGCCATCTTTGATTGATACATTCATGTATATCTTCATTTTGACTATCACAATATGTATACACATTGATTTAAGCATTTTTCATTATTTCTGATTAGAATTTGAAGGCACAGTAAAATTTTATCTGGTATATTTCATAATTTTAGCCATTTTCGGCCCCGTTCAAAATGATCTGCCGTCTGCGCATATTTTCTGCAGGTTTCATGCGAATAAGTTCAGATAATTAGTTAGCTATCATATGGAATCTCCCAAAACGGTTTATTGCTTGGATTTGTCCTAAATTTATTGATTTTCGGCAATATTAGTGATTCACTGACTGGGCATTTTTCAATGAAATTGGCTATTTGAAATACTGAAATTTGTATACTTTTAATTCTATTGCCTCTCCTTACTTTTTCCTCTTATACTACATATATCAAATTACACAGGGATTAAACTTATTGTCTTTTTTATCATACTTACGCACACAAAAAAGGGATTTACCTGCTTCTGGTGTCATGTTATGCAATCTTCTTACCACATGTTTCATACAAACAATTCAAATTTACCGCCAAATAACTGATTCAGCAGTGTCCCAAGTGTACTTACTTTGAGACAAAGCTATGACGTCATAGTTCACACTTAGAATTCCAAAACTGTATTGTTTGAAAGACAAAGGTTCATACTTTTGATCACACTATCCCTCAATAGAGTCACTCATGCATCCCATACCATGATCACTTTCATAACTTACTGACAGACCCTCGTACATATATTTTCAGTTTTCTCTTTGTTTAACATCCTGTTTTCTCTTTGTTTAACATCCTATGTCCACAAATATTTGAAAAACATCACAAATTATAATATCATTACAGGATTAATCAGCTGTTAATATTTGAAAAACATCACAAATTATAATATCATTACAGGATTAATCAGCTGAAAATTTAACATTTTCTATTTTGAACACGGTGTTAAATAAAGGAACTGCTTTCTTAACATTTTTTTTGTAAGAGTTTGAAAACACCAAATGTGTTCTAAAACATGTGTCTGTGTAAATAAATTCTATAGGAATAATTCAATACAAACACAAATAACTAGTTTTATCAAGGTGCTTTTTATTAAACTTCATGTTTTACATATTTATATCTTGTATCAATAATGTTTCTACTTAAAATACACACTATTAGTACGATATAATACATTTAGTGGAAGAATTGTCTTTTTGTTATAATCCCAGTGCAAATGATATTGCATTGATCAATCATTTTTAAAAATAACCCTATTGATCAATTATAAGTATGGGTACTCCCAACTTATTATGTTCAATCAATCAATGTTGAAATTAATTGCTATAGAAAATGGTTGCTGCTACTGCTGCATTGCTCTGAAGTTTTGGGGACATCTTTTGGATCATTGCCACTATTCGCAATGCAATCAGTACTATCACAATGAATTGCTTTGGTATTCTTCCTCAACCAAAATGTACTGAATATATTGCATGTAGATACTTAAGACAAAAACAAATTATTTAGGTTAACAGAAAATATGAAGCTACTTCTTGTTATTTTTTCTCTCTGATCTCATTAATCAAATGTACAAAACTGCATATATTATCATTTATTGGACGGAGCATATAGGAAGCATCTATTAATATAACACATAAGGCATACGGCTTGGACTGTTTTGCATAAGAATCATATATTTGGGTAAAATGCTAAAGAAATGATGGGCAATGAATGTAGTCTATTTATATAAATTTAAGTTCAATAACTAATTAGTCAAATGGATATTTCTGAAACAAATGCACTCTTATGAATCTGAAACAGTGACTGAAACGTTATATACATTATTTTTCAGATCCAAAATAAAATTTGAAGTTAAAGGCACATTTGGAAAGACATCATCCATTATTCATTCTGCTGAATGATTTCATCAATCAAACTTTAATACAGCTGACAAAAAAATAAGCATTTTGAGATATACCTGCAATCTGCTTTAAAATTCATAGCCGAGAGAAGAAAATGAAATTTTAATTTCTATTAGAAATCTCCCATTCTACATGTTGACAGCTTATTTGTAAAAAAATGAGTAAAAATAGCATCAGAACTTGGAGTAGTTCGATGACTGCAGACAAGGGAAATCTCTATGTTGCTCATTGGGGTATTCCAGTTGAAATACACACCCCCTACGAAATAATGACCTTAATATTCTCCACAGGTAGTGTGAATTTCAAATGGGATTACCTGCATTGGTGACTCCATTTGAAATCTATGCTCCCTGTGTGAAAGTTTAGGGTCATGTATTCTATATTAGGGGTGTACAGATTTCAATAGAATAGCCCCTGGGGCTGGGATGCAATTGATAAGTGCATTAAGTAAAGCATGAAAAACAAAAGAAAGAAAAAGGAATTTCCACCCAATATTTCACATCAAATCTGAATGCATCGGCCAATTGTATTAAGCAAGGTGTAATTTTAAGCTTACAAAATAAACTTTTGCATGAAAATAAAATCTAAATTTTCATTTCGAATGACAAATGCCCTTTTGATGTGACAAGTCACAATAAGATGCTTCACTTTGGTTTGGTATAGCTTAAATACACATTTAATACACATTTAAACATTATATAGTAGATTTGCTAGACAATCTGTTATCATTTTGAAATAGACATTAATTTATTGTGTGTAATATTTAGCATATCACATTCCCGATCACATTCTATATTTAGTCACTGAAATGATTACACACATACATACACCCATATACATACAAACAACTTTGGTAAAAAGTCAATGGGCTTCAATCTAGAAAAATACAAGTGGCATACTTCAACAAATAGTATGGTATAAATAAACCTCCTCATACTTCAACCTCAAATGCTATGGTGAATCATACCTCAATAATGATAACATTTTGCAACTTTCACTTGTTTTTTCTTCAGATTGTACTCTCTTAATGTAAAAGAGTACACAACTCACTCTCCAAAAGAATGAGAAGAGTGACAATCACTCCAAACAGAGTGAGCATCCCTCCAATTTCCACTCTTTCAAGCAACCATATAAGTGATCACTCTTTTTGGAGTAGTGACTTTCATTCATCTCACTTTTTTGGAGTGTGAGTTTTTCTCTCTTTTACATTTAGAGAGTAGATACTTCATCCATCCCAGCCATATAACTAATCAAATTTGCCATTCATTCATTACTAGCACAGATCTTTCTATCAAACACACTAAGCAGAAATTTTTCCTGGTTGTTTAAGATTGAATCCTCCCCCGGTGAAACGTGGACCATCTGTTCTCTGAGGCTGTATAGTTGGAGCTCCTGCTTGAGCCAATGTACGATCTCTGTCCCTGTTAATGAAAGAGAGGAAACAGAAAACAGGAAATAATGGATTATAATCTTTTGTAAATTTGGATAGAAAAAAAGAATTCTTAGCATTCTGAAAATCAAACAATATTGTTGTGAATTATCAAGGTGGAGGAGGAAGGGTATAAGGGTAAACATTTCATCTGAGAATCCATTCTAGCTAAGAATCCCTTTGGATTCTCCCGATGTGTGACAATTAATTAACTATTCAAGCAAAAACAACAAAAACACCACACACTCCTTGTATGACCCCCGCCCCCCCCCCCCCCCCCCCCCTCCTCCCCCAGTATTTTGCACACAAAGCACTTTTAGTCAAAAGAGGACAATGTTTAAAGAGACAAAAAATTGAATAATCAGGTAAATTACCCTTTTACTTGAAATTGTCATTCTTTATACCATACCCTGAACCCACACACAACACAGGTTTAATATAAAGTCTACTTAATCAATTTCAACATTTTCAGGAGGTTAAAACTCTGCAATGAAGTATGGATTATAATTACACAGTTACAATTAAATTGGGTCAGGTCAATGGGAAAGCTGAGCTTGATGAATTCAGTAGAAAAAGAAAAGTGACACTTATCAGAATAAGTGATATATGTTTTGTGGTAGACTGTAACCCATTTAAGGTTAAATTAATGACACAATTTATGGGAATGCTTTATATTCTATACGCTACTTGCACGGTACAGATGGAACCATTGAAAGCGAGGGTCTTCTCAGTCACGCACTATCACGCCACACTGCGTCGGCGGTTTCATGCAGGTTTTTTGCATCACGTGACGTGCTTGGTAGCGCTAATAAGAGGGGAGAGCCTCGCTTTCATTTTAAAATGGCAATTTCGTGTTAGTAGCGTATAGATTTCATCCTATTGTAAAATTAAGTGTGATTTTGATGTAAGTTTCTGGGTAAAAGAACATAAAATCACATATCTGACATGGAACACATATGGCCATACCTTTTCACAAATTATTTTTGGTAATGCATTATACAGCATTGAACTTGACAATCACCCCCTGGTTTACTCATTAAGCATTCTAAATCAATTTCAAATTTTGCAGGCGGCTTAAACTCTCCAATAATGCAACCAGTGACAATTAAATTGGGTTGGGGGTAATGAGAAAGCTGTATGCGGAATTTGATGAATTTGGTGGGAAAAGAAAAGTGACAGGATGTTTTGTGGTAGACTGCAACACATATCAGGTAAAATTAATTACACTATTTATGGGAATGCTTTACTTCTATAGATTTCATCCTATTGTAAAAATAAGTGTATGATTTTGATATAAGTTTCTGGGTAAAAGAACATAAAATCACAAATCTGACATCATTGAACTTCACTACCACCGCCCCTTATGGTTTACTCATAATGAGTAAACCAGAGGGGTGGGGGAGGGGGGGGGGGGGGCATGGTAGCATGCTAAATCAATTTCAGATTTTGCAGGCGGCTTAAAATCTCTAATAAGGAAACCAGTGACAATTATATTGGGTCAGGCCAATGAAATAGTTATAAAGGTTTGATAAATTTGGTTGAAAAATTAAAGTGACGCTTACATTGTAAGTGCAGGAATTTGGTGGCAGACTGTGACACACTTTCTGGTGAAATTAATGACACCATTTATGGCAATGCTTTACTTATGTAAATATCATCCCATTGTTAAAATAAGTGTATAATTTTGATGCAAGTTTTTGGGTAAAAGAACATGAAATCACAAATTTAGTATAGCAAAACACAAAATGTGTACATTTGCCGGAATGTGACATGTTACTCCACGAAGTCAGATCTGCCAGCAGGAAATCATATTTTTACAAAACTTAAATGAACACGGACCAGCACCATTATTACAGGTATTATTAAAATGTATGTGTTTTCTCTCTTAACCATTAAAGAACATAATTGAGATAATCCATAAAACACAAATTTGATATCATAACCCAAAAAATTGATGACAATTTTGCCCATTCATTCTGTCAAAGTTTTGCCGGAAGTGCCGCGCAAGACCAACTAAGTGGTGTACTATCCCTTCCCGGCCCCCAACTAAACAAAAAATTTGGTAACCATGACAGTCACTGTTCTTCATTTTTTCAAAGTTCCCCTTTGCAAGGATTTTCAACAATTTTACCCCCCTTTTTGGCAAAAACGAGGACAAAATTGGGGTGAAAAGTACCCCATTTCTTGGTTTTCAATTACTATTATTTCAAACACCCCTTTTCAAAGACACTTTAAACATACATTAAATAAATACTAACAGTAACAGGCGTTTATGGTCCTGTGATATAAACTTATGAACCCCCAATGGTGTATTTGGGTTGTTACCATGTTCTAATCAAATGATTAAATCCATACTGTGAGGTTTTTCGTTTTTTCCTCTTCGTAAACCTTTTTTTAGAATTTCGCGGAGACTAATTCATGAAGTACCCCCTATTTTCATGATTTTACTGTCCTCACTGAATATCTATACCCCTTTTCCGCGATTTTTAGAACAGTCATGGTTACCAACTTTTGTGTTGAGTTGAGGGGCCGGGGCTCCCTTAATCATAAAGGTTGAACAACATGGAACACAGTAACATGTATCTTTGTATTTTTCTTGTCAAATGTGACATTTCACAGTCGGCACCACAGGGCCGGATTTTAACACCATAAGTCACAGGAGTCGTGAAGGATAACAGTATCGGACTTGTCATCGGCAACTAGTGACTTCACATAAATGTCAGATCGCCCTGGGATACTAGTAGCACATTTAAACAGGCTAAAACACCTGGCTAAAACACCTCTGTACGTCATCTAGTATCAATTCAAACTGACGAATGTTTGATACAATGTTGAGTCATGTGTTTTCAAATATCAGCTCTAAATCATGTAAAAGATACTACCACTCATTATTATTATTATTATTTTACCAAAGCGCTGCTGTACATAGTAAAAACCAACCCACAACAATGCAATAAGTAAAATAATTCTATATTAGGCCAAAAAAAAAAAGTGTTTGTTTGTCCATAGAGGGTCCTCAAAAGGTAGGGTCGGTAGGTCGGATTTTTTTAATTTTTTAAAATATTTTTTAATACGGATATTGTATATATTTGGGAATATAAATTCGGCATGAATACTGTGAATAAAGTCCAAACACACACCAAAACACCTCACTTTTCATAAGCTTGCGACATTGTTGCTTTACTCTTCACACTGCTGATTTTGATCTCTTTCTCCTGCTGGGGATGGGGCAGATTGTCAATTTATAGTTCCAATATTGTCGCATTGGTTGCAACACTACAAACCCGATCAAATATTATTTTTGTACTGAGTTTGCAATGCGCAGATACCGTAGGACGCCGCCATTGTGATTGAATGTTGCACAAAGTGAAATAACGTTGTTTTGAATTTTTGCAGAAATATTTACGTGAAAGTATTGCTAAACCTATTTTCCCCGCACTAACTACCCCAAAGATTGTTTTATACTATGTTGAAATTAATATTCATGCCGTTGAGCAACATTTTGGGAACAAATATTAACTGTAACTAGATTTTTCATAATTTCTCACACTGCGTTTTTAGTATAAAAATGACATCACTTGCACGTGCGATCACTGATTTTCATTTAGTCCTTTTAATAGTCCCGCGGGTGCCAAGTTCATGCATTAACATCGTGTTTACACGGGATTGCGCATTGGGGATGGTGTTGCAAATACCAGAATGACGATATCGTACGAAATAAGGAATATAAACGGTCCGTTTGGCCATTAAAATTGCTCAAAAAATTGTTTAAAAAAAAATATCGAAAATAAAAAGTAATACGGTCGGCACCTAGGTACACGGTCGGTCGGACGTGGACAAACAAACAACTTTTTTTTTTTGGCCTTATAGAATTATCTATACACATTATAAAATTAAAAAAAATATAAGGACCCATTTCCTCATTTCCTAAGGAAATAGGTATGTTAATCAACAGTTTTTTAAAACATTTCACATTATGTGCCCAAGTAGGGTTATAATCTTGGATTCCATGACCATTTGCTCCGTACCTTGGTTTCTCGGTGAATTTGTCAACTATAGAACCATTTTAAAAGAAAACTTTTTTTATAGCGCAAATTCCAAAATGGCCGCCATACAGGGGCCCGAAAATTCAAATTGCTTCAATTAGGCTCAAAAGCATACAGAATTGTTCGAGTTGTTTAAAATGCTTCTAGTTGACAAATTCACCAATAAACCAAGGTACAGAGCAAATGGTCATGGAATCCAAGGCAACCATTGAAGCTCGCGAATGAGTGGAGATGTACTAGTACGCCTACTGACCTGATATATTAAGCGCGCCACAACAGGTTGTGTATACATACGCAGAGAAAATTGGACCCGCGACAAACCCATGGGGGACACCGAATTTTAAAGGATGTTTTTTAGAGTAGTCCCCAAGAACACAAACTCTACTAGAACGATCACTGAGGTAACTAGCCGACCAATCTTTTGCAACCCCCCAAATCCCAAATTCCCGCTGCATTCGGTCGACAAGGATATTGTGATCTATCGTATCGAATGCAGTGGAAAGATCCAGGCAAGTTCGTTAAGCATGTCAGATTTAACTCTCAGGAGAGCCGTTTCATTGCTATGTGAAGGTTTATAGGCAGATTGATAAGTTTCAGTAACTCATAGATACAAGTGAGTTCTCAAAGCTTAAACATGAGCATATAAACTTACCAACAAGGAACAGACAACTAGTGCAAACCTGAGAGCAAAATGCTACCACGTGCAAAGCCCTCTATTATAGAATGATTGACTGCACATTCCATGCTCAAGTTCCCACAGGGTAGGATTTAATTAATACCACAGTCACTGAACAGAAGACAAGCCACAAAATGCCATCATCAGAATTTATCAAATTTACTTAGTATGAATGACAGATAAGCCCCAGGTATTACTAACACAGTTACAGCAATTTAAAGCGGCTATCACATCCTGTATCAATTCACAAACTTGTCAATGTTTAATTCGATCCGTGGAGAGCAGGGGTTTTCCCCACCCCTTTCTCCAAACCCCACGCAGATTTACCAAATGCCATTTGGAAACTGTGTGCGCATATATATATAACCATTTGAAACCATTACATCAACAAATAGCAAATAGCATACATAGATACATACAACATCATATAAAGAGATGCAATGTCCATATGGTGAATGTAAATTGCAGATTCGTTGCACGTTTAAGAGTAGCGCGCCATCAACTTTGAAACAAAATGATAGGACATTAATTCACTAATATCACTGTATTTTGTTCCTTCATTAACCCAGTTTTGAAATTGGATGTAGTTATACCTCAGAGAATGGGAAAACGCCATTTTCTGTGATGTCGTTAAATATCTCAATTTGTAAGTAAATAGTGAAACAGGTATTAACAATTTGGATCCTATGTCGAGATAAATGAAACAAGCATCGTCCTTCAAACCATGCAATATGCAATAACGATGGTGTAGTACAACTTACTCATCTCATCAGTCGACAGACGTCAATTGCCAGATTGTATCAAGTCAATGTTTATTCAATTTAGAGGAATCACCCTTGATGGACTTTTGATGAAAGCGGCAAGAATTAAGACAACAAGCTGGCGGGTCGGGCATGGGCCAAAGACAATAATGGCGATTAGAAGAAAAGCAGGCAATAAACAACACAATTCAATTTAGACTTAATTCAGCAACGAGGTAATGGCTTGAGGCAAACTACGGGCATATTCAATAAGAAACATTGTGCAGGGTTTATAACCAATAGCCTGCTATATTGCTGTATTAGAAATTACAATTCATTAGTATTTTGCACAATTAGCAAGACACATCAAATTGAAGAAAAAAAATATATGATACAAAAATGAAAACTTAATAAACCATAAGTAAGCCTCCTATGGATATAAAGCTACCGGAGAGAGAGTATTATTAGCCCAATTCCTGCACCCCTAATCTAATCTTTTAGACATGGATATAACACTACCTGAGAGAGTATTATTAGCCCAATTCATGCACCCCTAATCTAATCTTTTAGACATGGATATAACACTACCTGAGAGAGTATTATTAGCCCAATTCCTGCACCCCTAATCTAATCTTTTTTACATGGATATAACACTACTGGAGAGAGGATTGTTAGACTAATTCCTGCACCCCTAATCTAATCTGTTTGATTTAGATTTATACCCAATGGAAGACATATACACGGAATACTAAATCAAAGTCATAATGCCAAAATACAATATCACACAGTCAACATTTTGCCGCCCACTGGACCAGTTTAGCAAATGTCAGTTATATTAATCTACTATAGTTCCATTAATAATCCCTGGACATTTTCAGAACGTACATGTTACGAAACGTGTGTCTTATGCAAACCTCTGCAATATCAAATCAGATTTTTCATGCTACTATTATTATTAACAAAATATATGACTTTATCACAAAGTTGGTTGGTAGGGAAATTAAACTAGATGTAAATGACATTTCTAGGTCTGCACACACAAATCTCAAACAAATCTTTATAAAGATGTAAGATATGCTAGTAGAAGCCATGTGAATGTTTGTCAAGCAAACATGGCATGTATGTATGGTTTTATGTAGGTTTATATAGATGCAATGAATCATTTATACAATCCCATATACAAATAGTGTAAAGTAAATCACCGCCACCATCAACCTATTAACACCAATTTCTTTTTGACACTGACAAGCATTGACAACACACCATCACCAGTAAATTCATTAATGGAATTTAATACACCTCAATTGGTTATCATTCTGGTTCAAGAGAGAAACCACCATATCCGGTATACCGGTGGCTGACGCGGTTACTTCAGATCTATTACACAGCTTACACTTCCGCTTGCTAGTTTAAGGAGGTGACATTTTATAGAATGCATAGCGCACTCGAGGTGCAAATAACAAATTGGTTTGTTAGCTATTGCTGATATTGCAATCCTTAAGTAGACAACATTGTCCCCATTAACTCCCGGATACTGAACTACCTTGCTTTAAATCATGTGACACATCACTCTAGAATAAGGTTAATATTGTTGGCAAGCTTATTTTGAGATCGAGCGAAAAAGCTTGCAAAATATCAAGAAAAGAAAAAGAATTAAACCTTCTTTTCTTGATATTTTCAAAAGCATTGCTTCAATTTTCAAAAATCAAGTATCATAAGAAAGCTTGCTTAAACCACCCTCAGATCAAAAACTCAAATGTTCAAATGTGGACAAGTTGTACCTTGTGATGTTATGTGTCACATGCTGTGTCTCATATCTAGATTTTCACTCTCCCCCACCCCCAATTCTTACAGTGTGTCAGAGCCGCTAATTGGTCACTTATTAACCAATCATCATAAAGCGTATATCAAAGCACTGCTACAGAGAAGATAGTTGATCCATGGTAAGTTACAGTGCCCCTGAGTGGTTAATTACATGATATAATCCTTTGGGCATCCAATCAGTATATAGCTTTTATCCAAATACTTCTATGGACAGGATAGTCATTAGTCAGATAATCAGAGGATAGTTATTGTAACTAACAGTGTCTCTAATTTGTTACTTAAATTAAACAGCCATCTGAGCAACCAATCAAATAACAAGTTACTTTTGACTATAGCACTATTTTTGACTTTACCAGAGGCTTCACCATGTCATCCATACAACTATTTCTTACTGCAGCTCTGTTTGGCTAAATATATATCATAGCCATCTTGTTAACTAACCATGGGTCAGGTTTAGATCTAGCACTTAAAGGGTTAGCTTACAAGTTCATTATGCCAATTTATTTGAACTAGCGGGACGCCCGTCCTTCGGACGGGCTCTCCCGCTAGGGAGTAGGGCCTACCAGATAGAACACCTACAAAATGAAACAACACATAAGTGTTGGAAAATGTATAACAAAACACATAGGAATAGAACAATATTTAAAACATTTTTGTTTTAAATCAAAAGGTTTTGTATAATTTAAAAGTTTCAAATTTCAATTAACAAATTTAAAAAGACCCCCCGCCCGCCCACGCCCGTGGCATATTTCAACTCCAAGGCCTAAACCTTAACCATATCCCGTACCCCACCAGTCACTCCCCCGCCCTTCCCTCGCCCCAACCCCGCTCCGTGGCATATCCGTTACGCAATTTAGCATCACATTTCTTCATTAACCCCCTGCCTCTCAAATCACATAATCATTACACACAGCCCCTATTCGCCACCGCCCCCGCCCCGCCCGCCAGTGGCATATCGCAACCCCCAATGCCGTGCCTCCCAAACCACATTTCTTCATTAGACCCTTTTAGAGATTTGACAGTCTCATTGAGCATGTAGCTACAGAAACTTATATGAAACAGTTCTTGCTAAAGGAGGCTGTCAAAGAATGCCAATACAATGTTGTTGAGCATCAAAAAACACCACTATTCACTTTAACTCAAAATAAACAGCCTTGTACATGTACGCATGTAGCCTTATATTGGATTCCATCTTGTTGATAAGCTAAGTAGACATAGACTATGACCTGCCTACAATCTGTTATCATCTGCTATAATTTGATGGCCAAAATGGTGTGCTAAATAAAAGTTGTTGTGATGCTATTGCTACTGCTGTTCTACAATGATCTTAAAAATGTATCTATTCTTTCCTAGCAAAATTCAGTATTATGTGATGACCGGCTATCAAATGTAGGGCATGTCTACCACTATTGTTGTTTTATAACCATTAAACATCTTAAACAAGTGACATCTCGCCATATTAATTATATTGATATTAGAACAGTCTTAAATAAATTTGGACCCTTTACAAAACTATCTTGTCACCTTAATAATGGCTCTTTGGTGCACATTTAGCCATTGATAATTACCATTTTGTTAAAGGCAATAAGAGACCCAACATATAATGAACTTATCATTTTTCTTAATGATATTTTGCTATCTTCAGTAGATAGTAAACCATGTATTAATGGGCCTGTCTACTTGAGTGGAATCACTTAGATCATATGCCGTTCTACATCTTCTATATTGCTCACCCAATACTCTTAGTCTTAGTTAACCATGTGATAATGGGTTTCAAGCTATTAACATGGTGGCTTCTGTGATTTGGTTAATGCATGGATACGATCCGTGTCAGTCAAAGATTACATTTTATTGGAAATGCACCTCTTTGTGACTTCAAAGGAGACTATTTTAACACGTACCAAACAGACAAACGGGACATAATGTGCAATGACGAAAACCTCCTTTTGAGGATGCGTATGATTTGTTACGCTTAGCTCAAATCATCCCCCAAAGTACAAACACCTGTTAAACTTATATTGATCCAAGTGATTGGACTCCATCCATGCATGTCTTTGTCTATAGGATGATTTTAACTAATGACCCCGTGCAATTGCCCTATTAACAGAGCCTCCTGCCTGCTCAGTCTGTTTTGGAGTTTGACAAGTGAACAACATATAGAACAACATAGACACCATGGGAAGACTCAAAGGCAAGGCTTCAGCACCCAGGAGCAGAGGGAGGGGAAGAAGAAGGAGGTCTGCTCCACCCCCAACATACCCTTCTCCTATTTGTGTGAGGGTGGTGGGGGTGTGTGTGTGTGAAAGCAGACCGCATTTCAAAAGAACACCATTTGTCACGTTTGGACGTATAACGAGCGCCATAGTCGCAGTGGCAATCCATAACGTCTCCTGACAGCATTAGTAACAGCGTATACGGACGGGAGAGAGCCGTATTGAGCGTAATAAGGTCGGGAGAGTCACGTAGTGAAAGCCTCATTGATATAACTGCAGTCGCAGTAGTTTGTATGTGTCCTTGCTACGTCAACAGGACGCTCACGTCGCTCGCTTTGCTCTGCCAAGGCAACATTACTGAGTCATTACAGCGCTCTGAACAAAACGCCGCACAAAACAAGCTTGGTGCACTGCCACTCAAGGGCGACCATGGGGACCCTTTCACAACACTTTCACGTCCCAGCCAGTTCCCACTGCGTCACGTGCAAGTGCAAGGGTCAGCCGGATCGCAGCAGAATGTGAAAGGGTTTTAGTGACTTTGATTTAAAAATTGATAGTTTTCCGCCCTCTCACTGCGTGTTATTCATATTTTCATATTTTTCAGTACAGTGCAATCGCTGGCCTGATCGCCGTAGGTGTGACAAGGCCATTAAACAGAGGACTGCTGGTAATTTAAATACAGGCTGTAACAAAAACAAAAAAAATTATACAATTTTGAAGAAAAAAAATGTTAAAAACAATTCCAAAGTAATTTCTGTTTCAATTTTTAACATCATGCAAAGGACATTTTCTCAGCTTCTTAATAAGCTTTGTTTTATGAAAACCATGAATGCAGGAATAGAGCGCTCTTGTGAGCCCAAAATCAGACAGAAACTGCTTGTTCGGGCAAGAATCTTTGTTGATGGATCTTTGATTGGACATATCTTTATATAGATGGGGGAACATGAATGCTTAAAACGCTACCTTTGATCTGTTTAACAACACCTGAGTTGTTAGCACAATGGAAGATAGATACCTGTTGAACCAGATTGGCTCCATATCTCGTCTATGGTAGTTTCAGGATGGGTACCATGTCAGAAGGAATAATGAGTAATTTCAATTATGGACTCAAAGAAATTGGTCAAGATATTTATTTATTAAATTTATTTAAATTTATTTAATAAATTCATACAACTAGTTGAACAACAATCTTAGCATTAATCGTAATAATTCCACATTCTCTCTCAATAAACACCTTTATTTTGTATAATTAAAAGTCTGTATCACGGTCATTACCCTGTGTGGTGGATGAGCAGACAGAAATATAAAAACAAAGTCACTTTCCTGTTTAAAATGCTCTAATAAAAGTTGCAGCAGTCAACTGTGATAGATTTATACTCAATATTGAGAAGGGATAATAGGTTTAGTGACCCTTCCTGGCCAAGTCTTGTTATATTTTTGTATTCCTTATGGCTATTTGTTCAGGGTAGTGCTATCGGTCAGCGCAAACGCAATTTATGGGCACATAATTTTCAATGGTGTCGGGTTACTAAGCTGCATTTTATCGTCCGTCCATCATTTCAAGTATTTGAGCTATAATTCTATTAATGAGTTTTGTACAATCGTGACTGTACACGACTATCTCTTTGCTTCAGCCTTAGAAGTTAGTAATCAAATGAAAAGTTTCTATTCATCGCAAACCATAACAAGGCAATGCAAAATAAGCCTTTACGAAGTATGGTGAACTTTGCACACCGATGCACATTCTTTGTATTTCCCAGTTTTTACCAAAACCAAAGTATGTCCTCTCCAATTAAATTATAACCATGTCAAATGCTGCCCTCCTTTTGTGTCAACCATTCTTCAAAAAGGCTTATAATTATTGTCTTCAGTTTATAAGGATAATTCGGTGCCTGCTCCCTAAAAAGACACAAACAAAAACAAAGAAATCCTGCCCAATTATCCCTTATTTGTGCAATCTTTCCTTCAGTGTAACAGGGTATTCAATTCATCACTTTTAGACCATTTTCATCCTTTTTTTACATCAAGTAGCACCAATTGATTTAACTGATATTGTTATGATGGAGAGTATACAGTGCGCGGCATAACGAGCCATTATTTGTGACAAAAACACTGCACTAGTCATCTTCCCTCAATCATATAGTGTGTTTTTATTGTTGATTAGGTTTTGAGCATTCTGTGCAGTAACTATTCACTGTCATAACGCTATGGATGAATTTCAAGCTATTTCACACGAGCAATGCTATTGTCCCCGGGGCTGCGTCAAATGCATGGATGCATGCATGCAAGTGGGGATTTCACGTTTGACCAATCAAGACACACATTCATTTTTTGAAAGCATCTAGTATGCACTTCCAGGTTTACACACATACGCACGCATTGTCGCATTGGTGAAATTGTCCATAGCATTACAATGCTGATAGCCTCCAGCAATAGAAAATGGCTTTTCTTATTCGCAAGTAAACTCATCTTTATCCTTTGATATCCTAGCCATTACTCTGATAATCTAACTGAGCTCTGAACCAATTAGTAGTAAGTCTGTTAAAAAGGTTCTATCAACAGCCAAAATTAGATAAAAAGACTAAGCAAAGAAAAAAAATATTCGCAGATTGTACTCACTATTGCACAATCAATCGATTTTCGTCAATTTATAACCATTTCTCAATTAATATCCCCACAAGTGAGAAAAACAATCTTTATTTTCAGCAGCTGCTAAACCCCACGCAGGACAGATAATAAATAAATGTTGACAACAAATATTCATAAAAGCACGACACTATTCATCATCCCTAAATAAAATGTTTTTGTTGGGCACGCATGGTCCAGCGGATAAGTTCTCGCTCCACAATACAAAGGTTGTCGGTTTGAGTACTGTTGTTGCTAGCATGTTGAGTCTTTGGGCAAGACACTTTACCGAGCTTGCCTCTCTTCACCCAGGTGTATAAATGAGTTAATGTTGGGAAGGTAAAATAGACTCGTTGTGCGGGAGGAGTGGCGAACCTCCCACAGCAAACATTACAAGGAGGAGTCTGGCCCAAACTCCAAGGAAAGAGAGATAGATGCATGACACTTTGTATCCATGCATTACAATGCTGACTCTAGACTCCTGTAATCGAAAAAAGGCCTTTTTCTTATCCTCAAGTAAATCCATCTTAGGCCTTTGATATCTTGGCTGATAATCTAACTAAAATCTGAACCAATAGTAGTGTGTTAAACAAGTCTTATCCACAGCCAAAACGTTTTACAAACTTAAGCAAAGAAGAAAAAAAAGAAAACTTTGTTTGCAGATTGTACTCACTATAAGACAACGTACCGATCGATTTTCATCATCTTCTAACCAATCTTCGATTAACATCCCCACAAGTGAGAAAAACAATCTTTATTTTTAGCAGCTGACCAAACCCCTCGCACGACAGATAATAAATAAATGTTGACAACATATTCATAAACGAGCTTTATTCATCACCTGTGTGTCATCATCGGAGGAAGAATCGATTTCATTTCTCTCAAAATAAATGCAATAATATGTCTCATTACAAAATGAGTTATGATCTGAGTGATGCCTGCCTACTGCTGCCACTAATACGTTGCTGTCATTGTGAATGCAGATCATCAATCAGAGATTATTGTGTAAGGCTGCCAGGGATTATGTTGAGGTAAACTTACAGCGGCTTTCTGTAGAGTTATATATTGATACAGAAAAACAATTCTCCGATGAGCTTATTATTAATTTTGTGGTATCGATTTATAACATTTATAAGACGCGCTTTAATAGTTGGGCTCTTTTGCAACATAAAGTTTTTTCACACCCACCGTGATGATCAATTTGTTTGTACGACAATTCATTCATCTGCAGTTTCAATAACGGTGCTATGAATGACTGTTGTGCTGAAACCGGGCAGCATGTCCCTGTGAATACCTGGGGAGGGGGGCATCGGTAATGATAAGTTTTTATGGTATGGCAATACACATGTATACATTGTTTCGGGTGCCAAATAGCAACAATCAGGGGAAAGAGTATGTTTTAGATATTACGCTTGGAAATATTTGTTTTTGAGAGTAAACTGATACTTGTTAATTGCAGTTAAAATGGAAAAAAAGAAATGTTGATATGATGGTTTAAGGTATCCACGGATCACAAGAAAAAATATTTTGAGTTTGGGGTTTGAGATTTCATATAAGTGTCACCCCCTTCATCGGTTGATAACAATGGTATATGATTGAATATGTTTTATTCAATGGCAGAGGAGCATTGTGCATAGATTAATCATTTGGTTAGTTCAAAATGGCATATAAATTGACAAGCTGATCAATCCAAACAGCTGGCTCCATCATGATCAACATCAACAGAATGAGAAGATGCCATTGCCATTTTCCTTGACTGACTGTGACTTTTCTCTAACAGTTCTGCATTTTATGCACTTCAAACTTTGTCTTATTGCCAGAGAGATATTAAGAAAGACGTGCCACATACATGTACCTCACCAAACTTTGAATTAAAAATAAAAGCTTCATGTTTTCTTGATTCAGCCGAGGGATAGTTTTGCAATTTAACAAGCTATTATGATATGAGTGGCTCCTTTTCTTAATTAATAAAGATCTACTTGTGAGATTTTACACTCACAATGTAATGAACATAATACGATTATACAACATTGTGCCATGGCGTGATTAGACTAGAAGATTAAAATGAGACACCTATTGCATAATTTAAAGGGGTACTAAGTAAGAGATCCTTCATGGAGTGAGCCCTCAATATTTTCAGAAGTTTGGTTTTCACATATACGTAATGCTTATATACGTACTAACTACCACCTAAAATTATAGAGCTTAATTTGAAGTATTTCATGTGAAATTCATGGATTTGATAGTGTTTTGAGTTTCGATGTACATCACATCGAAATTACCCAAATTCATCTAAATAAAGTCTACAGATGGCTTTTAACTTATTTGTTTCATGTATATTTAAAATAAGCTTGAGGACCACCCATGGCTTATTGCATAATGAAATAGTCATGACCTCCTTGCTTCAATTGGTGGTGATTTTAACCAACATACAAAAAAAATGAAAAGCACTAATTTACCATCAGAAATGCTGAGAAAATGTCTATATTTTTCATTTTTACTGATTTATTTTGAAGGAATCTCACGTGAGAGGGTTTCTATGAATAACAGCTATCTAAACAAGGTAAAAATGTTAATTTTCACATGATTAATGTTTTCGAAATGTCAGAAGTATGTGTAAAATCCACTCCCCAACATTTGTTGACAATTTAAAACGTCATAATTCTCAAAGGGTAAACAAATACACACCTATCTTCCTTATGTTTTCTCTAATTTTTAAAATTAGGAACGGGCAGTGAAAGACAACTAAGAAACTACATTTCCCCTTTATCTATTATTGTAAAAGGGGTAATTTTCGTGTGATTAATTTTGCACTTTGCAGATTTTTGCAGATTTTCAACTGTGAATTTAAAAACACTTAAAAGTGTTTTTAAATTCATGATTTGTAGCTTCATCACATAGCCCTATACCCTGGGAAGGGGGAGGGGAGGCACTGACATTGGAAAGGAGTATGTGCCGCCCTGAAGACCCCTTTTTGAGACCCTGGGTAGCGCACCCCAACCAAAAAAAGTTGAGCCCCCACCCCCCTTCCTGGGCCCTTTACCCAAAAGAAATATATTGAAGCATTACTATTTTTGCGGTAGCTTGGTTGTGTGCGAAAAGTGCAAACATTTCCAATTTGATGTCTTGCCTGTGAAAGGATAAATGTTAATCTAGAATGATGAATAGGTATCCGATAAGAACCTTATTACATTGACCGTATTCTATAGTAGTCAATATTATATGAGATGCACTGTGTTAGAAATGGGTTACTGGGCTGCAGCTAGGATGCATATAAAAGCAACCACTCACTAAACTAAAAATTCCATTTCAATTACGGTAGTAACCATCTCAATTGACTTGTCAATTGTCATCTGAGGGAGGAGAAAGAAGGCAAACTGCTACCCTTGCCATCCAATTACAGCTGTTACAAATAGGAAAAGGGAGAGAGATAGAGAGATAATGTGCCTTTAGTCTCTTTTTTACCACCTGCCAGGGAAACCTACCACAAAATGTATCGCTGTGGGGGTCGCGGTGACTTTTTGGTGTCACTTTTTTCAGCTCAGAAAAAATCTTAAAAAAGTGCCCGAATGGGTTACGGTTAATAATTTTTAACATCAAACATCAACAAAACTAAATCATAATTCTCTATAGAGGGCAGCATAACACTTTCAGATTTAGTGCTCATACAAACCTCCAACTTATTGTCCAATCCATGCTTTACAGTTCCTCTATTAGTATTTCAGGTCAGTTAAACAGTTACCCATGCGCATTCACAAAACTGAATTGTTCAAAATGATGTATAGCTGAAAATGCAAAGTTCCTCTCAATGAGTGAAGACCCGTGGGGGACAGAAACTTGGAGATGTAGACCTAAATGGGAGACTCAAGGAAGTTTTTGATTAGATTTTTTGAATTTATTGAGTGTTGTAATTTATTAATAAATTTATTAGTAACTATTAATCAAATGCATATAAAAGTATACATTTTTGGAAAGGATATGGGTCAGGGAATCCATTTTTGGCATCAATTTTGACCCAAAAATGTTCATATTTTGAGAAAATCACTTTAATAAGAAATGCCTATTTCTCGCCATTTGGAGCTGATTGAACTATGGAAGCATAAACGCTGGAGCTGTCTTTGCTGGTTCTGTATGTTCTCCCATACCCAATGTATCATTGTTTTTGACAAGACAATATTCTGTTACAGTAAGGTACACTCTAACAAATACATAAGTGTTAAGAACCACCAGTCTTCTTGCATCTGAATCAACATCCATACTGTTTATCGATTGCTTAGCTTACACAACTCTTTTGAAAGATTGAGCTTGGAGTCATACATATAATACGGCATTGACAGAGGTGTATTTCCCTTGAGAAAGTAAACGAATAGCGCATTACCCCTAGGGATGATATTACATGGATTAGTGTTATATTGACAAAACAACCCGAGGGTATATGCCCCAGAGTGGTTGGGTAAGTTTCTTTTCATAGAAATTCACTCAAATCGTGTTTATAACCGCTCAAAAGACAACTATTTCCATGACAATTTAAGATATTGATCAGGCTTGTAACATACACATGGGAACCATATAGGACAGAGAATTATAGTGTGATCCCATGTAATACCATCAGTGAAACTTGAGCTATTTTTTTCTTCTTCTTCAGGGTTGTGGATCTTGTAGCATGGACAAAACATATTTGCTAGCACTCAGAAATGGTTCAGTGCCATATGGCGGAATTGGTGAACGTTTGGCTTACAGGCGACAAAACGCTCCTGTCATCTGCCTTAAATCACCAGTGCTTAAACTCCCTTTTAATTTGCCATTGGCGTGGAGCCTCGAACTGGTACCACAATGAATGGGGCTATTCCACAACCATATGTATAAACAGGGGCGGAGCCAGAGACTGAGTTTACCGGGGCTGAAAAAAATAGAAATCTTGAATTTTCTGGTGGTGGAGTATCCAATGCGGTGCGCAGCACCGCCCTCCGAGCTCTGCTCGGACAGGGGGGAATCTGAGGGGGGATGTGCCCCCCTCAGAAGTAGAAAATGTTTTATCGAAAAGCCTCCTCTTCATTTCCAATAAAAAATTTGTTTTTGTATCAATGCACGAAAAATGTTGAGCATTACTGATATATTCTTGAATTAAGTATACATGGTTTAAAAGCTCGAACAGGGGGGTCTGAGGGGGGATGTGCCCCCTCAGAAGTAGACATTTTTTCAATTTTTGAACTCATTTGGTGCGATCTGGTGTATACTTTTGACCAACATTTTATCGAAAAGCCACCTCTTCATTTCCAATAAATATTTTGTTTTGTATCAATGCACGAAAAATGTTGACATAACTGATATATTCTTGATTTAAGTATACATAGTTTAAAAGCTCGAACAGGGGGGAGTCGGAAATTCATTTGGTGCGATCTGGTGTATACTTTTGAGCAAAATTTTATCGAAAAGCCACCTCTTCAATTCCAATAAATATTCTATTTTTGTATCAATGCATGAACTGATATATTCTTGATTTACATATACATGGTTTAAAAGCTCGAGGGGGGAGTCTGAGGGAGGATGTGCCCCCCTCAGAATTGGATTTTGTTTCAATTTTCAAACCCATTTGGTGCGATTTGGTGTGTACTTTTGACCAATATTTTATTGAAAAGCAATCCCTTTCCCCGTTTCTTCTCTTTTTTCCCCTTCTTCTTTTTTTTCTTTCTTTGCAAAAAAAGTGTGGCGGCCATGGCCGCGCCGGCCGCCCCAGTTGTGACACACCTGTATAGGCCTATGTATATATCACGACATCCAACATTATTTATTCACCAATCAGTCACTCAATTAAAGGCTCTTTCTCCCTTTCTCTCCCCCTTCCCCCTTTCCCTCCCCTTCCCCCTTTCCTCTCCCCCTCTCTTTTCCTTTTTCTTTTTGTTGTTGATTTTTTTACCGGGGGCGCGCTACCGGGGGCACGCGCCCCCTCCCCCCTGGATCCGCACCTGATAAACCACTTTGAATCTCTCTGCACGCACAATATGACTGGTTGTGCAGCCAGACATGATGTTATGCAGTATAGATGAGGTGACCGTTGTTTACATTTAGGACACCCTCTGTTGATTTGAGACAAAACACACCGGGCAAGAGTTCCTATAGTTTAAATAGGCCAGATCAGGTTTTCTAACTAGATTGTGGTGTCACAGCAAATTGTTATCAAAACTGTCTTTAAACTTGCTTAGGAATGCTATAAGCTATCGCATTTCACACAAAAAATTAAAAATAAATGAGTTTTACAATTCATTAGAAAGAAATTGCATGTTGTCTTCATTAACTTTACTGTATATTCTGCCTGGAGAGAATCAACAGAGGGTGTCCCATTTGTAAATACATGACGTCACCGGTCACACCATCTATATACAATGGTAATTCACACAGTAATTTAGGTTGAGTACCATGACAGTGGAAGATTACATTTTTAAATAGGCTAAAATGGGAATTATTCTTATTCTTATCATGTTAAATTATTCTTATTCTTATCATGCTTATGGCAGAAATTGAAATTGACTTAGAGGTCCAATTTCTAATTCTAAAATGTCCTTCTCTACCAATGATTGGTATATAAGCACACTATTGTTATGATTGGTACTTTCCCATCACAACTCTCCTACATGCTGAGGCTTAATTCTCATGAGAACACTGAGCCACTTTGAACATTGCATAGAAATATTCATACATCAATTGTGTGGATTATGTAGCTATTAAATGATTTGTGCAAGAATTAAGAGAAATATCAAACTAATCTTTGCCAGTGTTATTGAAAGATGATATGGTCACAGGTCACTAATAGGTATATCAAACAAGGTGGGATCGTTTCAAAAAATCCTTAAAATCGTGATACGTGTCTCTATTTTAAATAGAAGTTGTCAAAAAAACATAACATTTTTGGTATCATATTAAAGACAATTTATCCAGCTACCGAATAAAAAACGAATTAAAGCCACATGTTTAGCAACAGTGAAGTTATCAATCTAAACGTCGAGTGAGTCAAGGGTGGGAGCGGTGGATGAGGAGGCGGTGGATGAGGCGCCCATAGGTTTGTACACAAAATAGCGGAAAACTAGAACTTTTGAAATTGATGCCATTTTAAAAGTATACATAGGAAAGTTTTCAAACTTCTCATATGTGTTAATAACATGTACCTGCTACTATGAATACTAATATTGAATTGTTATCTAGACATTCTCTACTAGAATATGATGTTCAATTCAGGGAGTGTTTTAATGTAAAAAATACACAGTTTTATTCATTTTATTGATTAAACAATGGCCAAATCGCAGTCTCTCTATTTCATTTGTGTGACTCTTCAGTCCTTTTCTACCCTGGGTAGTAAAACATTTAACTAAAAAAGCCAGAAGTGTTTCTTCACAGAATTGTTCATAGATTCATGAAAAATTTGCTATTTAGACCTATTTTGGACCACCCTGTATTCAAAATAAAAGGAACTTTAACGATATGCATGTAGTTCATTTTGATAACCATTTTCTTTTAAATTAAATGGTCCATGCTAACTAAATTTCATAGAATATTATATACAAACATTCATTTTATGCATTATTTCATCATAATTTTAGACACCCTGTACTTTTCCTGTGTACATTTTGGGCAAATGATTCTTAGCAAATTTGGTAGCACCTTCTGCAGTTGTTCTGATTTTGGTGACTATTTTCAGCTAAACCCTAATTGTACAAACTATCAAACTATTTTGTGAGGAGCAAAAACGATCAAATTTTTTATGTTCCACCCTGTAAAAATTGTACATACCCTGTATAATTTGATTCCTTTTTGCAAAAATAAAAAACCTTGAATCTTAAGCTTTCCAACAATATATAGTTTGTGGGTCATTAAGTATGTAAAACTTAAGTTTTGTCCCGTTTAATCAGAATTGGTGCATTTCTCAACATTATTAGAAGTGAAACCTTTTTTTTGGACCAGTTTGTGACTTCTGACCATATACAACATTTCATGAATGTAAAGTACTGAAATGTAAACCATGACATTTTCTGGTTTGAATGTGAAAATCCAATTGTACAGACTAGTAAATGATATGGTTTACGCAAATTATGCTAGCGGTCTTATTTTTCATTGGATTAATCTCAGATTTTCAGAATATTATCATTATTAACTGGGCTTTGCACTGACGGTGAATTGGTCATGGTCCAGTGGTTTAAGAAGAAAAAAAGAAAAAACGCCATAAAACAGAGTCCTAATTTTTTTGATACATTATGTACGATGTTCAATGTGCCAATTTGACATCTATAAATACATAAGTCTCAGACTTGTGGAGAGGGACCCAAGACAGTCCTCATCGAGCAAAGGCGTCTTTAAAAGTGAGTAACTTCCGCATACAGGTTTTTGCAGGAAACATGATTCTAACTAAAACACAGTTTGTCATTCACATTTGGTTGTTTCCCTTTAGATTAGACCACTCGAGGTTGCATCACATCCGTATTATCAAATAGTCTCGGAGAGGCAGGCTGCGAGACTCTATAACATTCCATGGTGTTACATAAAACACTCAATCCATCAATCTTCATAGTGAAAGTGTTTTAAATACGACTAGATACCCCCTTAGGATGAGGGCGTTCTCAATATTGTGACTCATCATATCGAAACAGAATAATTGTCAACAGAAATGAAAATTGAAATTTGAAATTCATGTTAAAGAACTATTTGTTATCTTTAAAATAACGCCTAATTTGTCAAAATCAAACATGGAACACAGGTGTTCTTATTACCTGCAGATGAGCCTTATCACGGCAACTGGTCGGTTTCGATGGTCACAATGTATAGCTGTGAGGTTTACATCAGGAGGATGTTTCATATTTAACCCATTCTATGAATTTTGTATTGTAAACCCCATAGAAATGCACCACAATTTGCAAATGCATAAAACAAAATAGTTAACTTATTGAGATTGTAATCACAAATCTAATCGGGTTAATAGCACTATGATGCCTGAGGCAGTTATATGAGAGGATTTAGGACGGTAGAAGTACGAGAGAAATGTCTAGAGAAAGGATTTCACACTTAAGATGTCTGTGTTTGCTGTGTGAGTCTACTTGCAAAAAGTAAGATGACATCATGTGAGGTGTTCTGATATCAAAAAGGCTAACCGCTCAGACTACAATATTCTCTTCAAACAATTTTAAAAAATAAGAAATTTCTATAGATCTTTTAATTCCAAAAAGCCGTAAGTAGGGTAAAACACCCAAATTTGGAAAAATTCTAAAATACAATGTCTGTAAATGTCCAGAAATAAAAAGAAGGACATCACGTATGTGGTGAAATCCTATCACTGCGTAATTGCACCGGTGCATGCCTATAAGTGGTCTGTGTTATAAACAGTGACTGTAGTTGGAGACATTGTTCGGACTATGTAATCTAATTTGTTGAAATTTTACCTCCCTAAACGTTAGCCCCCATTTAGCTTGTTAAAGCAATGTAATGTGTATCTGTAGTGTGCTGTGTATGCAGAAAAACAAATAACTAATTTGGACTGGTGTCACATGATCTATACAGTATTTGCGCTAACTTCACCACTTCTCTGAAAAACCTTGGAAGGGGCGCACCACCAAATAAACGCTTCATGAAATTTGAGTGTTGACAGTCATGTTCACGGTGCTGTTGTGGCACTTTCTGCACAACTTGAGAGTGTTTGATATCAAATTCAAGCATTTGTCTTCAATTTTTTGAATACATTTTACCAATATTTGGAAAACCCTGTTGAATATTTATGCGTGGGACACTCCGTGAATTATATGCGGCGCATTTTCAGACGTGTTTAGAGTCATTTTCATGGTCATATTTTGAAATATTCTGCAGTACTTGAGAGACACTGTTTGCTCTCAAAATAAGGAAAATTATCTCAACTCTCTAAATCACCGGTCAAAACATGGTCCTATCCCTTGACTTTTCCCGCTACAGCGACAAATAGCGCCGCAACCATATTTTCAATGATACACTTCACTCATATTTGGAAAAGTCAACTTTTCATTAAACAATCAGTTTGACTGACCTTATTCATAGCTCCACTCTATTTACTCTTAGGCCTATTAAAATGGGTTTGAAAGACAGTTTCATTCACTATAAATAGGCATACTGACTGACCGTGCAAAGCGCAAGCAGCCTGATAGTTTTTGTAATATTGTTTGAACTTCAAATTCTGTAAAATCAATATATAATAGTAAAGTTTTATCACCTTTGAGGGATCTAGCAAAAAAATAAAAATCCCTCTCCTGTTTTTTACTCGCATCTCTACAGCACTTGCATGAAACAAAAGGAGCTTTAGGCATCAGCTTTCATCACCCGGATTGTTTACCATATCGGTGTAATTTTAAATCAGCACTGTGTATTTTCTTAGGTTGTCATCAAACCCCGCAATTCGTATCGGGGGATCATATATCCGGCTCGAGCGCAAATCAATAATTGACTGCCCATCTCTGAAGCATATATATTTATTCATAAAAACAGAATTCCAAAAGCGTGTTGATATGAGGTAAAGAAGAAAACAGAAAACCGGGGTGGGGGGGGGGGGGGGGAGGGTTGTGTTATACTCACGATATATATATAGGGTGGACAGTGGTATACATACAGGTATGTGCCGCCCTAACGGCTCATTCTTATTCCAAAAATTCCAAAAACATGGGGTATGTCAGAAAACTCTAAACATATGTCGCAAGTCGCAACAAAAACACACCCAAACATGAGTCCCAAAAATCGTGAAAAAAACCCAAACATGGGTCCTAAAATAAATGAAAAAAAAACCAAAACAAATATGGGTTCCCCCCCCCACCCACCCAGAGAAAAATAACACCACAACAGTGGAACTTGTTTTTTTTCCTTTGAGGTGCAAAATTGCTTGATCACTCTTGATACTTTTAAATTTTGGAGTGGAATTTGTTTGTTTAGTGTGCAATATTGAATTTGAAAAAATCTCTCCAGAAAAATGCTGACTTTGAAAGGTCTAAATGTATTGGGCATAAATTAGGATGAGATACAAGACATAATTGTGGTTTGCTTACATATCAAAACCACCGATTTTAAAGGAAACATGTTTGAAACAAAATTGTTGCCGAGTTTAAAAAATGTTCAACATTAAAATTTCAAAACTTTAAAAAAACTCTAAAACACTAAAGAATTATTTTTAAAAATCTAAAAATGAGCAAATTCGAGGATACTCAGGGCCATTTTTCTTCTTCATCACCTTAAACTGACACAGTCTTCTATATCAGAATAGCACAGAACAAATCACAAATGCATTATTCTGGTTGCTGTCTTGATATATTCCTGATGGATATAGGGGAGCTCAATATTTTTGGTGAGTGTGTAAGGTGGGGGAGGGGGAAACAATTTATCATTCTTTTGGGAAGGATTGGTTAGCCTGGTTGGCAAAGACTGTGGTATTTTTTGCTGACAAATTTATTCCTTATTATTCTATTGCTCTGAAAGAGTAACATCTCAAGAGAAATCTAGAGGATTTGTCAAAATCTTGGTGGTGTAGGCTATATACGGGGCATAACTATGTTGTTATTGTCATCAGTAAGAACAAGCATATTCTGCACTTTAACAGAATGTATTATTGAAGATTCTTTAACAGCTAAGAATGTTTAGGCTATTCTCATTGGTTCTCATGTCTGTTTTAAGAATGAGAAAAGAGGTGTTGTTTTTAGACAGTACCCGTGTTATATTGTCTGACATAAATGTGTTCGGTATTTGTTTTTTACCCCGTGAAACAACTTCCCCTGTGGCGTCGTTGTTCCACTTAAAATAATACTACCTTTCCTATTATCTCCACTATATCAGCAGCCTGACTAGCAGATCAGCAACAAACAGAGCAGCATATAGATTGAAATTTGTTTTTTTTTATGCTGTGAATTTGATATGGGAATGAGCTTTTATCTTCACTAAAGCAGCGCCTGACTAGCAGATCAGCAACAAACAGAGCAGCATATAGATTGAAATTTGGTTTTTTTAATGCTCTGAGTTCTGCTCTTGCTACCAATAAAAGTTCTTGATTGCAAAATAAATATCAATGATACACAAAAAGAAGACAAAGGGGTTTGAATGTTTGCAGCATGTCACATTGAAATCGTGACTCCTTACAACTGTATGCATCACATGGTGGCATTACCGAAAAGTAGGTGAGGTCTCCATGTGAGTTATTAGGCCCTCAAGCAAGTCACTTGTCATCCTATCTCTTATCTCTTCTTGGGAGCCTATCTTTGCATTCACAAAGCAATTACTTTAGCTATACCCATCAAGATTTGAAACGTTGTCTTCGTTGACTTGCAATCGTAAACCAATGTGTGTCCTTTTTTTCCCTTTCAAACCGAGCGATACTTAAATATGTCTAGAGCTGAAAATATTGTTTCGCACTTGTTACATTTCATTTTGGAAATAAATTCTTCTGTTTCATGCAAAACATAACAGCATTGTTTGCTTATGAAGACACTCCGAAAACAATTCAACTTTGCGCTCTCCATCTCCTTCCTGCTCTGGAATTGTCATATAATTGCAGTTACCATGCCAACCAAATAATCACGGACGACATGTTTGGTAAAGACGACGTGACAAATGGCGGGTCTACAAAATAAAAGCTTGACAAAATAGTTTCCGGAATTATATACTAGGTTAAAAAGTGGCCATTTGATTAGTAATCAGATCTGTTTACTGTGCTTGATACCTATGCAAATAAACGGCGCTTGGACGATATCGCGTATCCACTCTAAGATAGCGCTTCGGCTTAAATTAACCTTTTTTAACACACTGGCTGCTAGATTGTATTTGGGTTCCTGATGTGAGGATGCAATTTGGAGTGGGCAGGCCAAGACACTTTACCTTGATGAATTCAGTTGGTAATTTGATATAAGGGCTGTTTGTCATGGTGCTTTCTTTTTAAATTGTGTGCCTTATTTTTCTAGTCATGTCAACAAGTGTTAGTAATCAGTCTTGTCAATGATCACACAATGATGAATGGTATACATTGTTAAAACAAAAGGAGACCTCTCTTAAAATGCACTCATATATTTGTCACAAGGGAAGTTGCATGCCTTAAATGAAAAAGCTCTTCTCGGAATGAACGGAACGTCACAGTGGGTTGGGGTTGATCTCTCGTAAATGTTTGTAACTCTCACTCTCAAAATGGTCAAATACATCTATGGTGCTCAATTTGTCGGCTCGACCTACTTTTCTGATCGGTTCCCAGAATTGTGTGTTTTTTCAAACATGTGCAGTGAGCTGATTCGGAGTGTGCCCATGAGTGTCCGACTGTGACCAGAGGCTTATGTGCGGTAGGTCCATTTGGAAAAAGAGGGCTAGGTGTATTTATTTTATTTGTCCATTTATTTATTTATTTATTTGTCCACGGATGAGGGGAAGGAATACCTTTTCTTTTCAAATTTTGAAAATTACCAGTGGCCAGTGAGGTTCACAAACAACCTTCCCTTGTGCAAATGTAATAAATCACTTTAATGCATCGCTTGAGCCATAACTTAGCCCACAACAGCTACTATGCTGATAAAACAGTATGGTCAAGTCAAAGTGCTAAAAAGCACTGGTCTGTCAATTTACTATAAACGATCATAGTCCACAAAAGGTCATATTCGTCAATATTTGTCAAATGACGTCAAAAAGCTTAGATTATCCATGATGGATTGAAATAGGTTGCTTTGGGGTTTATTACAATCATAATGGGTAGATGGTAATGCAATGTCATTATTATCAGGCTAATATGACCATTATGGAGATAATGATTGATTGGGTATTTAGAAAATGCAACAAACCATTGATCATAAATGTGCCGCCATCACAAAGGCTAAATCATGTCTCATTTTTACAAAATATTTGACAAACGACTTTTTTTTGAAAATTTACTGGTATATGGGGTATTAAATACCCGGTATTTTTGGTGAAATATGATGCCGTGTATGAGTACATTTTTTCTTAATTTTCTTCATTATTTTACAAATTATTTTGCTTTGTATCTAAAAAATAAGCCTTACCGACAAGATGTAACTTTGATGATGTGACACGCCCATGACGCGTTACAAATATCTTTAGGGTCATGAACCAGAAAGTTTGTGGCTGGGGGGGGCACTAACATTGAAAAGGGTATGTATGTGCCGCGCTGAAGAGCCCCTTTTTCACCCTCTGCTGCTAGCTCTTATGACCCTCCTTTTGAGCCTGCCATCAGTTCTTAAGACCCCAATTTTTTTGCAAATTTAAAAATCGCGAAATTTTGCGTTCCAAAGCCCCAATTCTTTGAACATTTTGCATTCTAAAACCAAAAAAAAATGAAAATTTGCGTTCTTGCTAATCAAATTTGAGCTGTAGGCCAGTTCTCAAGACCTACTTTCATAAAATCCACTCAGTTCAGTTCTGTAGCTCCCCTTTTTGAGACACTGGGCGGCACACCCCTACCCCCAACAAAGTTGTGAGTGCCCCCCCCCCCCCAGGATGTTGCAAGCAAACCATTCTCCATCAATTTGCCACATACATGAGTGTGCTGTGCGTACAGTCATGAACAAAGTGATCCAAAAACACTCGACTATGTTTTACATGTGGTGTTTTAGAGGTGCCTGATAAAATCAATTGTTAATCAAGAATAATTTGTTTTGATTATAATTTCAGACATAGTTCATGCGTTACTTCTTTCTGTTGTCTCACGATAAATCTAAAAAGAGTGTCAGACGATAATACACATAATAATGTTTTTTTTACTATTTGACTTGGGAAAATATATTGGTCACCTTCTGGATTGGGTCAAATTGACATTTTGAATTATTGTTTCAAAGCTCTATATAGTATGGAGTGCATTTCGTTGTCCATTTATATTTAGCTTATATTATACTTTTTAGTGCATCACACTTTCACTGACATGATGGTTTATGCATCTCATTACTCTTCCCACTCTATAGACTTACAATATCCCTGGTAAATCTAAAGCAAGTGCAGTTTAAATCATTATAAAACAAGATTATAACTCCTTAAATTCATGAACAATCAATAAATAAGCATTTCTACCAGTCCCAGGAGTAAATCTAGCGAAATTGGAAATTAATAAAGCATGTACAAAAAGCATATCTTTTAATGCATTCTAGCACTATATTTTATTTAGTGCTCACGATATATTACTACATTAGTAACACTTCCTTCATAAAAGATTGCAAATAGAAATATTAAATCAAATTGACTGATAATCAAAATTTGAACAATTATTCTATCAAGTAAATTTGGAGATGGATTATAATAGATACCTAACGAATATAGATCTCCACACAAAAGTAGTGATATCTGTTCAAATACTTGCCTTTTCCATGACAAAATATTTAAATAGCACTATACTTTGCAAATGATAAGCACCTAGTGAAGCGTGTCAACCTGGTGCCAGTAAACTAGGGTCTTCAATTTTTTTAATTTTTAAATGTTATTTTTTTTTTTGGGGGGGGGGGGGGGGTGGGGGGCTGGGGGAGAGGGAGGACAGGCATGTGATCGGGGGGGGGGGGGAGGAAGCATAACCAACTATTTTCTAGCAGTGATGTAGTACTCGAGTCCGGACTCGGACTCGAGACCGGTCTCGAGTCCCTATTTTGAAGGACTCGAGGCACGAGGGACTCGGGAATTGTGCCCGAGTCCTGTCCGAGTCCGGTAAATATTGGCTTATTTTGTTTGGAGTAATTAAATACTTTATTTAGTCATTCAATCACCAACAGTTTAAAAATAATGTCATAAATCACCATAAATGCATCTGAACAGTTAAAATAAGCTGTTGAAAATACCTATTGATAACCATTACAAGCATTAAAACATAATTCGAGGGAGCCTAATACATAATTAAAGTGATGATAATCATGTGCTATCGAATCCTGTTTGTACGATGTAAAATGGTCGTTAGGTGTTTTTGTATCAGTATGTTATACTGTTTAAAAAAATGATAACGTTTCCTACAAAGAGGATTTCATTGGCAATTTTCAGCTTTGTAGAGCAGCGCTCTTAAAAGTGATGGAATTAGGGATGACATCTTCAGGGAAAAGAAATAGGTGAAATGGCAGGGGAAGGGTTGCTCTACAGAATAGCACAGTACCTTTTAATCAAATTTGTAATTTCTCAATCTATGAACTTTTTGAATATCTGAATCAATTCTTATGCCTATAATTCAAAATAGTATCAACATTTTTCCATGTATGGGGATGCGAAGGTTGAAATACATCATTATGTTGACATCACTGATATGTTGGCGTGTTATAGATAGCAAGATTTATGACATGTGATCAGAACTTAAATACATATAAGGACTCGTGACTCGGACATGAAGGACTCGGACTCGGTCTCGGACAGTAAGGACTCGGTCTCGAAGTTTATGACAGCACCTTGTTTAACAAGAGGGGAGTGCAGGGGGGGGGGGGGATTCATTCCTCCAAGTAAATTCTGTATCTTTTGTGAGATATACTTTGACGACAAAAATGTTTATTTCTCTAATAAAGCTCTGCATTTTGTGTACACATAAATAGTGAGAAAAATAAGTTACTTGCAAAATACTTGGCCCAAAACAAACCCAGTACGCACATTGAAGCATCTATCTTATTAAGGCAGGATGTTAGCACCTCTGGACATGGCTCAATATTGAATCCACCACAATCACAGCCTAACGTGTCACTTCCGTTACTTGATAGATTGCTTTCAATGTATCGCAATACCAGATTGACAAAACCGATTGAAACTTAATTCAGTTTAGATGGATATATAGGGACATCTTTACGAAGTGCTGGGAGCGTGAGGTTACACTTATTGGATAAGAAGTTAGTGATGTACCCCAAATAACACCACATTTCCACGCTTCTAACTACTGAAAAAAATATGACCCAATTAAAATATGTGTCTTTTTCTTGAATTGTTCTACTTTTTTAATTTTTCAAAAATATTTCTTGTGTAAGACTATGACGGTTAATTACAAGGTAACAAAAATGGGTCCATATTTTCTTTAAAAAGTGGTAAATGTTACTATCCACTTTTACAAATGATCTTCCCATGATTATCTTCCTCTCTCCTAATACTAACCCTCAAATAGGGCAATAGCAATCCGAATACATATCAATGAGTGCAAGACAGAAACATTGGGTATTATAAGGCATGGTCCATATTAAGTAGATGTGAATTGGCATGACAACATTTGCTTAATTAGTTCAGTTCTAGTGTTCATAGTAATTGATTTGTCCACTGTGACAATGAAATATTTTCCCCATCAAAGTTGATAGCATTTGGTAACATTTGAGTAGGAGTATGTTTGAGAATAGATATCAAAGTTGATGGTTTGAGACAAACTTTTTTTGGTAAATCTGAAATCAAAAGGCCAAATTTGTGTATGGTTGTGGCCATCTTGCCCTATCCCGAACACTTTTTACTTGAGCTTAGAGTCAAATTAAAACTTAAAACTGTAATTATGACAAGACTGCCCCTGTATCAGCATGCATAGAAACATTTGATGGGATGTTATCAAATCGCTATCACGTCACTTCCAAACTTCAATCAGGAACAATCCCATTATTCCCCTGGTCTGCTCGTTACAGACATCTTTGGTTTCTAATAACCAAATGCTGCACAAGTGCAGGACTATTACAATTATAAGTAAAAGAGTAGGGGTGAGTGTGTGTATTTCAAAGTACTTTGGTAAATTACTTGTGAAAGTGATATCCTACTCAGAGAATGGTTAAGCTTGGGGCCCTTATCTCCACATTTCAGGGAACTGATTCATGACTCTATGAACTACTTCTGAGACTTTTTACTACTGGGATGATAAGCAGCGTTGAAAAAATATACATAGTTGGAATGCTAAAAAATATATAATATTCAATTCAATTGTTGAACTTGAATAAATATATGTGCAACATAGCTGTATCCTTTGCCTCACAACCACATTGACAGTGTCGCCTACAACACAAATAAGAATACAGAAACTAAGATCAAAGATTTTTATTTTTACTTTTATTTTTACTTTTGTCAGGTTATGATGTTCCCATACAATAGCTCATATTTAAAATCATTTTCAAAACTTGAAATATTCTTATTTTGAATTCTGACAATATGGGCAAATTTTCACTTTCTGAAAATAGTGTAAAGATCCAAGGCATCTACCAAGTCTTTGAAAGAATACAGTGCATCGTTGTTGTAATGGGACACTGTAGTTCTACCTTTGAACATTCTCCATTGACAATTACAAGAATTTTACCGAGGCAACCTCTCTTAGCAAGCAATGATATCTGGCAGGATATTAAAAATAATCGACCGATTTGACCACAACTGAAACCCTTCCGATCAAACAAAGATTCCTATCACACGCATGTATATTATACAATTTCCACAGTTTCCCCTGTGGACACTGATCTACAAAAGAATGAACAAGGTTCTTGAAGAAATTACTAATGCAATGTGCCAATCAATGCATGTCATGACATCCAAACTGTATTGAATGTGATCACAATTCACAACTAAAACCTCGCACAACACTATCAAAGGGTGTAATTAATTTGCATATGTTGATAGATCTAGATACATGAAAGATGAAGGGGGGGGGGGGGGGGGAAGCGGGGTATATAACTCACTATTTTCAATCCTGACAAAGGGTGATGATTCAAAACAATTTCAAACCTATCTGAAGGAGGGAACCAGTTAATATTTGTTGTCTGATGTTCCAAATATATCCAGGTAATTTATGAACACTCTCCCTAACATACAAATGAATCATGGGAACTGGCACACATATCTCGGAGCTACACTCATTTACTGACTTGACCAAGACCGAATCCTTTTTCATTTCCAGATATCTATGAACACTCTCCCAAACATACATGTGAATCATGAGAACTGGCACACATATCTCACAGCTACACTCAATCACTGACTTGACCAAGACCGAATCCCTTCTCATTTCCAGCTATCTATGAACACTCTCCCAAACATACATGTGAATCATGGGAACTGGCACACATATCTCGCAGCTACACTCAATCACTGACTTGACCAAGACCGAATCCCTTCTCATTTCCAGCCATCTATGGACACTCCCCCAAACATACGTGTGAATCATGGGAACTGGCACACATTTCTCGCAGCTACACTCAATCACTTATTTGACCCAGACCAAATCTTTTCTCTCTAACTATTTAACAGGAATCACGATGCACACATATCTTGGAGCTATAAACACTCTTACCCACACATATGTAACTGACCTTGCTTGTTGCTCCTTGCGCTTCTGGGTATAGTACTTCTTCTTCACGTCTTGCAATTCTCGGGCTAGTCGTTCAATTTCATACTTGTACTCCTGTACCTGAGACTCGTACATATTCAATTCTGATGCCATACCCTGTATAATTACACACATAAAAATCATGCAGTAGATAAACAAGTGCTTGAGGAGGGAAATTGTGTCTGGCCAGGAAAGGAATAACATGTTATGACAGTTATTTCCAGCAGGACAGAAACTAGCTTTAAAATAAATCAACTAAGATAAAATCAATTCCCATTTGATAATATATAAAATCAGATTTTTTTAAGCCACACTTTATAACTTGTATTGCCTGTGATCATTGCAGAGGCTAAAGATATCTATGTGTGTTGGTAAGCTATCTTCTGAAGATAGCAATGTGTGTAGTGTATGCTATGATCAGAATATAACAATAAGTTGAGTGTAATGTGTGCCACCTACTGCTTTTTAACCAAAATCCAATTTTGTTGTTGAGATGGTCAGGCCCAGGCTCATAGAACAGGTTTCCCCTGTTGCATAATCAGTATTTTAGCCCTGCAAAGTTAATCTCATTTGGAAAAAAACTATACTGTAGTTTAAGGTTATTTTTTCTTCTTCTATGACCAGGAGCTTAACTGAAAATAGTGCAGGTGATTCAATCACAGAACACATCACTTTATACAAATAAAGAGAATAGGTTTCCCTCATGGCATGCATCATCAGGTTTCCCCCATGGCAAAATCAGTACTTTCTGCTAAAATCCCTGTAGTTTAAGGTGTTTTTTGTTCTGCTTATGATCAGAAGATTAGCTTAAAATAGTGCAAATGGTTCAATCACAGAACAAATCTGTTTATACAAATCACAGAGCCCAAAGTGGTCACTGTGCTATACTATCTGTTCATCGTATTCTGTGCAGTGATGCCTGGGCATTTTCCAATGATCGCCCCCTTATGATCGATCACACGATTGTAAATTTGTAATGCCCTGTACGAGACACCTTAGGCAATAAAAGATGAATACCGACATTCGGGCACAAATGCTGTATTAATTACTAGAATGCACTCTGACGTCACTGCACAGAGTAAGATGAACAAAGTATAGTCGGCAGGTATCACCGGGTGAATGACTTCCCTATGGCCATAGATGGATAGTGCAATGAATGAATCAATTAAGCATTTTGTCATCCAAGAAATCAGTAGCATTAAGAGATCAGTATCTTCGTCTGATTGGATCAGTATTGATTCCAGTCGGGCGCAACAGAGAAAGCTTTTTATCCTATAAGATTTGGCAAGGATTCAGATTCGGAATAGCAATACACAACAACATTTTTTATAACAAGGGGGGTGCATATTCATGTTGGTACCAGGGAGAGCCAGTCTTGATAGCAAATATCAGATATTGGGACATTACTATTGATTTATCAAGACATCCCTGCCTGCAATATGGAACTTTGATTATTTTTATTGTTAAAGAGCTAAGTCTTAATGTCTCTGACTTTTGTGAATATATAGCGATTACTGAGACAATGTTTGACAACATCCATCCATATTAGGAATCATGTGTGAAACTCATAACTTTGGAAGGCAGTGGTTCAAATACTAGCAATTGCCTACTTGGGTAGGGGTGCAGGGGATGATGGGAGGGGCGAGGGGAGGGGGTGCAGGGGATGATAGGGGGAGGGGAGCAGGGGATGTGGAATGAGCTGAAGCTGAACTATAAGCCCACTCTATTTACTCAGTCATGCCATGTCTATCTGCAAAGGTGCCAAGAAAGTGGTAAATTCTATATTAAGTATCAAACTTATTAAGGTAATTACTGGTAAATACTTTTGCATGTTTCCACTACTCCTTTTATTTGCCAAGTGCCAAAAGAGATACAAACGAAGAAAAAGGCAAATTCTATAACAAAAGCCACAGTGTGGGAATTTCCCAAATAAGCACATTGTTATTATAAATTATGTTGGGTCTTACAAGGTCTATCGGGAGTAAATCAATTTGTCTGATACACCTTGCAAATTGCACGGATTTACAGTAAAAAAGGTTTTTTCCATGAGGTTATATTCATAGGAATTGATCACAAATGTAAAGTGTCCACATAATTGACAATGTGTAAAATATCATATAACAAACTGTGCAAGTGTGAAATCAGCAAATCTTATCTTGATTTTGTGAAAAATGTGACATAATACGGTAACTCATTGCTGTATGTGATGCCTTTGACAGATAAAGGTGTAATGCTAGCGTTACTATGATCTCAAGAGAGATCAGACTTGAATTTGTTGGACATTTTGTTCATGGTTAACATTCCTGTTGTGCAACAAACACACATTTAGCATCGGTTACCGTTACATAAAAGGTTGCTTGCCAGGTAATTGCTTTCGTGCGATTTAACCTATTCCATTACCTGACTGTTAGGGAGTTATTGATCAATATCTTGCGATGCGTGATCAAAAGTGTGAGATTACTCGTCGCGTGCGGTTATTAATATCATAGACGGCAGCAGTTAACAAGGAATGTTTCTTCCTCGAGGGTCTTCTTGAGGGAATGAATGATGAGGAATGATTTTGAACTGTTCATTCAAATTTATGGTCAACAACATCCACAATGAACTATACTGGTGATATTGAAATGTGGCGATGAGCTTGTGCCTCACACAAAAAATGTAGGCAACAAATCAGTCTTTACATTAATCTGTTCAAATTTATTTGCTGGCTGTTCAATTAGTGTCAAGAATTGTTATCTCAGTGCACTTATATACCATTTGACAACCATACAAGATGCAAACTTGGAATATGCTTTCTGAATCTTTCATCAGGCATGAGAATGAGGGAGTTCCTCAAGATGGGGTCATTCCTAAGATACTGCCTACCTTCCCTCCCATGATTCACACCCTCACCTTTCAATATGAGGTGCAATACTTCCTTTTCTTAGGGTGCAAATATATTCTACAAAAACTTGAACTTCTATCTCAATTTTGCAATGGACTTTGACACTTTTAAAATTGCAATTTGGGAGGATGGTGCAAAATGTACTATGTGAATGTCAGCATTTGCACGCCTGAAACAGTCTATTTGATTTGATATAAATAGTGATGAGTTTTAGATCATTGTATAGTGGTGGAATAAATCAGCTATCAATCACTGATGGGTACTTTTTTGCAATATTGTACAATCCGCTCCAGGCAAAATTGCCAGCGATGGGATTTCCCCCTCTGCATTGCAACTTAACACATAAGCCTCACATCAATGGGTTTTGCTTGTGGCAGTAGCCATATATGGTAATTGATGTGAATTCTCGCATGGTGGGTATAAATCTTTCTATTTAACTCTTTCCCTGACAAATTAATTTTTGAAGAAATTGTGAATTTGCACATGCATGTAAATATCAACTTATAATTTGAATATGAGACCCTAAGGTGGTAAAACTATATATATTCTGAAAGCTTATGAATGGCTGGACACTTCTGTGAAAATTTCAACGATACCGGACGATCGTGGCGGTTGCCATGGTAACCGTTACCCAGCATGCACTTTTTGTAACATCTTTTTTGACAAATATTTAGTAGTCCTGTATGAAAACTATACTACTTGAGCCCTTCAAAATGCTTTCAAGAGATGGGCATTATAATTCTGAACATTTTGATACCAAATTTGCTGTAGTGGGTTATTCGGTTATGGCGCAACGACCAGAATCGTGTACGATCAGCACAACAAATATACCGTAAGCCCAAAATCCAAAATGGCCGCCATACAGGGGCACAAAAATTCAAATGCCTTCAATTACACTAAAAGGCATACCAAATTGTTCGGCTGAGCACAAAGATTCCAAAAAGGTATAGTTTGCTATACTTCCGATTTTTGGTTAACGAGTTATAGGGTAAAACGTAAAAAGGTCGTGTTGACGCATTAATGCGTCTATGTCAGGTAAAGAGTTAAGGTAACAAGTTTAGCTCGTATGACCATGATGACACTCGCATTAACTATTTTTTTACAACATACATTTTCTATGTTAAAACAAGTTATAGAACAAGCTGATGGAAATTGCTAATATCCACAATAACACTTCTTTTTTTTCTTTTCCTTCTTTTGTTGTCGTTCTTTTTGTGTGTATATAATATCAATATTTTAGGGGCCTTTTGGACACTGAAAATATCAAAATGTACTCAAAATTGGGCAAAGTTTTACACATTGAAAATACGTATTAAAAAAAGATATGTCTACATGCTGAATGACTGACATTTTGTAAATTTATATTTCTTTCATGTGCAAAAGTTTCAATTTGACTTGTGTAATGTCATGAGTTATATTGACTATAACAATCACGTATCATCAAATACAAAGACAAGCTTATTGCAATGCTATACACCATAACACATGAAATACAGGAATAGAAAAATTAATAAAAACATTTAAAAGCACATCAATAATAAAATAAACCAAGGAATGATAAAGCAATAACAAAATATTACTGATGAATATTATTGAAAACAAATCATCACTACAATAAAAGACTTTAAATCAATTTTAATAACATGGCACTACATCTTGTCAAATTCAGCATGCATTTGGTTCCATGAAATAATCTACTGGGGACCAACAGATATAAAAGTTGTAAACATTCACATGAATAAAACTACAAGGATTGACCCTAACCGTCCTCACAAAACATTACACTAATAGGTGCTGGTAACGCACGCTTCCCCAGTCTTATGACACAATCAGACTGGCTGTCATATGCTGAGGAAAATCGTAAGATTTTTCAAAGCTGACACTGTGGCACATTCATTTAGGGAGGGACTCCCAAAGCAGTAGACCCGGGTTTGATTCCCGGTGCCAGCACAACCGGACTTTTCCCCCATCGTTATGACCAGATTTTCTTCTAACTGCACAAATGTTGAACAGAATTATACTTCAAAGTCCAAACTTTCTAGAGAGAAAGAGATGTAAAAGTGAATTGATAGTGTGATGTGTGATGCTTCCTAATTTGTAGACCACAAGTAGTTGACCCATAAACACTATTCCCTGTACAATGGGTCGTCCGTCCGTTTGGTGCAATTTTGTGCAATCAATACTTTGATGCCATTTATACAAAGAATCCCTTGATGCAATTTAGTTGACCACCTACTTTCCATTCATTGAAGGTAAACTTATAAATATGTATCAAATAAGCATATGATATTAACAATTTATAATGTAAATTATTTATTTATTTTTTATAGAGAATCTCTTTCATAATACATATGCTGTTTTGTAACAGACCTTCTCTGAATATAAACTGTATGCATCGATTGCCACAGGTTATTTATTTGTGAAACCTGATGTCAAGATTCTCAATACAGGGTGTCCCAAAAGTTTGATTACATTTTAAAAGAATAAAACTGAAAACATAAATTGGATAGAGAACATTAATTTGATACCAAACTTACAATAACAGCTTACTGTTTGTGTTGTCAAATTACAGATGAAAGTATTCGTAACTGTTAAACTATACTTTCAAATAAACGTGTTGTATACCAATCAGATTATGTAATGAATTGAAGGGAATGAGAGAGGGAAGCAGGTAGTGAAGACAAAGGTTTTCCATGTTAGTCTTTTTAAATTTTAGAATTAAATAGTCCATATTATGAACATAATTAATGTTAACACTTTTCACGCGGCTATTATTTTTCAGTATACAAAACAAGATTTTTCAGAAACCTTTCCCAACTTTCAAAGTCTATCTCAAGGATTACTGAACAAATACTAGGCATGTTTGTACTTTATTCAATGCATTTCTCATGGTGATTCCAAATATGGTAATGAAATTCAATAATTTTGACATTTTTGAAACATTTTGTGAAATTTTGGAGCGTCGTCTGCAGACGCCTGCCGCGTGGAAAGTGTTAAGGACAAACATGTAAGGAGGGAAAGCCTTTTAGCAAAGCTACACTAATGGAATGTGTGGAACCTGTAGGACATGATTACAGCGACACACACATATACACTGGCATCCTGTAAGTTTAACAAATGTATGGTATTAAGTTTGGTATCAAATCAATTCTATAAGTTATCTTTATTCAAATATGTTTTCAGTTTGATACTGGGAATTATTTTAACAAAGACAAAGCTTTAAAAAAGGTATTGAAACTTTTGGGACACCCTGTATTAATGATCTACTCAGATCAAATCACTTTGCTTTCAAAAATTGATACTCTGTCACAGACCTCCCCTTCCCAGAGTTCATATGCATCAACTGCTCCAACTTGTTATTCCCACAAATAGTCTACTCAAATTACTTTTCTTTTAAAATCAAGATTAATATTAACCCTAACATGACCCAGGCTTTTTAAACAAAGATGAGGGAGAGGATGAACAAATAAATTGCAGCTTCCTGACCAAGCATCGATCCGGAGACCCTCCGCACATGGACCTGCCGGCCCGCATAGGCAAGCCCCGACGTTCAATTTCACATTTGCACAGTATACCACACTCACTATACAGGCTTGGTTGATTACAGGCACTGCCAAATACTGAACTTAAATAGTTCTGAAACCTGCGGGTTAGATCATTTTGGAGAAAAAAATATTGAAAACTTATGGTCCGCAAGATTCTTGTGAAATTAAACGGCTCCCGGCAAGATTCCCATCAAATTCTTGTGAAATTAAACGGCTCCCTCTTAAGCAGGAAAGGCTTCTCACCTTTCCTGCTCTAAGAGAAATAAGACCTGTCATCTGAAAAATACTGCCTATTGTGTCTGACCCCCTATCTTCAGATGATAGCATACCTACACAAATTGCTATCTTCAGATGACAGCATTATTGTAAGCTCATCTGGTGGCATCGAAACGAACAAACTGTGCTATTTTTGGTAGCTTCAATTACTATATGTCAACACTGTTTACTAAACGTTACTAACACTCGCCAACTGTTTGTTTATTTGAATGAAATATGAGTTCGTGGTTGCACTGGGAGATAGCTGACCTATCTGGAAATAAAAGATTCAAAGATATTTGTTTGCCATAAAACAAATATCATTTATCAAATTACAGGCTATTGCAAATACACCAGGCAGAATGAATTTGATAAACAGATCCTTCTGTGTATATGAGTCTGCAGTCATGGTTAGAAGTTGTCAACAAATGATATAGTTGGTTTGAAACTTAAAAAGGATAATGAATAATAAAATTATAGCAACAGAATCACTACTCTGTATAAATATGATGTTAAATAATTGAATTACAAAATTTAAGAGACGTCATATCCCACAGTAGCTAAGACAGATATTAAAGTTATGATGATCTAGGAGGAGTTCAACCATTAGGTTCAAATGATGAGAGAAAAACAGGCCCAGATGAGCACAATTTTTGCCACATCTCATTTTCGGATTTCCAACTGCCCCTCCTCACATACACAAACCTTATTTCACTTTCACATATCACAAATAGGCTTGATAAATGGAATAATTGGTTGAAGAGATGGATGGAAAAGACAGACTTGTTACAGCCTCATATTATCCGAGTACCTCACTATCTGTGATAGTGCTTGTCAATTCTTGTTTGTTCATTCACCATTGTGATCTTGTTTGACCATATCGTATTTATGTGGTGATATGTCTACTGACTGACATAGTTGCTGGAGGGAGGGGGAGGGGCACTTATGTAAAAAGGTAGATATTATAATTCTAAAAAACTGTGTAATGGGTACTTGTGCTATTGGAAGAGTGATGCATGTATGCAATACATTGCTTAGTGTGGCAAAACAGCAGTAAACAGTTAGAAAGGATGTGTTCTAACATACAATGTGGAATAGTTGTTTAGGGTTTCACACCACTAAATAACGTCTGGCCCTATCCCCTTTGAGGCAATAGTCCAAAACCGGCCCGTTTCTATGCCGAAACGGGAGACCTATTGTAAATTACAGGGTCATATTAGGGTATTTACTACATGTTATGGCGAAATTAATATAGTGTGAATTTTGACAGACACATCAGCGTTCTTCAGGTCCAAAAAAATTGATGCAATGATGATTTTTTAATATTTTAACAGAGACATTTGTGTTCAGGTCATTTCCGGTATCTGACGCCATCATCTAAATCAACAATTGCGTGTGACCAGGAAAACTCAACTCGTACTTTTTGAAAAGGCTCTAGCTCAAAAAAATGCCGGTTACCCCCCATATATGAGTTGTTGAGTTAGTAGTCATGGCTTTCATCTTCAAGTTGAAACCAAATTTCAAGATACCAGTTTCTTATAACGTCGAGAAATATCCATTTTAAAATTGTGCATTTCACGTGTAAACCTATGGGAGATGTATTTGGTGGTGTGCAACCTTAGGGTAAGAAAATACGAGGAAGAAAAACTATTTTAAGGTAGGGAACATGTGTGTCAATGAAAAAAATAGTTTGGGGCACATTTCAAAAATCCTTACCCGAATATAATGTCACCTTTGTAAACAGTACCCCTCCCTGATCTCCCATCCCCTGAGAGGTGTCTCCATCAATGGACACTAAAAGACATACATGTATCACAATCATATTGCATTCTGCAACCAAAGAGCTGTTATCAGCAATATGAGCAGCAGCCTCTTTATTCAGCCGTATACCTTCCACGTCAAGGAGGATAGGTGTTACATCAACTGTTTACAATTCAAGTTGCAACTTGTATCAACTGTTTACAAATTACGCCTTTGGCTAGTTGCCCTGGTCTTATGTCAAATCTGTTTAGAGGTTATTGACACCCATACGCCCAACAATTAAGAATGAGACTAGCTGCATGTTGCGAGATCCTCTAACTGTCACCAATCCTATGATAAATAATCAAGCTCGTTTGTGATTCATCAAACCCTAGATTGCCCCAATCTAATGACTATCAAATATTCTTAGGCTCCCTTCTTTGCCAAATAGAATCAATGGGCTAAATCACAACACCCAATTTTGTTACAACAATGCAAAAATGGTTACAGAATAAGCCAAACTATAAAATATCTTATCATTTTGATTCTTCACTGTGTGTGGGGTATGCATTTAAAAGTTCACTTTGAAAACATGGAATGGTATACCTATAAGGAAATCCGTGCCATGGAACTTTAGTGCTCAGATGTGTAGCATTATTATTATACAGACCACTTCAGTAGGTTTAAGCTTTTAAAAGAACCGCGTAAAGACAAAATCGGTTTTAGAAAAAAACCCAATCACTTGTATCATGGACATCGCCATATTAATCAAAGCTATGACGAAAGACTTACGAGATGCCCGCATCTCTGTTTCATGTATTGATATTATCGATTTTTGCATTGAATTCCTGCGTGATACCGTTCAGCGACCTGTTGCTGATGAGGCGGTTTTAGTTACGATGACATCACAATATTGGGTATGGCTATCCCATCAGCACTTTCGACACAGACAACCGGGCGCGAATTTCAAAATAATCACGGGTTGGGGATGTGCAGTTTAAATTCGTTTAATTGAACATTATAATAGTTCTGTGTTCAATCAAAATGGTCAATATACATTATATAATTATTTTCCTACCATATAATGCATGGTATAATGAATGGAACGATATTCCTTTAATAAATCCACCCCAAAAAGTTAAATTATTTTAATATCTTCCTTTAACAAGCTACTATAGTCTATCTATCACGAGACAGTGAAGCAACATCATCTGCTCATCGCAGCACATAAATGTCTGCATATACACACATGTATAGAAAGACGAAAGATATATGTGTGCGTAAATGCTGAGCCTGTTAAGTTACGTCACTGTCCAGAGGAAGAGAAATAGGGTACTGTAAAAGTAGTAATTTTTGCGCGGTTACATTTTCACTCTTTGCTGATTTTCAGCCACTTTGATTGTTTTTAAATTTGTGATTTGAAAGCTCATTACTTAGACTTATACACAAAATGTATATATTGCATATTGCATGTTTTAATTTTCGCGGTAGCTGGTGGGAGCGCAAAAATGCAAAAATGTCCATGTTTACAGTATAGTGGCTGACTTGGACCATTGACAGTAATTGTTAAGTTGCTCGGACCACAAATATATGGTCTGTCAATTCCCAATGGTTTATTCTGAATTAGACATCTATTTAGCTAATGGAGACATAAGTCAATAGGCATGTTACAGCGCAGCAACAAATCCCAGAAGTAGGAAAGTCACCGAGGAATACCATTCCACTAATACAGCAAACAAATTTTAAACAAATGTATTGTCTACCTAACAGGCGCATTTTGTTTTGAACTAGATAGCAGTAGCTGTTGGCAATGTTTAAAAGTGATATAAATCAACAGTAAGTATAATACATACATGCCTTAGCCGAGAACAGGCACTCTATAACTCATCCGTGACGATGTTAGACACTTTTGGCATAACGATCAATCAGTTTCACTTAGTCTGTTCTGTGCCAAATCAGAAATCATTGATCATTACACTGCACATTGATCAAAATTGTGTGAGGAGTAATACTTGAGACAGGCAACACTTTGTAATCTAATTTGGTGTCATATTATGAAATCAAGATGATGTAAATATTAAGTATATAAAGGAAAATATAAGGATGAACAAAAGAAAAAATGACCATGAGAAAGTAATTCTTATCTTCAGTAGACAGCATAGCTCTTGTTTCCTCACTTTGTAATTATAGTCACCACAAGTTTGGACTTCATTGAATCCAAGATCATTATAGTTAGTATCTAGATCAATATGGTCAGTGGGCATCTAAAATTTATGAGAATAGGAATTTAATTCAAATTATTTTCAAATTCATCCTTATCTTCAGTATAACATTGCTTTGAATAAGCCACTTTGCAATGTTGATCAGGTTAGGTTTCCATGCCTTTTCTTTTAAATTTCAATGTAGTCAGCCATTATCCAACATCTATGAATTACAAATGTTAGTCACTCAATCAGTTCAGTTTCAGTTCAGTTCATTTTATTTTCCACAAATGAGATACGTACAAAGACAATACAATTAATATACTATGGTAGGTTGACCAAATCAGAGCAGAGCTCAGGAAGGACTGGCCACCTAAATAAAATCATTAGCTATAATGCAAAGAACTCGGGTGTACAGTGTATGTTGGCAACGGCATGAACAAAATTACAATAACAGATTAGTAACGATTATAATGTACATCTGTGAATAATAATTATGTAAGACATCATAGAATACAGATTTATAAAAGTACTGGTATAATTATACATATAATAGGAATGAAGTACCTTATTACCTTATCTATCATAGTACATGCAGGTTTCGGATTAATTAAATACAAGTCCAATATTTAGTCAACATCCATGAAACATATGGATGAAGTTGATATCTTGTTTTAAATAGAGAGATTTGCACATCTGTTCTTATCTTCAGTAGATAGCAGATAGCTTGGAACCATGGTCATGGTCTGATTAGGTTACACTGGTCTCATTCATTTCAATATAATCAGCCTTCAACCACCATATATGAATATTGGAAAACATGTCGTATCCAAAATGCAATCCTTATCTTCAGTAGATAGCGTAGCCTCATATGGTCTGATTAGGTTACACTGGTCTCATTCATTTCAATATAATCAGCCTTCAACCACCATATATGAATATTGGAAAACATGTCGTATCCAAAATGCAATCCTTATCTTCAGTAGATAGCGTAGCCTCATATACTACCTCATATACTAAATTCAGACTTGGTCGCTTTAAAATAGAAAAATAGGTTACACCGGATTGAGTTTTATTAATTCCAAGATCAATAGCCAGTCATGTGAAATATTACTGTATCACTTACACATATCCTATTCCCAACTGTAGAATATAGCAGGAAATGAGATTGTAACAGGGTCCCTGTAATCTGTATTAGCTTCAGGATATTCTCAAAAAGCAATATTAATGAAATATTTGATAGGGCGGGATGACTTTCCAAAATTTGTTGGTGACAACATGGCTGCAGGGGTGAATATTATTGTGCATGCATGATGTGATAACAGATCTGCTGTATGTAACATGAGTAAAGAGAGAAAACAGATTGACAGGACTGGGCTGTAGTCAATGTTTACAAACAGTTATGATTTGGGGTGTTTTTTCTCTCATTTGCTTTAGGGCAGTATATTTTGTCTTGTTTGTTTTTTGTGGTAAGGAAGATAGCTAATAGCATGGGTTAGATAACTGTAAGAATCATATATTCCATTTGGTGTGAGATTCTCCTAAATGAAACTTAGCAACCAATAGTCTTTAAAGAGTTCAACAAGTTATACGGCAAGGTTCAATAGATTCTTGTCAAATCAATTTTGAGCAAATCCTTTTGGATTCTTACACCGTGGGATGAAATTCAACTCCTTATGGTGAAGCAACAGGACTCAACCAATCAATGGTTTACCAGGAAAACTTGCCCACTTTAACATAGTGTGCTGACATTTCACAAATCTAAAAGGATCTGATTGATCCGAGGGACTATGAATTCTACAATCACACTTGGGTCATCATACAGGGCTAAATTGTTGATTTCTATAGACACTGTACAGTTTGGATATATATCAGACCTATTTTAAGCTAATTTGAATGCAATTTTGACATGAAAAGTCAACATTTTCGATTGTTTGGGGTGGGGGGCTTGATCTGACTAGAATTGCCCGTGAAACTGTAGTTTCTTTCTGCCCAGTAAACATGCTTGTTTGGCTAAAATAGCCCGGTAAACACATTGCGTATTTTCCTTTTCCTTTTTCTCCTTTCCCTTCTTCTCTTTTCTCCTTTTCCTTCCCATTTTTTTTGCTCAATTTTTTGTCGGGGGGGGGGGGGGGGGGGGGGGATTCTGCCTGCCTGGCTACGCCACTGGTACATACAATTATGATCAGTCACTAATTATGAATGGGTTGGTGACATGAATCTAGTCCAATCTGAGTTAAAAAGCACATTATTAGCTTTTAAAACAAACATTGATGAAGGAAATTGGAATTCGGAAACACAAGAAATGATTTCAAGAGCGATAATTGTTCCTATTATTCTCTTTACCATTCACTAATCTGTTATGGCCTGTAACTTAAAACTTTGTTCGCCAACTTCATGTCCTATGTCACCAGTTACGGATGTACACATTCCCTCATAGACACATTCATCCGGAAGCAAGAAATCACAGAATTCCACTCAAAGACCACCATGGTGATGGCTAAGAAGCAATTTAACCATTAATTCCCTCATGTCTGTCCGATACAAAATCAAACCTCAACCGCGATTTAAATCAATTTGTGTGATGTGTTTAGCGAGATAACCTTCGAGAATTTCACGCCGCCGCTGGAAATAGACCATTTGTAATTATTGGCTATTTCAGAAAGATATTAGCCTTTGCTGTGCTGCGCAATTATAACTGGTTATTCTTTGTATGCAAGATAAACTGCAGGGTATTTATGTATCAAATATGCTAGAGTACCGTGTAATAAAAGGTCAAAAGGATAAGATTAGAATTTTATTATAAACAATTATAGAGGCGGCTGGTTTTGAAATCCTTATCACAAATTAATGTCAAAACAATTCCCATCAACGGACGCTTGATCATCAATCGTCCTCAACTTGCTTTTCTCAAACTAAATGACAACATACGTAAAACCACTTTCTAATACTACTTTGATCATCAATGGGTGCTGCAATTACACAAATGTATTGATCTTCTGTCTCTTCCGGATGCATTTTAACACCAACGCTTTTAATTGATGCGAGTTCCTTTTTGCACATGGACAAACACACGCCTCAAAAACAGATCTGATATGGGATTATTTCTTACTACTACTAGTAGTAGATCAAGATAAACCCTTTGTTGTCCAACTTGGTAAACATGCAAAGCCTATCTGTGACTACCATCTTACTACCTACTTAACATCTGCCGCCTTCCTGAACTCCTGATCGCATTTTGTCCGATGTGATTTACGACACAACGAAGAGCAAAGGAGCCGCATAAGCCCAATATACACGGCGGGTTGCCTGGATTGCACCAGTTGTGCCTCTTAAATTACGAAGCTCAACCAGAATATTGATGACAAAGAAGTTTAAGGGGTCAATAAGAGGTAGAAAAATTATTAAATAAATTGTTTTTGAAAATTGGTATAACAACCTGGATTGACAGCAGGCCTGCAACTCAATACATGTTGTCCGAAATGTTGAACCATTCTGCCGCATTAGATAAATGTATACGAAATGTACAAGACACAATTAAGTTTGATGTTTACAATCCTATACTTGATCCAGCAATTTCACAAACCATTATTCTACAGAGATTAGAATAACTTTCATAAGCTGATCAGAAATTGTTGCAAAAACCCCCTTAACCATGATTTAGAGTTGTTTTCCCCATACTAACCAAATCGTTGAAAAGACAGCATTCATGGCGAAGTAATAAACACGCCATTAGATACAGAGATTTACACTGCTGTTAGCATTGGCGGCACTATTAAGTAACTGATTGTAATATTGGAATTGGTGGTGCTATTTAACTTTGCCAAGCGTGTGTTATAGCAGTTCATATGTTTTCAATTTTGACTCTTTCTTTGAAATGGGAACAATTATTTTAAAGCATTTATAGATGAGTTATAATAAGAATATATCAAATATTATAAATATACAATAAACGGCTGGTGACTATACTAATTTGAGCCATGAATTATTGAGAGTAATATTGTCATTATTTCAACAAAAGAACAAAAGGAACAAAAGGAAATATTTATGAGATTAAAGTCATATGATGAGTTGAGAGGATATCACATCAGACGACCGTAATCATAAACCATCGAACAAACTGGCACAGTCATGCCCTATTGAAACACAGATATTCGATATACCTGTACATCACAGGCTGAATTTCAATGAAAACATTTCATTAAAAAAAGGTTACGATGAGTCACTGTTATGATAAGCTATTGTGACATACATTTTAAGGACTATAATCAGAAATTATTGAGGCATCGAAAGAATTTCCACTTTACCGCCAGGGCTAGAATGGTCGGGTCTGGTGTCGTCATTTCCGTTTGGTTCAATTTGGCCAATCATGCGGCAGCGCCGGTTGTTGACGTCCCTCCCCCTGTTGTTTTGTAGTCGCCACGTTCGAATTCCTGAATCATATTATTTCGTGTCTTCAAAGCGAGAAGTCATCTTCTCACTTTCTCAAAAATTCCCACCCACCCTCCCTCGCGTTGGTTTGCCCTAGTGCAAAAAAGGGTTCCTTGGGTTGACTGCCCACGAACAGGGGGAAGAGGAGGAGGGCCTTCTTCTGGGCACTCTTGCCTCTCCCTGCCTGTATACTGTGTTTATGGAAAACATAGTGTGAAAAAGGGAGCTTGGGTTGGCAGTGTTTTTTGGTTTGGAAAAGTAAAATGAGTTAAGATCAAAATAATGAGTGAACGACACGTTCAGAAAAAAGTTGAAATTATTAATGTGTTGGTCAAGGTGCATCAAATAAACAATAATTTTCAATTGTTACATGGTTTCACCCACAAATTATGTTGGCAATTTGTGTGTGGAAAATGAATACTTTGTACGTATCTCAAGGTCTTCGGAAATAGTGAAATGCTGGGATAATCCACTCCAATATGTTAATCATAATGATAAAATAGTAGTGGTTCCAAAATGATCACAATGATAACAAAGAAAATTTAAGGACTAGTCGCAACTTTCAATTCCAGTCAGGTTTGACATTAAAATTTTGCAAGGGGTTCATTGGGTGGACTGCCCACGAACAGGGGGAAAGAGGAGGAGGGCCTGGTCTGGGCACTCTTGCCTCTCTCCCTTGCTATTTACTGTGTTTATGAATAAACATGTGGTGTTGAATTGAGCTTGGGTTGGCAGTCCTTAATGAAATAAATGAAATGTTATATACATGTATCTCGCTTGACACGAGGCAAATGCAAAACAACTGTTTGTGTGTTAATTCTAGCGTCTGGTGGTAATACAATGACAGCTGATCAAACTGTAAATGATAGAGTCCACTATTTAAACTGAATTGGTTTTGCTAAAATCTACCCTCAACAGAATTGCATGAATCTAAATGGATTTTTGTATAGAAGCTTTCATTTTACAATTTTATTCATACTCAAACGCAACTGGCGAGAATCCATGTTTTTTGTGTGTGAAATCACTTTCGGCAAATCTGTTCTGAGTTTGGCAAACAGTTTAAAATATCCTGCTTTAGAAAAAGTGGAAATGTTAATGCTTAAACCAGCTACCACAACAATAATAACACACAAATATTTTTGTTGTTGCGTATTTAAGCTTTTGCTAGGGGCAGTTTAGAGCAAAAATGTTGGATTATTAAATTAAGCATGAGATTGCAGCCTATAATTGAATTGTATGGGGGGAATCAATTCAAATTACGGCAGGTAAAATATGGAAAGCCATCATGATTTGGGGAAGCCACCAGAGTCAAGATAAATATGATCCAGCATTTTTATTTTACAAAATCTATGAATAAGCATTTATTAGAGTAATTCCAATTGTATTGATGCATATATTTTTATCATTGTGATGGAAAAGTTCCATGTGTTTAAGGAACAACTATTAAATATCTGTCTCGACGATGCAATGTCGTTTAAACAAATTCAATAGATGATTATCTGCACCAGACAACCTAGACATTGCAATGATCGTATCAAGACACTTCAACAGAATCAGTATCCCAAAGGCTACATCATCATTGTTTTCTATCGATATTGTGCCTTAATCCTGAGGTATAGAAACACAACTATGCACTTTGCTTTTAATGTGTGCAACATTGATTCACCCATTTGGTACTGTGCTAAAGTTTTACGGACTTTTCTCTCTCAAGGCATATATTTTATAAAACAAGTTTGTTTGGCGCAATTGAGCTGCCTGAAAATTTCTTTTCTGGATATCTCTTTGTCACCTTCTCTAAAACATTGAATTCAACGCTCAATCAAATCTTAAGAAAAATACATGAATTACAGGAAATTACAATCAAAATTGTAATAATTTTTTCGTCTTCTAGAATTTACCCACAACAAAGTGGGTCAAGGGTGGGGCTTGTTTTTGTTGTGAAAATTGAATGTTGGAAGATGTTGAGGTATTTAGGTAGTTTTTTTTTCTAGGATTGTCAAATTGCTCCAAAACAAACCATTTAAGGCCTGACATAAGCTGGTAGCCAGCACAAGGTTAGCGTTAAGGCCACCTGAGATGAGTTGAATTAAAAGCAATTTAAAATATCAATATATTTCATGGTGGCACTTATTTTAAATAGCTCTCCATACTTCGCTTTGTGTCTGGAGTGCACTCAAAACAGGACCATTAAAGGGCAACAGCCCTTTGCATAACATGGTTGACATAGAGGTTATCAACTGCAGGTTCAAAACATGGCACAAATAAAAACCAAAATATTGAGAGACATTGTGTGCCCACCCAGATTCAGTTTGAAGACATCCCAGTGCAGTAAGTTTCTGCACATCTCTTAAACGCAATGATGTACTTGGCACCGCACCAATGACAGAGCCAGTTGCCAGGTGACCTACATTCTAATGTACCCCTAAAAACTTGTGATGTCGCGGCCAGGTCCACCACCAGTCAGAGACAGAGCCAGTTGCCAGGTGAGCTATTCAGAGTATAACTTTTCTATGTACCCTTAAAAACTTGTGATGCCGCAGCTAGGTTCACCACCAGTCAGAGAGAGAGCCAGTTGCCAGATGAGCTAGTCAGAGTATAACTTTCCTATGTACCCTTAAAAACTTGTGATGCCGCAGCCAGGTCCACCACCAGTCAGAGACAGAGCCAGTTGCCAGGTGAGCTAGTCAGAGTATAACTTTCCTATGTACCCTTAAAAACTTGTGATGTCGCGGCCAGGTCCATCACCAGTCAGAGCATGGTATTCAGCGATAAGTGAAAAAGTGGGTCAACAAAGGAATCATCAGCCTCCAGGAACACTGGTTAATGTGATATATTACTTAGTCAACGGTCGGCATACAACGAAATAAGCGCGATAGTATCCCTATGCGCCATTAGCTTAACAGCCTTCTTCCTAATAGGCCAAGCCATATAGATTTAACATCCTGTGCCGTAGGATAATGGGCTACTCTCTCTATGAGAAGGTGGAGATGGGCAACCAGCCACTGGCCGTCTAGGTTGTTATCAAGTTGCATAAAAGATATGAGGGTTTGAAACATCAAAACAAAATCCAAAGTCATCCGACCTAATCTTGTATACTCCTTTAATGTGCCGTTACAAAACAATTTTAAAATGAAATATCAAATTTACAACAACATAAATGGTGATGGATGCCTCAATAAATCCTAAACTACTTATGCATTCATAAGTTAACTGCTCATCAATTCATTCTACAAATGCGCTTCTAAATTTCTGGCGACTATATTTAATTAACATAACAATTTTCCGGCTGAACAAATTTTGTCTGCGTATTATCCATCACATGGTTAGGGCATATCAGTTCTCACTTGAAACATGCATATATGCTCATCAGTGTTTTAATGTTACCAAGATTAATGGAGTCTGGGGAAAAAATAGCGTCTTGCCTGCATTGGCTGAAAACCCATGATGGATTAGTTTAGTTACCTTTAGTAAAAGAACCAATTCGTTGGCTCAACATGATCTAATAATAGAAAATGATAAATCACTGTTATTTCTGACTCCCCAAGTTCATGGTTGAGGTAAGGTTCATAATTGACACATTAATTAATGGGTGGCTTTTTTAACACTGACGCATACAAATATTGATTTGGATTTTTTTTCTCTCTCTTTTGCAACTACAACACGGTCATAAAAAGTGAGAGCCGTTGAGTTGAGAGAGTCTCTCTGTATTTGTGCTCTATATCATTAGATTATAATATTCACTTTAATCATATCACAGGCCTTTTAAATATTTCACTTCATTGATTTATTGCCATGGATGTCGTTCTCGCACTCGACCGAGCAAGTATTTATGAAAAAAATTCTGTCTTCTCTTAAATACAATGAAGCTGTACTGTAGATTGTAATTGGGCTTCATGGTGTGTTTTTCTTTCTATAGTTTCCTGTTGCATAATTAATTGCCAATATTGGCACATTTATCAATGTCGTTTGTAGCACTCACCCCAACAAAATATTTATCTAACATTATTCTTCTTCTTTCCAATACAATGACAGCAGGTCAATCAGTGCATTTGCCCTCTATGCTATTAAATCATCTATATATTTTCGTATCACTTTGATGCTCTACTTGTCCTGTGTGCCACTTCCTTAAACACATGTGGCACTTTTTTATTTGGTATTGAAAACGTTGATCTTTATAACAAGGCATGCAATAATGTGCTCATCAACTCATACACCTTGAAATAAAACATGTTTTATCAGTAAACAAATACCTACACAACAACTGTTTGAAATAGGTTAATCAATGATAACAAACTTATAATGACTCATCAAATAGCGGATAAGCAACTTTGACGATATAAACATGACTATAAATAAAACAAAACGGAACACCGACGCCGTTATATGAGATTTATGAAAAAAATTCTGTCTTCTCGTAAATACAATGAAGCTGTACTGTAGATTGTAATTGGGCTTCATGGTGTGTTTTTCTTTATATAGTTTCCTGTTGCATAATTAATTGCCAATATTGGCACATTTATCAATGTCGTTTGTAGCACTCACCCCAACAAAATATTTATCTAACATTATTCTTCTTCTTTCCAATACAATGTACTGTAGGACAGCGGGTCAATCAGTGCATTTGCCCTCTATGCTATTAAATCATCTATATATTTTCGTATCAATGTCAATTTACCATTTCATGGTTTTCAGATCAATAATTTATTATCAATATTGGCACTTTCCATTAGCCTTTTTTGATGTTCCCCATCAGATCATGGTTTAATTGCCAAAGCTGTAAAGCTGTACTGACACATTAATGAAAGCAGCTTCGCTTCTAACGATGATAACACATACAAATATTTATCTAACTCACCCCTCCCGCTTTTACTGCGGATACATAGCTATTATTATACATGTACATCAAATCTTGATGAGGCAGTATATTTGCTCTCAACTTGAATAATATTTTGATAACAAACATTCATTTCACTTTATTGCTTTTTTGACATCCAAGTCTGTGGTTGATGGCCAAGAATGGTAAATGGTAACACTGAAACATTTACATATTTGCCATTAGTTGGGTTTTTTTGCGTTCACCTTTCAGCACACGTACTTGCTTTCCTAGCCCCAAAGGCATATAACCATGACTACAGCTGCCATGGTTTAGGCATAGAGATGGGCATATGGGTAGGTTTAGGGTTAGGCATAGGTAAAATGATGGCCTAACTCACAAGGCTGACATAGGCAGATCTGTAATTTTGGTCTATGTGTTAGGCAGTTTCACAGCATTGTGCACAACGCAATTGAGACATGAGTTAGGCAAAAAGCTCAATTTCGCTGAAAAGCAATTATTGAAGCAGGCTGACGATGTAAAATAAAAGTTAGGGTTAAGATGAGGGTCATAGAGTTAAGGATAGGGTCAAGGTTAGGATAAGGTTTAGGTGTACAATTTGGTTAGGTTTAGGATTAGCATTAGAATTAGGGTTAGGGTAAGTAAGGGTTAGTGTGAGAGCTATAGTTGTGGTAATGGTAAGGGGTGAGGGTTAAAGGTTAGGGTGATGGTTATGGGTTAATTAGGGTGGTGAGGGTTGTTAGGGGTAACACCCAGAGGTTGGTTGTTATGTACTACTCCTTATAATATACATGTAACAGCGCATTGAATAATGTTTAGCCACTTCTAAAGATATATGGTTAAGTTCGTGCACATTTCAACATTCTTTTAAAATATCTTACGATTTTTTAAAATCATTTTGTGCATGTACTGGTTGTTCTCATTGAAGACAAAAAAGTTGTAGTAGGGTAAAGAATTAGCAATATAATTCCTGACCAAAATTGAACTGTGGCTGTGACACAACATATACATCTTTGCAACAAATGTCCAAAGCCATTTTTTTCAAACTTTTAATAAATGTGAGTTGCAAAGACACGCTGGGCCTGCAGGCTATTAAACGTGTAAATGTTTGCCAATATAGTGCATGCACTTGTGGTGCCTGTGCTGCAGCAGTTGATGGAGCATCGTTGTCTAGTGGGCTGACAAAATGGCAACAATCCATCTTATCATGTCAACTTGTATATATGTATCGAGTTCTAATTGGCTAATACCTGTCGGGCGATATTAATCAAGAGAGTCATCTATTATTGCGATGCAACTTGCAATTGAATACACCACTCCGGCAAGGGCGGAATGGAGTATGGTCCACTAGATAAGCAATTACTCTGCACGGTTGCACATCAAAGTGTCACTTATGATGCTCAACGTGTCCTACGTGTACCACTTCCGTAAACACATTCGGCACCTTTTTTCTGATGGTGTTGTCATGGGTAATACGATAATATTGATCTTGTTAGTTAACAAGGTGTGCAATAATTGGCTCATTGTCTCATATAGTTTGGAATCAAAAGATATTTCCTCAGTAAACAAATTTAAAAGAAGAAGTTTCAAAGAAGAAGCTACAACAACAGTTTGAATTGGGTTAATCAATGATAAAAAAATTACAACAAGACAGCCAATAAGGAATTTTGACAATCTATGCACTTCAAATAGTCTAAATGTAGTGTAAGCTTTTCTGTAACGATAGACTATTCTGGAGGCAGAGAAATCGTCATCAGCCCCTATAGCGGAACAAATAAAATCATCTCAGCAAGAGTTAGTCTCAGCAATCTTCTAGAACCTCTACCACTCCATAGAAAACATGTGGTGGTTAGAGTTGGCAAAGGACTTTAAAATTATCTGATATAGCTAGGATATAAGGATATACATGTATACATACAATTGTGTTTCAGATTTCTCTGCGTGACAAGCCGTTTTCAAAAGTTGAATAAATGTAAGCTGCTAAAAAATGCGCTGGGCCTGCTGGCTATAAATGTGTGTAAATATTTGCCAATATTTATAGTGCATGCACTTTTGATGTCCATACTTTGGTTGATGGAGCATCATTGTTTAGCAGGCTAGCAAAATGGCAACAATCTATCTTATCATGTCATCTTATATAAGTATCAAGTTCTAATTGGCTAATACCTGTCAGGTGATATTCATCAACAGAGAGTCATCCGTTATCGTGATGCAACAATTGCGATTGAAAAGACCACTAGGGCAAGGGCGGGGACGCAGTCTTACAAGAGCAAGCAGGAATATGGTTCACTTGATAAGGCATCCAGTGCAGTTGTATACAGCATGTCCCAAAAAACTGGGTTCAAAAGTTTGCAAGCTTATAACTAAAAAAGTAGGAAACATGGATAGTTTATATGTAGGGATATTAAACAAAATATAATTGACCTTAATTGGTTAAACTCTGTAATTAATCCAATATAAACTTATCGAAATACAAAGAATAGAGCGTTGTGACTTCATTCAAGTTTTGCTTTTGCATTTATTCTTTATACAAAGACTTGGGCAGTAAACAAAATCATCTTGGTCATATTGCGATAATTTAAGTTCATTATCTTATTATAAATCTGGAAACGGTGTGTGTTTGTGTGTTTGTTGGGGTGGGTGTGTGTTTGTTTGTGTGTTTATTTGTTATCCTTATTTCTCCGTTAGTTGTGATCAAAGTGGCGCCTAATTTGCATGAAAGATAAAGGAAATAACGGGAAGGGTGTTAAAGTTTATTCCATGGAAATTGGTTAACAATTGGCTCCAAAAACAGCAAAAAACCTCTCAGATTTGGTTCATAAATGCCACTAGAATTGAACAACATTGTGCGTTGCGCGTACTACAGCGTAATCTTACCGTGGTAACGCGTCGCATGCATGTTTGCCCAAGGGCTGACTGCCGCGCGGCACACGCACTCCTACACATGGCGCAGAAGCCACAAGGGAAATGGCTATAGGCCTGTTGGTAGGCTAAGTACCGGGGGGGGGGGGGGGGGGGGCGGCGGCCGGTGTAAAACCACGGGAAATGGTTTAGGATAGGCCTAGGGTTATAATGGTACAAGTAGCGTTTTGCGGGGTTAATGAAGCAACCTGATTTCTTTACTTTAAGTTGGCATGCCAAACAATCTAAGGGACCGAGGGTTAATGAAGTAGCCACGGGAAATGGTTTATGGAGGGTTGTGATTATAAATCAAACTGGTTTGGGTGTGTGCATGGGGAGGGCGGTGGGGGTAAAACCACGGGAAATGTTTTAGGATAGGGTTAAGAGTTAATGAGGTAGCCGCGGGAAATGGTTAGGGAGGGTTATGATTATAAATCCACCTGGTTGGTGTAGTTGCAGTGTGGGGGGGGGGGGGGGGGGGGCGATTGTAGGGGGTTTATGTGGTTTTAAAAGTACCGAGGGTTAACTTGATGCGGTTTGAGAGGTTAAGGGTTAATAAAGTAGACACGGTAAATCGTTTAGGAGGGATATGGTTATAAATCAACCTGATTGGGGTGGGGTTGTAGGGGGTTTATAATGCCTTTAGAAGGGATGGTTATAAATAAACCTGGTTTGGGGGTGTTGTAGGGGGTTGGTTTATGTGGTTTCAGAGGTAGGTAGTTTATAACCAGGAGGTTTATGTGGTTTTAGAGGTAGGTAATGTGGCATAACCATCTAGCGGGGACCCGAGCGTAGCGAGGGTACGCCGCTAGTTTACATAAACATTTGAAAAAAAAGTTATTTGTAGTAGTCCAAGTTATTGTTAAGTTCTTTCGGAGAATAAACCCCATGCCGGGAATACTGCACGTAGCGCACAGTTTCATGCAACGCACAGATGGTTTATTCCTTAAATCGGGACAAATGGGTTCTGACCACGCTCTATTTAAATCTTTGTATTTCAAAAAGTTTACATTGGATTGGTCTCCGAATTTAACCAATTAAGGTCAGGTAAATTTTGTTTGATATCCTTAAAATACAAACTATCCATGATTCCTACTTATTTCGTTATAAGCTCGCAAACTTTTGAACCCAGTTTTTTGGGACACGCTGTATCAAAATATCACTTTGCTCTACTTGTCCTGTGTGCCACTTCCTTAAACACATGTGGCGCCTTTTTATTTGGTATTGAAAACGTCGATCTTTTCAACAAGGCATGCAATAATGTGCTCATAAACTCATACACCTTGAAATAAAACATGTTTTATCAGTAAACAAATACCTACACAACAACTGTTTGAAATAGGTTAATCAATGATAACAAACTTACAATGACTCATCAAATAGCGGATAAGTAACTTTGACAATATAAACATGACTATAAATAAAACAAAACGGACCACCGACGACGCCGTTATATGAGATTTGCTAATAATAGTCTCATCTGATATTACCCATTCCCCTACAAAATATTACCCAATGTATGTTATGAGAAGCTTTACTCCTCATTAAGAAAGTGCTTTCGTATGCACGGTTTACACATGGGGATACACCCAGCACAAAAAGACTCTTATAGACGGTGGGAAGGGAAAACCTCTGCCCTGTAAGGCCCAAGCCCCTGAATATGTTTATGCTGAATCTCCTGTGTATAATCTCTAGACTGGGTCCCCACGTCCCTCTATCATGTCTATGTGGCGGTCTTCTTAAAAAATGGCAAATAATTAACACATCCAGAAAGTGAGGGGAAGTGTCATGGAAAACCAGAACACTACCAGTCACTTCTAACGTCTAAGGCTGTGAGGGACCACATATAAAATAGCCTAAAAACAGGTATGAAAAGTCTGAAAAACTCTTGACATTTGGAAAGTTCCTACAATATACTTCAGTACAAAGCAAGTGCAGAAAAAGAGCTGAAATCAAATTTAAAAAGTTTGAAATTAGATTTAAATCTGAACTCTCTCTCACACCCCTGATCTTAACTGCCCATGTGCTCAATGTCAAACAAACGGCTCAAACAAGACGTTAGAATATGAATATGTACCTTTGGGGCATATTTTATATTATGCAAACCATTGCCAGAATCTGAATAAAATCGTAAAATATGTGGCGAGTATGGATAGATTTTCTATAATTTGGCATTTGCCCCCTTGTGTTGAGTTTTTGCATGACTTCAATCTTACGCCGTGAAATTAGGACTGGGATTTCTTAACAATAGGTTGTTAATATTGATTGAGATTGTTATATCATTAAACTGGATATTTTCAGCTTTAATTTGATACCTATCTCGGCTGCTAAATCAATTTAGTTATCGAGATATCACTATTTCAATCACGCTATTTATAACTTAGTATTGCGCAAGAAGAGTTGCCAGTTTTCAATCCGGGACATTAGAGGACTGCTACCTTAACTGAGTAAACTGTTTGTTGATTTTGTTTTGGTCTGGTATTTTTGTTTGTTCTCTTTTGGTTACATTTTGTGTGTTTGGATTTATGAAAAACAATAGGCAAGTACAAAAATCTTGTCCTTAAATCGGATCTGAGATTTCGAAATAAATCAGGACCATCAGAGAACTTAAAATTTGCCAAATTTTATCACTCGACACTAATGGTACCAAGAGATGCAGCCATTTTTGTGAGGCTGTTATCCCAAACCGCATCCACTATACAATTAACTAAACAAAATATGGACTTTAACCCTTTGAACCCTGACCGCGCCAGGCAATGTGTACCGCTGACCCTGGCCATTCCGGGGGTAACGCACAAAATATTGATTTTTGCAGGAAATGGATAAAACAATACTAAACCTGTTCCGAATCATCTGTAATATTATACAATCATATAAAAACAATAACAGTTTACTTGGATTGTGCTTTCAGGACAAAAATAAATAAAAATGGCGATATTTTGGACCCCTAAACCCACCGTACACCGATACTGATACTGATACTGATACTGATACATTACCACAAATACATGAAAAGCTTATGACTTCCATCAATTCCCATTCAATGCCCGGGTCTCAAAATCATCTGAAATGCCAGAACTATCATCTAAACAAATCCTTAGCAGTATCACTATCGTCCATCATGTCCAAAACATGCCACATTTCAATATAATTTTGATGCGAAAAGACACGAAAAAACAGCAAGCCAAATGCGCTGATAGAATCACTCGTCAATTGAAAACAACAAGCCTCTGAACTTTGACCCGGAAATGTTTAGATGCACAGTAGTCTTATCTATGTAATAAAAACACTTTGGACATCCTACACTGAGCCTATAGTCCGTCTCATATGGTTGATTGCATACATACCTGTAAGCCGTTACACCGTCTCACCGGGTATACGGTACACATATGCGTAAGCCGGTCTAGCGGCTCGTCGGGTTCAAAGGGTTAAAGGGGCATTAAGAGATGTGGTGGAGGCAGTGCCTTCAATTACAAAAATATATGATAAAAACTGGGATTTGTTTATTTTTACAATTGTATTACATCTATACACCTATAAGGAATAAGAAAAATCAGCCCTCTTTGTACAACAAAACGTTGATTCAAAAAATGCTGATCGGGCCCAATCAGCATTTTACATGGTTAAGGGTGGTATTCCAACATATTTAAAACATTGTTTTAATCAAGTTTCGCTGGGTTTTTTTTAGTAGAAACAACAATAATGGCAATCTTTAATGTTCATCTTGAATTCTGAAGTAAATTAATTAAAATAAAAAAATTCAACATGACATTGTGTCCCTTTAAAGGTAATGGTTATGGTTCATTTTTCTCTTTTTAATTTAGCTTTTTTCCTCCATGGCATTTGCATTAAAACAAATTATGGTAAGCTGGCATATGACTATACAGAGTGATGACCCATTTTCCATTACAGGACTGAAACATAGCAGCAGCAACACTTTAATATGGTTGTAATAAGGAAGTATACTGCATTAGCCTTAATAGGTTTTACTTTAATTGTGTTCATAAAGGTTAATCCATATTGAAAGATAGTATAAGGACGTAAGACAGGTTTGAATACTGTTCAATTGAAACCAAAGCTGTTGGGGTTTTCAATTACATGAATCAGGACGTCATTTTTTTAAAACCCTTTGGCATAATTCTGTTATACCCTACACACCAATATCGGTAGTATGCGTCGTTCTTAAAAATCATTACTCCAACCCTTTTATGGTCTGGTATATAACTGAGCACGTTTGAGATTCTGACCCCTTAGCTGCTCCTTGGAGTAGCTACAATAAGATGTACCCCTGGGAATGTACCGTAATATCAGGAAATATTGATGGATTTGAACCATTTCCAAGATTTTAGTGATAGGTACTAAGGCTCATAATGGGTTTTGTGGGTGTTATGGTAGTTGGGAAATCTAACTTTGATGCATTCACGTGAAAACTGATTTATCATACTGAAAAGTATCCAGGGGTGCTCAGTTGTCATTACAAGAGGGGTCAGGCATGTCCAAAAAATCAAGTAATTAGGGTAGTTTTTCAACCCGGGGCATGTTACGTACGTAACGTGAATAGGGTTTTATCAAAACAAACAAAATTAAGAATAATTTGCTCCGTGAGGATTATAAATAGCTATGAAATACGGGTGGGATATTCCTCAATTTGTATTCTATTCGTCGCATTAATTTAGTGATCTTATCTTGATCAGCTCTGCATTTATTTCATAATACTTCTTAAGGAAGGAAAAAAGGATTTGAAAAGTATCATACTTGGTAAAATTTTAAAATTTACAATTGACTTGTTTGGGATACCACCATATTTTGACTAATTGTTTAGGGTATTGAAAATACTGATTATTACATGCTTAGGGTATGTAAAATACTGTCCATACTTGTTTGAGGAGTGCTTTATGCAGTTACTATTTAAGATGCTTTTTGAAAGTCCTTGGATGCGCCTGATACCCCCCTTGTAATAACAAATGAGCACCCCTGGAAAAATATGCATCTGCTAAGTGCTGCTAGTAGTTACATAAGTGTATTTAACACTGAACAATATGAAAAGTTATGTTTTAAAAAGTTTTCAATTTCAATAGAAACTCTTTCAGACAGTTTGGATAAATTCTCTAGAGATTCTGGCAATGGTTTGCATAAAAGATGCCCCAAAGGTACACATTCATATTCTAACATCTTGTTTGAGCCGTTTGTTTGACATTATCAAAGCCCATGAAATTGAATGTCGCATCAGGTTGTTCACGCACCATGCCTATGCATTCATGCAGATCAGATCGAATGTGTGCTATTATTTCAGTCCAAATACATATACCATAAACCGCATATGAAAGTCGCGCATCCTTAACCAAACACCACTTATGGAATTCATATGTGCATAACAGTCTACTCGCAAATATTTTCTCATTGTGAGAATCATGAATTTATTCAAAGGGAGAATTATACGGTTGGAATTGAAGTCGTCGACCTATTGGACTGGATGACTTTGCTTGTTGATCAAATACATTTTCATTGGAGCTAGAATTACCTAACTGGGTTCTCGATCTACACCGTTCCAGCACACTGTATGTTTGTCTAGTCGTGTCTACAAAGTAAAAAAGACTAAACTTTTATGTGTCATTTGAGAGCATGGAGAGGGTAGTGTATGTACAGTGTATAACAATATATTCTGTATTCTGAGGCAAAATGTTGTTGAATTATTTATTCTCAAACTGTACCAAAGTGAAAATTAGGCTTGAAGATGATTTTTTATGAAACAGAGAGAGAACTTTAAAAAGGCAGGATATCAATCAAGCCCATGATGCACACAACAAGTAAAAATTGAAGTAAAGTTATGGTTGAGTATATAAATTTTTCGAAACCGTCTAAATATCTACATAGAAACTGTTACACTTACAAACTGTGGACTGCTGATGTTGTTTTATCTTTGAACTTACTGATGGTAAACCATGGACGTTTTTTTAAAGTATGCTAGCACATTATACAGTTTCGTGTTTTTTTCTCTTTTTCATCTTTAACCTATAGCTGGTCTGCCAACAATGCATGAAAGGTTTTAATAGCGATGGTATCATGCTTCAGTACAGTACGGTGCGCCACACATAGAATATCCATCTCAAATAAATTGGGCCAACCCACCAAGACAAATAAAAATGTTTGTATCTCATCAGAAATGTGCACTTTGTTTTCAATCAAATTTTCAAGAACAAAATCTGTATTTGGTAAAAATGAAACCAATGATTAGGTGTTGGTCATAATGTATATAATATACCTTGAACTACATCAAAATTCCTTTTAATGGGAGAACTTGATATAGTGGGGAAAGGTGCTACAGAATTATGACATTTAAACAGAGCATTTTTGAGTTAAATATTGTTATGCATGCAGTGATGGCCAAATCATGAATTTCACTATAAAATCTTTAACAATGAAGGGTAACACAACAAAATTGTTTCAGGCTGGTAAATCCATCACCGATGAGACCACCAAAATATGCTGGAAGTGTTGTTAGATGATTGTGAAATATCTGGGTCCACATCATACATAAATTACGGAATTTGCAGAAAGTCACACTCCCTAAAAATGCACCAGGCGACAGACAGCTCAATAATACATTCTGATGTATCTTTATACCGTCAAATTTCTCACCATGTATCATTAAAATGATGTAACAGAGAAGCTCAACAATATGACACTAATTAATATTCAAATTCATCTTTGTCATGTAAAGTTGTGCTGATTGGACCAAACCTATTCATCAACTGCGGCAAACTATTTAAGGGTTATTGGCTAATATGTCAAAAAACAAATCAAGGTGGCATTAATGGGGTTGATCAATAATGATGATGATGCTGGGTTGACGCCAACATCGAGATAAACCTCCTTTTTTAGCTGCCCTGATTGTCTGCATTTGGTAAAGCAGGAAGTCCATTTTATAGTAGGCAACTCTTGAAAGGTTTTCCAAATAACGTCACTTTATTATAAAATGCATCAAGTCAACCATATACCCAGCTGAGTCTTCAATCTGTATCTCTCTGTCTCAGCCAGATTTATTTCTCATATAATTTTCCACCAAAAAAGGTAATGTTTTTAATTACATAAGATTATTAAAATATGGAGACAAATTTGAACCAATCCTAAATTTTCAATAAAATGAGAGAAAAAGCCACACAATCCATGACCTAACCTATAATAGAATACCCCTTGCACCATCTCTCACCATGCACATTATTCTGTTAACACATGGTGCACAGGGTATTCCATCATAGTTAATCCCAATGTTGATTAAGCCTGATGGGACACTCAACATTAAAGTTAACCTTCGCCATGATCTAACACTGTCTACCATAACATGCATGAGTCCTGAAACATGTCACAACAACATTGTTTTGGCAAGTCTGTGTCAAATGTCCATTAGGCATGTTTGGAAAGTGTTACGACACCTGAGCATGCTAACACCATCTCAAGACATCTACAACACACCTAGAGCTAAACAACTACATCGGGAGTTCAGTTAAAAATTGAAGAGAGGAAGTCGGGCAAATATGCAAATGCCATCATCACAAACAACAACAACCAAGTAGTTTGCATCAGGCAGGCTTGGGATATTGTGCAGAAATAGGCGTGTATATATGCAAGAAGTATAGAGGCTGACAAATAACTTGAATACAACAGCGTGCATCTTAAACCAGTTATAGATGTGAAGTATATTATCTTTATAAGTACACTACTATTACAGTAGAGAGTGTAAGCTCCCAATTACATTCTAAATATACTGTAATACCTCAACCGGAGATAGCAATATCAAGTCAGATCACACTGTATGCATACACTGGCCCCATCGGGAATAACCGACAGTCAAACGGTAAAACGTGTCCAAAGAGTATCAAAGCAAATAGTAAGAAATAACAAATGCCTATGAATAAATAGATGAAATATCAGGATTCTGTCCAAAAGAACAAATATTCGCAGACTATTTCTATGCATTATGGATAGCAAGTATTTGTAATCTGAATCGAAACGCTTATTATGTTATTCAATATGGTAAATCTCCTCGTCCGTTATCAATATTAATGAAAGCTGCAACTAGGTCACATTCAATACGTTTACTAATTTGAAATCTAAGGTATAATCATTCAGTTTCATTTAATAGAGAACAACAAACTGTGACAACCCTTGCCCGACTCGAATGCTATAACAGCCCTCACAAAGCATTCATAGAGTGGTCGAGGGCTATTATAGTGGTTTTTACAGGTGTCTCAGCACTCGAGCACTTTTAGCGGTTCGCCGAGTGCTAAAATGGGTATCTAATAGTGGTTTACTTTTAGCTGAAATAGCATTCGAGAGCTGATAGTGGTTGCTCAAAGTGGTTGCATTGAGTGCTATTGATATAGATGGTGGTTGGAAGATGGATAGTGGTTCTATTATAGATATCAATAGTGGTTCACTAATTTGCATACATGTCACATGATCAAATGCCATTTCAAATTTGTTATTGTTGGAGTAGATGGATAGTGGTTCTATTATAGTTAACAATAGTGGTTCACTAATTTGCATACATGTTACATAATCACCAACTGCCATTTCAAATTTGTTATTGTTGTAGTAGCTGTGATCATGGCAGTAGGTTGTGGAGCATAATTATGATGGATATTTTGGTTTCTTTCAGAGGTATTTATTATATATATGTGAATTGTGAATCACTATTGTCTGCAGAGCAGGTATGTGGATATACTGCACTTACATTCAGATAGCTGAAATGTGTAAAATATAGTAAGCTTAGTAACTTGTACTTTAGTCAAGTCCATTAGCTTATAATGTATAGTTAGTATAAGCTTATAAAGACCATTTGTTTGCAAACCTTTAAATGTTGCACACACATCATATTTAGGCTTATATCCAGTAATGTAAAATAAGGCTCTCATACATGTATAATGCATATTTGATTACTATAAAGGCAACAGCAGGCCTGTATGCTGCGGATGCAAATGGGGTGGGGGGGGGGGGGAGGGGGGGGGGGGCGGTGCATGCATGTTGTACCAGATGAGCACTCTCTCTGATTTATATTTGATCAGCTACAATGTATGTGTGCCACATTGTACGCCTAAAATGCTCATTGGTCATTTACGGCCAGGGTTCGTATCACATAACCAAAAGTTCATGTAAATTATTATTTTTCAAGCCTATTAAGGGTATACAAATTTTGAGCTTGCCTGGCAGTGCGTGAAAATTAATGTAGTGTGAAAATTTCCAATTTTACAGCATAAATCACAATTTTGGGGGACAAAAAAATGTATGCGCGCACATTTTTTGTTTACATTTTACGCTAAAATTGTCAAATTTGATCCAATACTAACTAATTTTGCGAAAAATGTGTGCACAACGCCTTTTATCAATATTTACTTTTTTTATAATTTTAACTAATTTTTTTGAGGGGGGGGGGGGGGGTGGGGGCAAACCCCCTTGACCCTCTGTAGCGCGCCACTGTATGGAACTCTGGTATGTCCATTAGAAAGAAAGAGTTGGATATAACCCTAACCCCCGAGGCACATTTTCCAATTATTTTGTTTTCGCTGCCAAAAAGCAGGGGGAAAAAGGGCCTCCATGCCCCCGGCCCCGGGGCTCGAACCTTGGACCTCTTGTGTTCAGAGGCAGACAATCTATCACTCGGCCAGGGGGGTCAACCATACTTGGCTCAGTATACTTCACCAAGTAAATTGTCCGGGCCATTGTTTCATTAAAAAACTGCCACGCCGGGTGACACAAGCACACCGCATCGCAGTTATTTTACTCAAAGAGTGTTAGGGTTAAATGAGACAAAAATTAGAGAAATTCTGAAAAATGAAAAATTGAGAAAAAAATCACTCCTAAACCTTTACCCCCGAGGCACCTTTGCTAAAGAATTTTTTTCGCGTCAAAAAAGCAAGAGGAAAAAGGGCCCCCACGCCGCCGGGGCTCGAACCCGAACCTCTGTATTTGCAGGGTGACACAAGCACATCGCATCATAGTAATTCGTAGTACTAAGAGTGTTAATTATAGGGTTCAACATAATCTTGAAAGCATGTAACCAAATGGTACCTAAACCATGCAACATTGCGTAACCTCAATATACAGCGCACCGAACATTTCAGCAAGTGCATGCTATACAATAGTGGTCGAGGGCTATACAATAGTGGTCGAGTGCTATACAATAGTGGTTGAGGGCTATATAGCGAGGGGGTTTGTGAATGCTATTAAAGCCCTCGAATGGTATTAATGTTTCAACCACTAATCAGCATTCGCATTATAGTGGTCAAAAGCATTCGAGAGCTAAGCTCATTTACATTTTTCGGCTCTGAGGAGGGCTATTCGAGGGCTTTGCGAATGCAATAAAAGCACTCGAGGGTTATTTAAAAGCACTCGAGGGTTATTTAGCGGTTTTTCTAATACACGAAAGCATATGAAGGCAGACCTATAGTGGTTGTATATAGTGGTTAATATAAGCATTCGCTCGAGGGCTTTTGACAACAATACGAGTGCTTTGCGAATGCTTTAATTTTAGATAAGGGAAGTTGGGGATTGCAAATCCAAGGCTATAATAGTTGATCCTCTGCTGGAGATTAACCTATACCTCTGCTGGAAGATTTTCATTAAAACTGTATATTTCAACATCGCAAGGTTGCTATGTTGACTGGGTGGCGTGCGTAACTAGGGAGTCTTCAGTTTCGAAGGGGAAGGAAAAGGGTGACAGGCCTGTGATCTGGAGTGGGAATTAACCAACTAATTCTGGCTAATATAAAAATGTGTACATGTCATCTCATTTGAGGGAGGGGTACATCAGGAGGCAAGTCTTATAGTGGAGGGAGGGGTAGGACAAAATGACCCTGAGCCCTCTGAATCTAGGCCAGCTTCAATATATTTCTCTTTCATTTGTTTATGTTTGACAATCTAGATGTGAATTTTATTGTAGTTAAATTAATCATTCAAAATTAATCTGTTCGAAAACCTACACTGGCGAGACAGGGGCATTCTTTCGAAGTCAGGCTTCAAGAGCATCAAAAAGAGGTCACCAAATATGAAGCCAAGCCAAACACCAGAGCCGCAAGAAAAACGTCAACCACCGAACAACAATTTAAATCTGCTATCACTGAACATGTAGTGGCCACAAATCACAACATAGACTGGGAGGAGGGACATAAAATAGACCGGGAATCGCTCAAGACCACTAGATGGCTAAAGGAAACTATCTGGATCAGGAGGAGAGACACAAAGACACTTTTACAAGGACGAGGGGGCCTGCAAACTGCATAACATCTATGATCAACTCATCCTGCCCATGCTCTCTGCGACGGGTTCCAGTAGCTAGAAAAACCCAGTGAGCAGGAATCAGAGTTGCCAGTCTGATGAAGCTACCAGCGTGGTAGTGAAACGTCATTAAACAGTGAGTAACATCTTTCACCTCTGTTGGATTTGTACACAAAGAAATCTCAATATTACAAATTAATTATTTCTTAACTTAACCATATCTCCAGCTCTTTGTCAAATTACTGTGCATGATGTAACAGGGAAGATACAATGTACGCAGAAGATGATTTAATATGTTTGATCAGTCCAGTGACAACTGAGGGCAGTATACATGTATAGGATCCATGAGCAAATCAACCAGAGCTGTTATTGTAATGGTTGGGTAGTGCGGCTCTATGAACAGTCATTTCCAGTATGAGATGGTGGTTTTCAAATTATCTTTTTTTCATTCCAAGTTCAATTGGGTCCTTTGATATTGTATCATTTTGTTCAGCTTGTTTGTGTGTTTGTTATTCTTATTTCTCCGTTAGTTGTGATCAAAGTGGCACCTAATTTGCATGAAAGATAGAGGAAATAACGGGAAGGGTGTTAAAGTTTATTTCAGTGAAATTGGTTAACAATTGGCTCCAAAAACAGCAAAAAACCTCTCAGATTTGGCTCATAAATGCCACTAGAATTGAACAACATTGTGCGTTGCGCGTACTACCACGTAATCATACCGTGGTAACGCGTCGCGTGCATGTTTGCAAAAGGCTTTACTGCCGCGGCACACGCACTCCTACACATGGCGCGGAAGCCACACATGAAATGGTTATCATATAGGCCTGTTGGTAGGGTATTTGGTGTCATGTTGGGGGTTGGGGGGGGGGGGGGGCGGTGTAAAACCACGGGTTTTGCGGGGGTTAATGAAACAACCTGATTTATTTACTTTAAGTCGGCATGCCAAACAATCTAAGGGACTGAGGGTTAATGAAGAACCCACAGGAAATGGTTTAGGGAGGGTTCTGATTATAACCAACCTGGTTTGGGTGTTTGTATGGGGGGGCGGAGGGGTTAAAACCACGGGAAATGTTTTAGGATAGGGTTAAGAGTTAATGAAGTCGTCACGGGAAATGGTTATGAGGGTTATGATTATAAATCCACCTGGTTGGTTGGTGTAGTTGCAGTGGGGGGGGGGGGGCGGTTGTAGGGGGTTTATGTGGTTTTAAAAGTATGGAGGGTTAACTTGATTTGAGAGGTAGGGGTTAATAAAGTAGCCACAGTAAATGGTTAGGAGGGATATGATTGATTATAAAATAAATCAACCTAATTGGGGGGGGGGGGGTGGGGGTTATAGGGGTTTATAATGCCTTTAGGAGGGATATGGTTATAAATCAACCTGGTTGGGGGGGGTTGTAGGGGGTTTATGTGGTTTCAGAGGTAGGTAATGTGGCATAACCATCTAGCGGGGACCCGAGCGTAGCGAGGGTACGCCGCTAGTGTGTACAATGATTCAAAGTTAGTCTTTGTTACGATCACCAACTCCTATAAACACAAGGAACACACATTTTCTTCACCATGGTACTTTTTGCTCCAGCATGATTGTTAAAGATTTACACAAAACTGCTACAATGCATGAGTGCTATATCCAATCCGATGATGGCAATTTTGAATATAAGTTTTAAACTTTTATCATGATATAGATTGGATTGGAAATAGCATACTTTAGGCGTCAGCCATGCATTTGAGGAAATAAATTGCACCGTATAGTTAAAACGAGGCACCTTTTTTTCCTATCGTGTGATTGATGCATGTCTGGGACTTAACTCTATCCTTTGGATTTTATCATTCTGTATTCTATAGGTCGGCCCGGTCATCCGGGTACTTTGTACCGTTTGCCGTTGACAACAAACCAGACGTTTGAACTACCTATCAGTTTTACGCTCTACTCGCCCATACCCAAGGGATCGCATCACCCTGTGTACGCTGTGTAAGAGGCCTTTATTTAGCTCTTTGGTTTGTGGTCAACGGCATGTGACGTCACTCCGGGGCAACCTTGAGCTTACTTTCAATAGAGTTGTCTTTCAGCTTCTCTTGATCAATCTGTAACTGATGGTACACCTCAGGGCAAGGTTGTTGTGGCCAAATATACACTGTGGATGTTTTCTTACCTTTAGTTGCTTGGTCTTGTCTTTGAGCGTCTGTTGATAAATCTGTAACTGTTCGGCCACCTCTGGGCCGGGTTGACGTGCCAGAATATGCTTCAACTCCACATAGAGCTTTTCTTTTTCCTGAAATAATGAAATATTAGGAACGATAAATTAATCATTATTTGAAAATTATTCTTAAATGCAAGTTTCTATTGTCATTTTGATTCATTTTGGGTAACTTTTAATAGAGTGGTTGGTCTGTCCCATAATTGTACTTTCTATAGTAGGTAGAGTTGAAATAGTTTAACAGAGAGTAGTTTTTTTCATGGTCCTATGATAATTTAGATCATGCAGATTCAAAAGTTATTGTTTTAAATCGACAACCCATTACATAACTTTTACCAAAATTCCATACACCACACACCCCACACATACACTATATTATGCACACACCATTAATGTCAGTCTCTTTCTGAACACATTCCTCTTTCTGTACAAAATGTATCTATATAAAACACAGGTATGAGGTGCCATTTAATACAGTAAATCAAAATGATTGACACCTCACAAATTGTTTGATGTGACTAGTCACATTTCATCCAAAGTAATATAACTATTAATATAGGTTAAGAGTACTTAAAGAAGTGGCAATCTGTATGGTTTGCTTAATATTATAATAATTTGGTCCTGAAGAAGTCAGAGCTAAGAAGCCTGACGAAATCGTGACAGTTTAAAACTTGTCCGACGGCAAACCTGTTAAACTCTAAAACCTATATTATGAATACCTGTCTCACATTTATAACTAGTTCATGATATAGGACCTATCCGTCTTACTTCCTAGCACCACAATATTGATTGACACCTATAATCGGTTCTATATTTCATCCAAAGTCATATAACTAGTTCATGCTATGATATGACAGGACCTATTTCTCGCCGTCTTACTTCCTATACACTACATTGATTGACACCAATACTTTTCAATGAAAGCATCAGGAATATAGCGGAGGATACATGTTCAAAAGACAGGTGGTACATTGTGATGTCCTAGATATAAGATATGATGTAATCCCATCTATAGGCTGGCTTTTCATATATAAAAGATAAAGGTATATAGTCTGATTTCCCTCAATAATGCAGCCTTTTAAAGCTTAAAAACTGGTGTTGATGGGCTCTGCAAGATAGATACAAGATAAAAGTAGAATTGCTATTATGGCATAGGCCCTTTGGAATTGAAATGAATGAAAGCTATGATTGTCATCATGGCATGGCTCTTTGGAGAAGGATTAATAAGATAAAGGTACTGTCATCATCGCATATAAGCGCTTTGGGCAGATACGCTATTTTTATTGAGAATGTTCACTATTACTTAGTCAAAGAAGATTTTAAAGGCAGCACCACAATGCATTGCATTTTTGCAAAGCGCTGTAAATCTGGTCCCCGATTCATATCAGTTCCGAAAGACATATACACAAAATCATGGCTTCATAGCGCTATCGAACAACACGAGCTCTTAGAATTAGATTCTTGTTTACATCAACAAATAAATTAGTTCTCAGTGTTTCTTTGTCTTATTTCTGAAACCTAAGAGCTCAACTAGTAAATAACTTACTCACAGTTATTGGAAAAACTATAGAAAAAAATAGGGGGGAACCATCAATTTCTGATACGTGTCATGCGTGACAGAAAGCCACGATATCAATATCTCGGGGTACAAAGGTAACTGATATATCGATCTGAGACTAAATTAGTCTCAGATATCGATCGTATTGATAAAAGTATTGATAAGGGGAAATCCAAATGCATCGTGGGGAAAAATCTTGAATTGGCGCAATGCATTGTGGGTGCGATGTTAACATCTTCTTTGACTATGAGTTTTATCCTGCATGCATATGTCGCAGTTTAATGTTGGGTTCATGTAACATAGTCATAAAGGACATTGTTGGCAAACACCAGTTTTGAGGGAGAGGCAAATAAAGTTGGTGTTATATAAAGAAATGCAATATGCTTATTGAAACTATCTTTTGTTTCCATTGTCTGATTTCCCTCAACAATACATACATAAACAACATTTATAAGGTGCCTTTACAGAGAAAAAAGAAGAAAAAATTAAAATTTAAAAAAAAAAACCCTTGTAATTCAAAATCTTCTTGAAACTAGGCAGTGTATCATAATGCCTCCCTGATGTTTTTAGGAGTTTGTTCAACAATGCATCTTACTATAAATCTGGAAATGGGGTGTGTTTGTTTGTGTGTGGGGGTTTTATGTTAAAGGTAGATGACCCGATCACATTTTCGTAACACAGAATTATTTCAAACATACATATCATATGAAAGCTTGTATTTTTCTCATCATCACACTGAAATTGGACGGCCTAAATCGGTATAATTACGGAGAAATCGATGAAATAACGTCGAATTACCGCGAATGGTGGTAACCACCGATATAGTTTGTGTACTACTCAATGGGTACAGTTCACAGCATCTTGTGCGTCTAAAATAAGAACCATTAGAGCTATGCAACTCAAACTTTGGAACACGACTTTTTTAAGGATGACCTTTCATGTAGAATAGAAAACTTCAAGTTGAAAATCGGAACATCTACCTTTAACCTAAGTACGTCCGTTAGTTTGGATCACAGTGTGGCCTTATTTGCATGAAAGATAGAGGGAAATAATATATGAGCTTCAAAAACAGCAAAAAACACTCACATTTTGTCAAAAATGTCACATGAATTGCATGACATTGTGCGTTGAGAATGGCATAAACTGAAATACTTTATTACTGTGTCTCTGATCTGGTAATACTATATAGAATGGAGGTTATATATCCCTGTAGCCATGCGCAACGGACTACAAAGGGGAATCGCCCGTCCTATCCTACATTCAATTGACTTGGTGTATGGCATCCAATTCATTGCATGAATAGAACTGTGTTATCCCAAATGTGTACAGCCTCAGCAAGAGGGTGCAGTTGTCCCTCAACGAGAAAACTGAGATCTTAATACCAATAAAAGGTGCTTTTCGAATGCATCAAAATGACACCTTTGTGGTTAAAATTGGATTCTGCTTTCTGATTCTATGATGAAAAATTACTGTAAAATCATCATTATTTTCTTTGTTTTTCTATGTCTATATAATTCCATAAATTTTACCAACAACTGTACCCTTTTGCCGCAACAGTACACAAATTGGCCTACATATCATGAAACAGGTGTGTCTTCTTTCTGAAAAGCTTAAACACAGTTATTATTTCCAACAATATGGCAGCTAATCCGTTACATGGATAACCTATTACATCAGCTGATAGTGATATAACCTTAAGAAATATCATAATCAAAAAAAAAACTCTTAAAAAAGAAGATGCTGCTCCTCAACCAGAGAGAAATTGATGTGAAGGACAAGTTAACACTAGATTTGATTGTATCTTAGTATGGATGAAATAAATCAGTATTCATTCATGATCACAAATAATTCACATGATAAGCAGAATCATTCCATATGTCATTTAATCCAATTTCTAGGGAAACATGAGCACGATCATGTAATGAATGGCACCATTTGATTAAAAACATGTCACGTTCACACATATCAACAGTTATATACACGCTGAGCGATAAGGCGGCCAAATAGAAAAGAAGGTGGGAATGGACTTTTCAAGAGGAGTTAATTTGTGTGTGTGCATAATTTTCTTTTTCAAAATCACACAAATGTTCACAAATTTAAAGAAAAAAGAAAAAGAAAGAGAGAACATAACGTTCTCAAATTTTGTGTCATTTTTTCCTTGATAAAACTTATATTGATTTGTATTACCATTTTCTTAATTTAAATCAGATCTGGAACACACCTACATCATGTTATGAAATTGATGTCTGTCATTGTTGAGGCCCGACAGTTTTTATCTTCTACCAAATAGTAGTGCCCCCCAACTATTAATTTCGCTACGAATACAGATCAGATTGTATAAGTTGCATTGGTATTATTGAAGTAAACTGCGAAACATACAAGGCCTAGAGTTTATATTGCTCCGCATGCTAAAGTAATCCAAGAGTACATTTGAGATTTTGGCATACGATCATATGATACGCATGATCCAAAGTGAACCCTGTTGCTTTGTGTGAGCGTTGTATGCATGCCCTGTTGCTTCATGTGATAGTTATGCGCGGCCACGCTCTTCTAGTCAGTCCATAGGGTTGGAAAGTGTGTGGGTGTGAGGGTATAGGTAATCACCATCAATCGCGGACCTTAGTTTGAATACACACCTTCCAACCGTGGACATACCTGCAACCGTGGACGGTCCTCGATTTTCTGATATTGCAAACAGTGTAAAAAGGTTATCCAAATGAGGTCCTCGCATGTGATACCCCCTGAATAGTGCACTGTCTGGTTGGTGGTGAGATACATATATATTTTTTAATCGCCATTTTGTCCTCGCTTTGCCAGTGTCTATCCAGGTTGGTGTGTCCTCGTTTGGATAGTACCACGTCATGGTCCTCATTTGGCGGTGATTACCGGTAGTGGTGCGTGTGTGTGTGCATCTGTAATTACCTGCAAACGAGGATGCGAACCCGTTTTTTACATTCCAACCGCGGACACACCGCCAAATGCGGATGTCCTCATTTCCCTGATACGTGCAAAGTATTGCAAACAACATAAAAACGCTATCTAAACGAGGGTTTCTTTGGTGATACTCTCCCCCATACACCCTTTAGGCCTCTGTTGGAGAGTCTAGTTGGCGGTTTGACACCCAGCACAACCGCAATTTTGGTCCTCGGTGTGACGGTGTGTGTCCAGGTTGGTGGGTCCTCATTTGGATAGTACCATGTTTGGTTCTCGTTTGCAGGTTATTTCAAGTAGGGGTGGGGGTATGTGTGTGGGAGGGGGTGATCTTGTGGGTACTTGTTTAAATAGCTTGTGTATAATTTTTGTTAAAAGGTCCATACTTAAAGTCAAGCCATGAAAGTTACCCTTCCCGCATGCATAAAAAGAATCTACATTCATATCTTTGTATCAAAAGCCCCGGTTCTGTGGTAAAAAGGCACCCATTTGGCATTAGGCACCCATTTGCATTTGATCTATCTTAGATTGACATAATGCATGTAATGTACGGTGATGAATATTGATTTTAAGTTTGAATGATGACTGCTCTAAACCAGCACATCTCATCTTGATTCAGATCACAATCTGCTAAATGGTCTCTGCATATGTAATTACACGCTCTCGTTCAAGAGTCGTGCCTTGTCTCAATGATGATGATGAGTGATTGAGTGATTGCATGCATCATTCTGCACAATTTACGGCAAATTTAGTTCTGTCACACAATACGGATATGTTTTGCTCATCAATTCAGCGAATTTCATTTTAAGTTGACAAGAAAAATAAGTGTGGCAATCCATAAGCCTGTATAAATTGTAGGGATCATCATATTCCAATCATTACTATTCCTTTTACCTTCCTAGGTGCAGTGATAACTGTGCATATTCAAGAGATTGCAGCTTAATTCAATGACATGCTTGACTCTCATCAAATGGAGTGTGTATATCCGCCTTGGTTGATGAGATATCTGTTTATTTGCACAAATATGGACATTTATTTGCAGAGTGCTATAATATTGATTTCTGAACGGCTTTTCTTTTCAAACTATTAAAATTGAGGGGTATCGTGCCCCTTAAGCTCAACTAAAGCATGGTGCATACAGGTTATTGTCATCATAAGTGGCTACAGGTTCGACAAACTGCCAGGGCTATTTGTATTAAGCTTCAGGTTAATTAAAGACGTTTCTATTTGTGTGCATGTCAACCAAACGATGTCTAGAAGGGCCGGCTGCTGCTGAGTATTTGACAATGCCGACTTCCAGGCTCTGGAAGACCATACTATGCAATGTTGCATTTCAAGTGGTCTATTTATATGGAAAGGCTTAAGGGTGTACACACTTGTGTGCATGACTGCAAGGATATATTACGGCAATTAACCTGAACTTTCATTGCACAAAGCATAACGTAATACCAATTGCCAAAGGTTTTATTTTCACTAATAGTAATAAAGCATTATGGGATGTCACATTCGATAAAAAGTTTAAGGCAGCCAGTCCTTTTCAAATACTTTCAAAATCAATTGTGAGATATTTTAATATTCATCATGATTGTTTTTAAAGTGCAGTGATGGGAAATTACACACCATTATAGAATATTATCTTTAAAAAATCTGCAATGACTTAAGGATTCTTAAAGATGTTAAAGACTACAACGTGTGCTTTGGGATGGAAACACATGTGTGCTATCTACCCCTGATAGCATCTCCTAAGGCAACTCATCACGATTTAATAAGCATAATGTCTTCTTCAAGGATATATGAAACGAAATGTTACACCAACCCTAATATTGTGAAATGCCTACAAACAAGAGTTTATCAGTACACTTTTAAAACATTGATAACTTAAACTTAAAACAAAACCACTGAAATATATATGTTTGTTAATAACAAAAATGTCAGCAAATCCATTATGTGTTATATGGCCTCCAGAGGTATTCGTGATAATGGGATAAACCTAAAACGAGATCAGCGACATAATATACACACATTTCCAGATGATTAAAAAAATGCAACAATTTACTGTTGTGAAGGTGATTTTTTGTAAAAAAACAAAAAGAAGTGAAATGCTTCCTAAATGGAAGCACCTGATAGCCATCACATTTAATGCTACATTTCACTATGAATATTTGCCTTAGAATAATACAATTTAAAAGCTCTTTAAGGCTTGCCCAGTCCCTACCGGTATCAAATGATGTTATCTTTAATGGAAAATGCACACTTTTAAAAGATTGGGGTTAGAGGTCATACATCGCTGTTTAAAAAATGTCTTTGTCAAATTGTGCTGAATCCATATTGCAAGATCAACAATGTGGAGTACGAGGCGCGGAGTAATTTGGTTAATGGCATCAGTATTTTGAAAGTGTTTGGTAACATAAGACATGTGGCTTGGTACAGGGTGTCCCAAAATCATCATAATGTATTAGAACTTCATATCTGAAGTGCAATGCATTGATCATAATAAAGTTGAGCATAATCTGCATAAAACAGAATATTCAACTTGGGGGGTGGGGGGGGGGGGGGGGTGAACTCGCGCTATCAAAATTCTTGGCATACCAATGTTTTACTATGATTCATACTTTTCAGAAGCATGTTTCACAACATTGTTCAACATTAAAATTTGAATTTCGACACATTTTATTCTACTTTTGACATACCATGCCACATAAATCTTATGCCACATATATCTTTTTTTCCATCTTTTTTGATGCTGCATTTATAATAAATCATACAAAGACATTTGTTTGATGCTGCGATTCTTTGTCACCCGTATAGGAATTTTGGGACCTTCTGTATACAATCCCTATACAGCGTGTATCAAAAAGAACGCAACACTTTTTGTCGAGAGCTGTACGGTCACAGTAAAAGACAAATCACTCTAAAACTTATATATTCTGTTAGGTCTATTTATTGGCTATCACATAGTCAAATTACAACGATATCAATTATTTATTCGCTGAGATATTAAAGGTATAAGTAGAGAATTGCAAAACACGATTTACATCGTTCGTCCTAAAAACTTGGATTTTCCTGTCCGATTAGTGTTATGGGTTAACAGTTTAATAACTATGTAACCTTAATGTCTGGAATGGTTTATTTTAATTTCCTTTGTTTGAGTAAGGTGGTACATAAAATCATTGAATCGTGTAATCTGATAATCATTTGACCATTTGAATACGTCAATCACCCTTTTAAAGTTCTGAACCACCGATTGGCTATGATCGCCACATAATGTCTATGGTACGTTCTTTCATAAATTAAAGTTCATAATCGATGCATCTTAAAACAAGGACAGCATTTTGAGGGTCGAGCAGCACCATATTGTCTCATTCCCATTCAAACCAGACTAACAATGACTGATTCATACAAGACAATTACTACCTTCACTGGACTATTCCATTTGTTTATATTTTGAATAATGTGGCATACTGTTTTATTTATGACATTAACGAGAGAAAAAGAGAGAGGATTTGCAAACAGACTTTATAATCTGGATATTCAAGTTGTGTCTGTCATTAACTATCAACTAATTTATTGCCAGATTAATGACATTTTCTTTTCAGAATGATGAGTTTGATTCCAATTATTTAAGTACAATGAGTTATTTTAATAAGTGTCTTGCTAATATTCACCTAACAAGAAAGTCAGGCATACAGGATAAACGATGTAAAACGTGTTTTGCACTTGTCTACGTTTATCGTTGATATCTCAGCGAATCAATAATCGATATCGCTGTAATTTGACTATGTGATAGCCAATAAGTACACCTAACAGAATATATAAATTTCAGAGTGATTTGTGATTTTCCGTAATCGGAGAGCTCGCGACAAAAAGTGTTGCGTTTTTTTTGATACACCCTGTATGCATGTAAAGCCTGCAGAAAAAACCCACAAAATTGTAATCAAAATATGTGCTATGCTACCTAACCTATGTTACAATGCAATGTTACTTTATGAATTCATTAATGTAATTGAGTTTGCAATTATACAGCATTGAATGTCACCGCAATCCATTGATTTCAGTGAAGCAAGGATGTTGTCTAGAAACGTGTAAAGCCTAGTGGTGTTATAAAACTGAATAACTTTAAGGTTTTAGCCCATTACATCATCTAAAATTAGCGTTGGTATGAGGTACTTTGAAAGGTTTTTAAAAGCTACATGTATGTCACAGAGATACACCCCCACTCCCACTTGCAGTGCCATTTCACGATCTCATACTTTACACAATTAATGATGAATTACAAGATTTTGTGAAGTATACCTGTCGTATATTATTTCAACTGTCATCTTTGTTGAAATTGTTCTCACTGAAAAATCAATTGAGACAAAGCCAATATTACTAACTCCTAGAATTGCCAATTTACACTAATAACCATATCAGTTCAGGATAGCCTAACTGTAAAATAGAATCAGACAGAGATCAGACACATTGTTATAGAATGCACTCAGAAATATCACCTGCCAATTCTAATACACATTACAATTACAACTACAGAGACTAAAATAAATTGTGTTTGGATGTCCTCCCACGTGTAGGCATTTTTATTTTATATGATTGTCAAATATTGTTGTAATAACCTACGCTTATTATTAAGGTGTAGTTTTAGAATCGGAATGGCCAAGGGAAGGGTGATAGAACTCCAGGACCTATGGAATGACCGCAACCTCACAACAAACCTTAAAACAAAGATTGTAAAAGCATTTGTGTGGAGCGTGCTCCTTTACGGTTTGGAGGGATGGACTCTAATCAAAGCAGATGAAAATCGCATAATGGCTGCTGAAATGTGGATCTGGAGAAGAATGTTAAGAGTTAACTGGAAGGAGAAAAGAACCAACATAAGTATCCTGAAAGAACTTGGTGTAAAGAGACAACTGCTAGGAGAGCTTATCAAAAGAAAGCTGGCCTACTTCGGGCACATCATTAGAGGCAGTGGTAGCTTACTGGCACTCCACATCATAGAAGGGAAAGTGGAAGGCAGCAGGAAAAGAGGTCGTCAAAGGAAACAATGGTTTGACAACATCAAGGAATGGACTGGTATGAGTCTTATAAAGGCCAAGCGTCTGGCACAAGACAGAGTAGCTTGGAGAAAGATGATCCGGAGATGTGATCGAATGGCAGCCAATCGTCATATCTGACGGAGGCCGAAGAAGAAGAAGAAGAAGAAGAAGAAGAAGTTTTGGACAGTGTGTACTATTGGGTGTACCTTTTAACCTGCACTACAACTTCTGAAGGTAGTTTTGGACACAGTGTGTCCTATTGGGTTAACTTTTTAAGCTCCTTCACACTGTCAAATGCCTTTCGGAAGTTAAAAAAGCCATATATGTAGGCTAACCATCATCACGACAAGAAGGGCAGGGCCTTTCGAATAAGGTGCAAAATACATTTAAAGTATTTATACTTTGAAGATTTGTTTTTTATAATTTCCTTCAGAATTCAAGATGAACATTATTAATAATGGTCATTTTTGCTGTCGCCACTCACAAAAATACAGCAAAACTTGAATTGACATTTTGTTAAAAAAGAGGCTTGATTTTTCTGAATCCTGTGTAAGTTCATACATAAGGCCTATAAAAAAAAGAAGGGTTGATTGGCGTAACCCGACCGACCCTAAATACATCGCCGACCCTGAATATTTTTTATTATTTTGAGGGGGAAAAAAAAAAAATATATATATATATATTTATAAAAATTGAACAAAGTATAATTTAAAGTTTTTGACTGTTTGCTTTCAATTTCGGCTATTTTAAGTCCCCATCGAAATGATATATTGTTGAACACAACGATACATTTTGCCCGGCAATTAAATACGCTAGAGCTATGATTTGTGTGTACTGCTGTCTTTCAAGTGTTCAAAAGTAGGTGATTTGAAGGGAAAAAAATAATAATAAAAAATTTAAAAAATCCCGACCGACCTACCCTATTTGTTTTGGTCATGTTACGCCAATCACACCTTCTTTTTTTTTAGGCCTAAATATAAATGCAAAATGTAGAAATCCCTGCTTTGATGAAAATTGAGGGTGCAACCTCCAGCTCATCTCTGAGTACCCATTTAATGGATGCTTTTTGAACATGTTCAAAAGTATTAATAGCATACATTTTAAAAAATCTTAAAATTTAGCCAGTACAGTGGTCAAAATCAGTAACCAGCAATCATCAATCAAAAACAACCAAACAACTTTTGTATTCACCAAAGTACCGAATTAACAATTCTTAATAGGATAACCATGTTGTAAGACAAGTAGTGGATCATAGTACATGAGTAATATCACCAATGAATTTAAAGTGACAAAACTCATTATGTTACCTGCATGAGATGAAATCAAAACCTGAAGCTCCATTACCAAATACATCAACATGTGTCACTTTCATTATAAAGTCAATTACTTGAACTTCAAACATGCTTAACGATATTGCAAGGTTGTTAAAACGAAAGCCAATCACTTAGGGCCATATTCTCGTACTAAACATGGTTTTAGCTTAAAACCGTGTTTTATTAAACGCGTGTCTAACTTAAACGCAAGTTTATTTTTTAAACAACGTGTTTAACAAAACACGGTTTTAAACTCCGCGAATCTCGTCCCCAGAGTTGTTGTGCGTTACTGTATACAGGTATTTATTTTTGTTGTGGCCCTAATGAATTACAATAGATATCGACCGAATACCTCAAAAGCATGTGTATTATTAATACTACACGATCTGAACGTCAGCTTGCAGGCATGGTTGAGTGATTATTCAAGGCATACAGTTGGTGTATGAGTTTAGTTAAACACGCTTTAAACGATCCCATACCCATGTCTAAAGTTAGACACTTTTTAGTGAGTTAAACAAATTTTCGAGAATTACGTCTAGTTAAACGATGTGTCTAAAGTCAAAGTTAGAAGCGTGTTTAGCTTAAAACCGTGTTTAACTACGTAAGAGAATACGGGACTGAGAGAATAAAATATAGTTTGTAGCTGTTTTTCTATGTACGTTGTTCTCATAATGTATAGTTGTACCATTCGGAGTTGGCGTCCATACACGACGACAAAAATATGGTACAGCATATACATTATGAGACTAACATATATATCAAAACAGCTACAAACTATATTTTTTTCTCATACTTATTTAGTTTATTGGTTTATTCACAAATTGCTTCTTATTTCATATCTCGAATGATAATGAAATTGAAATATGGTGGACAACATGTGAATTAATAACCCCCTTCACATAATTAAAACTATTTCCACTGAGAATAATGTCCTTTAAAAAACATAAATGGCATGAATTTGTATTTTCAGCATCATTTCTGCATTGCCAGCCAGCCCTTAACACATTTACTTTGCAGCATGCTGTCTGTAGTTTTTCAATCATAACATTACCAAATTAGCTATCATTTCATTCACTACCTAACATGATACCTCATCCAGACTGAGAGCTGTCCTTAGTTTCAATCATAACATTACCAAATTAGCTATCATACACTACCTGATACCTCATCCAGACTGAGAGCTAGCTACATTGAAATAGATCAGGGTTTATTTTTGAATCACAACTTGACATTTACACAATTAATTAAAATATACACATCCATTCAAGGACAACCCTTGAAGAAGAAAAAAATAAACAGACAGGCAGTTTGCAGCCAAACAACTCACAAGGGAATATTGCTTTTCTTGTTTTCTTTGTCAAGCCTGCATGGTGGGCGTCTTATTCAATCACTATTGACAGGGATGTGCCGACAGCAAAATGACAATTAACCCGAAATTTTACCAGAATTTGAGGAAATGTGCACTCATATGTTTACTCCCATTTTGACAAAAGTTTGATTTAATTTATGGAAAAGGTGAGATATTCTAACCAGACTTATTTATTCACCAAAACTGGTTTGACACCTTTTAGGTTTGAAAAGAGTTTCATTGCTAGTGACCAGATCCATGGGTGAAAATGTCACCTTATTTGACAGTACATCCCTGTAAAGGCTGTAACCACATAACAAATCAAGTAGCACCCCCCCCCCCCCCCCCCCCCCCCCCCATCCTCTTCCCAGCTCAAACAGAATGTTGGCTCCATGAAACATCAGCACCCATAGTGTAAATATTTGATCGGCTAATGTTATAAGAAATCCTACCTTTCCCAAAGTATCAGATTATGCACAGAGACTGAAAAACACAGTGGTTACATGGACATGTGGAGATAACAAGTAGTCAAGATATTGAACATGGTGTAATGTTTAATAAGATGATGAATGGCAGGAGACACGGAGAGAAGGGGAGGAAAAAGGAAACAGAGCTCCTATAAACATTCAGACATACAGGGTGAGTCAAAAAAAGGTGTACTCAAAGTAAAATAATTATCAAAAATATTTTTTTATCAGAATATGAAGGCAACCAATGTGTGCGGCAATAGATGCATTTATTCACTATCATCAGCAAAAAGAATCATGGTACTGTTTATCAGATATGACTATTTTTGTAAAGTTACTGCATTTTGAAACCGAACACAATATTGAATATTTTACTCAATAATGCTTGATGAACAAGTGGATTACACAATTATTAGATAATAAAGACAAATCAAACATTCTCAGTTATTTTTTCAAACATTAATTGCAAAATAATGAAAAAACAATGTAATTATTACACAAATTTAGCAACAACAACAACCAATTCGGACTAGAGTGTGGACCATTTTCAATAGTGGAATTCAAAAGATCTTATAAAAAGAAAATATCGCAAATTTTGTTCGGTTTATAAAATGTTCCCTTTTACGCAAATGAGCATAACATATCGTTGCTGTTCTGACATACCGGCACATCTCTTTACTTATTTCTGTTGTGATGTGCCGGTATGTCAGAACAGCGACGATATGTTTGCCACAACCAATTTCAATCAAATAAAATTTGTTCGAAAGTGATTTTTTTGCACAAATTTTAAGATATAAAATCACAAAGTTGAGTACACTATTTTTTGACTCACCCTGTATGATCATCCTCCATTTAAAACTAACACTACACAAAATTAAAACTATTCTATACTGCAATGGATTTACTGACTACAGATAGAAAAGATGGTAGCAATAATAACAAAATGCTATGGCACATTAAGCCTTTTCTTTTATCTTGATCACAAATGTAAGTTTGTGTGGAATTTACCTTAAATGAAATCTTCTAAGTTCTATTAAAGGATAAAAGGATTATAACACAGCTTGATTTTGTTCATGGATATCTATCTCACATAAAGGATATGTTGACATTTCATGAAAATTAGCATATCATTTGTATTTTGATAAAATACAGTTCCCATATAGACAGAAATGAGTGTGCTATCTACTGAAGATAGCAATCACAATAAAAGCCTAGCACAAAAATCTTTTAAGGCCAAAAAAAAAAAAAATTGACTTGCCCTTTGAGGGTCAAAGTCAGGGTCGGACGGTCGGATTTTTTTTTTGATTTTTTTTGGTTGAAAATGTTTGAAAATTTACTGCACAAAAACATGTTTTAAAGATTTTTTTTTGATTTTTTTTAAAAAATTTTAAAAAAATATTTTTAAACAAGCAGATACTACTGAAAAACACGTTTTCATCTTTCTTTATTGTTATGTGCTTCTTAATTTTTTTTTTAAATTTTATTTGAATTTTTTTTGAATTTTTGCCTAATGGAGAATTACAGGATTTGTCCATTTATTCTGTACTCATGAATATCGGACATCAAGAGTACACTGACATTTCAGAAATTTAAAAAAAATAATCAAATTTTGGAAAGGTGTTAAAAGCATTTTAAATTACATTACATGGACATATAACACAGAATTTGTGATGAGTCTGACACAGTTTCCATTTTTTGGTGTCACACTTTCAAAGCATACTCATTCATAAGTGTAAGGTCTGTACAAAGCACTATGTATGTTACCCCAATATCGCATCTCTAGCGCACTATTGCAAAATTGATGAAATTGCACTTTCTCTTGATCTCGATTGATTTTGCTAGTGACAGATGTACATTAATGTGCACATAATAAAGACCATTATTCAAAACATGACACCTACGGCCTAGAAAGGTTTTGTTAAACAGCACACTGTTCTGCTATCTCAAACTCTCACTTAACCCTCATCCTCTAAAGGGGGGCGGGGCTAATCATTTGTGCAGATTGCGCTAAAACGCAAAGGACGTTGGACCTAGGGCGTCTAGGTGATCGCTTTTTCATCCCTTGCGCTCATTTTGAATTTGATGAAAAAAATTGAGGGTACTACCTTACCCGGGGTAAATGACATAATATACTGGACTTTTTAACTACATTTAAACAAACCTGGTCAGATATATGAAACTTAATAAACTGGTGCAGTCTTTTTTTTCAAGTCTCAGTTGAGGGAATAGTTGAGGTAAAGAATAGTTATGGGCAACTCCAGGCAATCTACAATGTATGACAAGGCTAGTTCAATAGATGTAAAAATATTAATGAAGAGCTTATCTACACAGACATTCTTAAGCCAGATACTGAGCTACAACCCAAGAAAATAGAAAGCCATGCAAGACAGAAAGTGTGTTGAACTTTTATAAATCAAGAAGTAAGGACACTACATGTATTTAAATTAAGCAACTAACTCCACAGCCAATTGGTAAGAATTACCCACCCCAACTAATGTCTCATCCCACACATACTGTTGAGCAAGCAATTCTATCGGAAATGTTTACAGGAAATTTGAATGAAGCGCTTAATATTCGCAGCAGGGTGTAATTTGAAACACTTCTTTTGTTACATGAAATATCCTGGTGTAAGGCAACGGCAGGAATTACGAACGGGGACATGTCTGAATATTTTCCGCTTGTCTGACACATGCAATGCCTCTAGTGAGAATATCACACACCAGGCACTGTTTTAATGACATATGGTGAGTTGACATACAAAAGAATCAGCCGTTGATAAGCCAACAATATTAATGGTGTCATTCGGGGAAATTAAAAGCCCAACCATACCTTGATTGAGGTAAAAAGATTGTTCCAATATCAATGCTTCACCTTTTTAACAGCACTTTTAAATGTAGATGTTCTGATTATTGGCCCGATTTTCAACTTGATGTTGTCTATTTAACATAAAAAAGGTCATCCTCGCAATATCATCGCATAACTCCAATGGTTCTAATTTTAGAAGCACAAGGTCACAAGAATTTTGCCCATTGAGAAGTACACAAACTGGCTGGTGGTTAACCACCTTTGGCAGTAATTCACCACATTTTAGCCTATAATTTCTAAATAGACCAGTTCAGGCCCCTTAGATTTTACAGACATAATGAGAAAAATATGGGGATTCTTCTGACAGCAAAATATCATGTGAAAAAAAAAGAATCATAGCCACAAAAAAAAGGTGATCGGAACATACACCTTTAAATGTTTTGTCAATGGGAACCTATAAAGTATTAATGTCCAATTTCTGACACACGTGACAATGTTCTTTATGAACACATTTTCTTACTGTCAGAATGTGAATGAAATCACCAAAAAGATACGAGATACCCCGAGCTCAAAACCTGTTTCAAGGTCAGTAGGTTTCTTATACAATCTACAAAACCAACTAAATGCTTCATCGCTGTATAGGTGGTCAGGAATGCCTCAGTAAGTCATATCCCTTTACTGTGTCTTGTTTTAAAGACAAATCATCATCTGTTATACAAGTTTCCCTAATGTCACCACTTATCCACTGCCACCAGTCAGCCTGTAAACCCACCTCGTGTTGACAAAACCACTCACAAATAGTGAAATCACTGACATCTACTTATTCAGAGTTTAATTGAAAACCACAGCCGCACAGGAAGCTCGTAACTGTTGGGCCCAAAAGACCTTTACGGCCTAGAACTTTTCATAAGATGCAATATTCTTAAAGAAGTCGACTGAGTTTCATGAACTTCTGACATTTTCATATTGATCACTCATAGCTATACTGAATCTGTTTAATACATGTAATAAAAGTGAAGACAATCCCAATGAATAATATGAATATCAACCATATGGACTTTTAGAATGTCTAAAGCACATATTTTTCTTGTAACCGTAGATATCCTACAACTAGTATTTCAACAGACTATTCACCAGAATTCTATGGCTTTTACAAAGTTGAAAAACAATTATAGTTTGATCAGCTCCAAATTGGCGAAGCCTTCTTACAGCAGCGAATGAATTCAGACGGAAGCGGTCGCGCATTAAGGCAATGGCATATTGTGCATCATATGCGAGACGCTTGCGTGCGTGTGACCATAATCGTGTGCATACGTTTGGATTACTTTAGCGCACGGAGAGATAAAAACCAACATTTCTTGCCAATTTGGAAATGATTAAACTATCTAGCTGCCTTGAGGCTCTTCCGTTCTCCCCGGTGTAAAGCATACATGCACCAAAGATATCTGAAGTCCTGACAGGCTCTCCTAATATTGAAAGATGGGAACTAAACTTTTGTAGCATTCCTTTAAAGCCCAACTGTGGCCTCATAAACTTCATAATAAAAACAATAAAATCAAGTTGTATTGCCAACAGCATGATAATTCAATCTCCCTGCAATTGGGTCATCTTATTGTTACATGATTTTCATCCCAAGAATACTTCTCCCTCCTTAACCAGCATACATAATTTGATTTCCCCCCTAGAAAAATCTGTTGCGGCGGACCAACAATAGAAAATGAAATTAGACCTCCCCTCATATCTGAATATTACTTACTGTCGATAAATTATCTGACACAATTTCATTTTAGAAGTCACACTTTTAAAAGCATCTACGGTTATGAAAGTAATTTTCTCATATAGTGTAGATAATGAGAGTCTCTATGAATGCTTACCGATAAAACGTCAACGGGTTTTTAGATACAAGATCGACCCACGACCTGCATTTCAGAAAAGCTTTTATCCCACTTAGCCGGAAGGGACAAGAATGCTGACGTTTTAACACATTTTGATCGCCTACATAGGTGTTTATTGAATGCACCGTATTGACATTTTGTCTGGTTGGAAACATTTTATTTTTAAATATCAAACATCAATCAAATCGGCAGAATTATGTCACTGTTTAGAGACAGTAGATCAGAGAGATGTAGCAATTGTAATGTTGTCATGACACCTTCTTTCAGCCTGGTGACATCTCTGTGATCAACAGGCTCTATAAAACCTTTTCTGTCAAAATAATGTGAAAGAGCTCAAATATCAGTCAAGACAACCTCCTAAACACTGGATAAAGTTACCTATTCATAAACAGCAAAATTGTCTAAAAAGCTGTATCCTTTCAGTTATGTTTGTCTATTTGCTTATAGGCCAAGGGGAAAAAACACTGATACAGCTCCAACCAACTAATATTTTATTAAAATAAGGTTTTGTTTGTTTGTTTGTTGTTGTTTATTATTTTGAAGACAGATATTGATTTATTTGGATGTTTTCGACAATTTTAAAAATGAATTTTACCAAATAACTTAACATTTCCATTTAGCTCACTCAAATAAAAATAAGATAACATATTACACATTTCCATCGCTTCTTATCTAATAATTTTACGATTGTCATGTTTACTGAATGACAAAACTCATGCATCCATATTATAAGTGCATTCATTATACAGACAACTTACCTAGAAACCTTAATCTACTAAATCTTTTGAAACATGGATATTTGTATTTTGGTCACTTGATAGAAAGTAAAATTATAATCCATCTACACGTAAATGTCAAATTACGAATAACTGCAATAAGCAAGAAGCAAACTAGTTAATGTTTTATCAAGGCACTCTTCAGCACTCCTGATTCAATAAACTTCTGAGTGGAATATAAAAACATTTTGTGTGCGCGCATGCTGCCATTTATCATACCGTCTATAGATGCAATTATATGCTGTTAGCCAATACATAACCAAGTGGAATATCATCTTTTACAGCCCATGAACATGATGAAGTCATTGACACCTTTCATACATGTAGAGTACGTTCAAACATAGACGGTAAAGTTTAAACTAATGATTCTAAAATGGCATTGCTGGAACTGGGGCTGTTTGTGCCCAAGAGAGGGGTCTCAACCTTTCTAATGGGTATGTGCCGCAAACATTTCTAAAAGTGACGAACAGCTGAAACGATCGTTGTGCGCCAGAAACATACAAACCCTATGAACTGTTCAAATAGAGGTCTCATGAACTGATCGTGCCTATCACAAAAACATTTTTTTTGTTATAGCTTTTTATCAAAGACAGACAACTAAGAAACGCTGAATTTCACTCAATACTTATCTTCTTTTTTTGCCGCCATTATGTAGTAAAAGCAAGCAGTGCAAAAAGATGAACATTAGCAGCACTTTGCATATTTATTTATTGGTACAAATTTGGGCAAACATCGGTCAGAAAGGAACAAGCCTCTAGGAATACAACTATGTCATATGTTACACGGATATTAAACATGATGGCGATATTATGACATGATACTTTACCGGAATTAAAAACATGACCGTGCATTGATTAATAAGGCAAGACCCTAGGGGTAGGATTTACCTTTTAAAGCCATGCCCATCCAATCCAGTTGACATATCGAATAGTGAACTTTTCGCATTGCATTTAATTTCACATTCTTTGCTCACCGTAACACTAACATGTGAACAAAAAATGAAAGCATGCAAATATTTCTGATAAAAAACATTGATAAGTGAACACAGAATTGCAAATGTAATAACTTATTTAAATATGGATGAGTGCGGAAACACACCAAACATATGAAACATTCATAAATGCAAAGCTTGGACTATACACATACACACAAGTCAGGATGCAAAGCGATGGTATGGATTAATCATACATGTATGCAGACATTTCAAAATGTAATTTGATATGACAAAATACATGTTTATGTATTGAAAAATTGACATTTGAATGCCACATTTGGAATTTAATTTAATTTTCACTTTAAACCTACTGGTTACTATTTTAAGATTAAAGATTTGTTTTTGACTACCATTTGAATTGCATTTCCTGATTTGTCTTCGAATTAGCATATCACAATAACTACTTGCACTACCCTGTAAAATGTATATATTTTCTGAACGCAAATTAACCATTTTATGAGGTAAACACCCTGAAAGTAGATAAGAATTTCAAACCTCTAGCAAAAAAAAGAATGTCTTTGCCAGTTACCTGAAGGCAACCAAAAATGTCAAAGCAAAAAGTCATCTAAATTGAACCAGTTTGCCGTCACAAATTCATATTGAAATGTTATCTTCAAACCCTGTAATTAAATTAACTACCTATAATGTTTGTCGATATGCAGTTGTTCATTTATTGTTATAAGATCAATATAATATACTTATATTATACACAAGCGTCATCATATCATATGGTATCATACCAAGTCTAGAATCTATACTGTACATGTATATAAAACGATCACATATCAATTTAATGATGTTAAAATTGATGATGATTATAATGAAACTAAATTACTTCAAAAATAGGAGTTGAATGAACTTCCTTTTTTTCTCCACAATATCTTCTAAGGATTATAATCACGAGCCATTTCCGCTGACGGACATCCTCAGGATGTGTATTACGTCATTGTTGTAAAGACCTGATTCATCAAATTTTGACAACCCTGCATTTATAAGAAATGATGACATCATAAGCTGCCCTGTCATCTGTTATTGAGCCATATGTATGATTTTAAGCCATGTAAAGGGAAGGCTATAATTGCCATTACCTATTATTACCAATATCGTGGAAATAGTCATTTCATCTCATCCTACGGTATATAGAGATTGCATCATTTTGCCGTAAAAAGTGTTTCTTGAGTTTGACCTTATTTCCTGTGAGTGCAATGGTCGTGCGAGCCATGCTGTCCTCGCGGTTAAGTGGCATCAATACCACACCACCCCAACCCCCCACCTCTTCTTATATTCACTATCACTAGAATTCATTATGTTCCCATCCCTTAACACTTTTGGACCGGTGATTTTGACATTTCGCCGGTAATAAATCATCTAAGATTTTGTCAACCACTGACTATGTGGTTCATTTTTAGGGTAATGAAGGTTATTAGTTTATGTCCTTGGGGCATAATAATGTCCTTTGCAGTTATTTAATTGGACCACATAGTGAGAAATAGACATATCCTTAGATGATTTATTACCGGCGAAATGTCAAATCACAGGTCCAAAAGTGTTAAGGGACTGGGAACATAATGTCTATTTTCATAAAGCAACCTAACGAGAATGGGGAAAGGCCAATGCAATAAGTAATACAATGTTCAATTTTCTCTTCTTCAATTTACAGATTGGTTTACATTTATTCCAAAAATATTAATGGGCTTTCAGATAGCACTTGAATAATCCATATTAAAGACCAGCTATGTAAGTAACGTATATTTGAGTGCTAGCATACTTACAAATAATCAATGTGGCATAGTTTGAGGCTATCATTTTTGTAATATCAAGATTTTAAGGGGATGCAATTTAGAATTAGTGAACATGTGAAGTGCTGTTCTATTACGCCTCTTACAACAACCATTTTGCAAGTCAAAAGTGTTGGTTTATCCTCCATGTAATTTGGCACGGAATTAGCCTAGCACAAAATCTGTGTTTAAGGAATATACAGCTTATTCTGTAATTGAGTCTTAACACTCGTCTAACTCATGAATGAATTACACCAAGGATACACCCAAAGTTTTGCATCTATAGAATTTCTAAAAACAAAATGAATTGTGCTTCATTCTGTGTAAATGGTCAATGTGCCTACTAACACACAACACCTTAATGGATGGTTAATAACAGATGTGCATCTCATGGTAGGTCTTTCAACGCTTGTGTGTACACACCAGCCAGCGCCTCAAATAGGCACGCGCATTATGTGCTGCAATTAGTAGAATACGCAGTTACGTCACTGTCTCGTGATGGCCAAATAGACTATAGTTAAGTGTTCCTGTAAGAGATGCACAATATCATTCAATTACAAAATAAAATAAATCCAACGTTTCGGTCGGATTTATTTTATTTTATAATAAAATAATATTTTTCATCTCTTACAAGAACACTTGACTAATATTTTGTTTTCACCCTTAATGGATGGATCCTTTATAAATGACCCAGTGAAGCAATAGATCTAGAAGTGGTTCATACCCAGAAGTGTACTGACCTATAAGTACTCTCAAGTATACTCTTATATAACAGACCTTCCTTTGGCCAAATCAAGAACGGGAACAGAAAAAGATTCTCCTCAATATAGTCAACGTTGTAATGCTATGGTCAAACGTAAAATCCCCCCGTGCATGAATGCATAGTTGTTTGTGTGTAGTTGCACATACCATGCATTATGGATGCAGTCCCAGAACAGCAACAAATAGCTTGTCCATAGCATTATTACAGTGACTATAATAGAATTGCAAGAATCGGAATGGAAAGCTCTCTAGTTTTCAACAACTAAGAATCTATGGATTCTTGTCATATTCATCCGCGAGAATCTATTTGGATTCTTGTAATACGTGACAACATTCTTCTCCTGTTCTTACATGGCATTTCAATATTACATCATTGTTATTTCATTAACAAAATTTGAAAACATTTTGTAAATGTTTCACTCATAAAAAGCACCAAATTTACAACTCTGTCTTCACTAACTTACACCCAACAAATTTATATGCAAAAAGCACATCGATCAGTCTATTTGGCCTATGTATAAGCGGACACTTTGTGTTAAAAAATTAAGGGGTAAAAAATGTCTGTCTGACTCCCTGAGCAAATTTCCATAGCTCTTTTTCAGGGCATCTCGGGTTACTCATCTATTAACATACACTTTAGTATAATGGGGATAATGGCTCGTAAATGGATTTTTTAAAGGCAAGCAATATTGAAAACGACACAAACAAATGCTGTTTTTGATAACGTGAGACACATCTATTACAGACGAGTGTGCCGGGAAACTGTAACGTCGGCACAATAAATGAATTCAATAATTAAGCCGTCAATATCCTTTGGGCAACTCTTATATGCATAACAAAGAAAGAAAGATGGGTGTTAATATTCCTGCCCTACCCTAACCCTGTACCCTTGGGTAATTCCCAATATTTAGCTACTAAAGGTTGACAATAACATTCACAAGAATCCTTAGCAGGATACACCCACTTGGTGCTCCCACGGAAGTCTTCTTAACCATTTGTTTTGGTGTGCAACAGCATTAATACACTCTAGCACAGGCATTCTCAAATGGTGGCGCGCGCACCACTTGTGGCGCATCAAGGCATCCTAAGTGGCGCGAGAGTGGTTAAAATTTGTTTAAAAAAAAAAAATCATATCATGGTATAGCCAAATTCCATAGGCATATGACAGTTAGATGTATAAATACAGCAATTTTTCTCGCGCTACGCGCGTATGTGCCCTCAAAACAGTAATATCAGTTAATATGCTGCCTACATGTTAAAATATTTTTAAATTAATGTTATAAAGGGAATTTTGCCATTGTAAATTCTAAAAAATATGACCAACTGGAGCTTCAACAAGTTGGTTACTAAAATGTGGCACATCAGTAAATCTAGTTGAGAAAGCCTGCTCTAGCATTTATAAATGAAGAGCAATTGCTCATCTTTCATTATTTGAGACCAAATGAAATAGAGAGAGAGGGAACTCCATGTAAACACACCCGCTTAACTTAATCTTTCGCAATTATCTATCATATTCTCCCATTGGCCCTGAGTACATGTAATCTCTATCAGCTGCCTATCCAATACAAATTGACCAAATATGATATCATGTACATGTATGATAAATTGATAATCATATTTATGATAGACATGTGCTATATATGGCAGAAACAAATCTTAAATGCAAGAAAGGGGTCAGCAGTCATACGGTATAGAACGAAATAGAAATAAAGGGAGATATTAAATGTTCTTTATTAGTAAGCTCAACTGACCCAGAATTTATGAATTAGTTGATTTTGGTAGGTACCCTGTAACTCTATTGTGAGCAGGGTTCACAGTAGCTTCAAAATTATGTGGTCCAGTTGGACCCCCTATCCTGGCAATTCTCAGAATTATGGAGTCCAAACAGAATTTTTGGGAGTCCATGAAATAATGATAAATTCCCTAATTATGATTACTGTATCATGCCGCATGTGAATGATAGTTGCTTGCTACTCTCCTCAGTCTCCTGTTTTCTATACACATTTTGACATTGTGAAGGTAATGCTGCAGTAAGTGTGACTGTTTACTGGGGATTACTGCATTACCTGTGACTGTACTAATTTCATGCCCATCGTATTCCAGCCATCTGAATCGCTTCAACCAGTCTGAATTCCAAGCTTTATTGCACTTTTTCTTTTCTTGGCCCTTATTTTTATTGGGGTTTTCACCCCCCGGGTTTATTTCATCCTCCATGGTAGCAGGATGCAGGCAGTACAACTACAATACAGTAGTAAAGCAAGCGAGACGAAAACTTTTCCCAAGCACATGCGCAACAGCGCAAGTCCTATGAGGCCACTCAAAGCGAGATCGTATAACTTTTCAAGGAGGTTAAACGCACACAATATACTATATAAATTGACATATCAAACAGAGTTTTGAACCAAAGATTATCAATAAAACGTTCATTACTGATTAACAATATACAATATTTATATTTATTAAAAAAACATACAGAAAACTTCAGAATTAAACAATCACATTAATTGTTGTGCATTTGCCCTGAACGTACCACCCCTATTGCCAAATTGAACCGGTCCATGTCACCCTGTGCCGTGTCACAGGTCAACACTTATTATAATACATGCAAATAATTTATCTCTTTTACCAACTGTAGAGTACTCGCAATTCCCGCACGTGCACAAACGTACATACATTTGTTTACGAACAAGTATCTTACTCTTGTGGAGGAGACGATAATGTAGAATATCGTGCTAGTTTGGTTGTACACATCCCCTGTCAGCTTCGCTGTGTGTCTGTGTATATGCACTGATTTGTTTTGATACTAAAACACTGCGCAAATAAGAAGTATTTGGGCATGTTGTTGACATTTTCGACGATTAAGCTTAGCAAATTTTGATGCAATTTCAGATATTTGTAAACTGCGATGCATCGTGAATTCGAGATCGTATTTATAGTAAGATGAATAGCCTCAAGCTAGGGCGTCCAAGCAAGACGCAATAACACAGGACATTTCAATATTATGGCATCCAAATCAAAATGAGGGCGTCTATGACGCCCAAACGCAAGGTAGCGTGAACCCTGATTGTGAGTACATTTTGTTATTTTATTGTGTGTTGTCTTCATGATTTCTCTTCTTGTAGCTACAATCTGCTGGGCATTGCATAAGAATAAAAACCAAGAGGTGGCAAATTATTGCACTATGGAGGCAAACACATGGAAAGAGTTGTGTCAGAAAATCCAACACTATATCTTGTAGATGACTACACAACCCCAACCCCACAGTTAAAGGCAGATGACAGTCTGTAATACTAATAGATTTCCGTCTGAAAATATAGGTGTGACATTATTAAAAAGTAATTCTTTAGTAATGCAAGGCCCAGGTTGCAAGACAATTTTAAGCAACGAGGGCAGTATATATGACTATACAATGGTCAACCACCCAAATCATAAAGTGTTCTGTGTTGGAGAAACATGTTCATGTTTTCCCTGCTTATTGCTTATTATTGCTTATTGCTTGTTAACTCCCTATAGCAGCCTATCCGGCTAAACTGGAAGCCCTCTGAAACCTAGAGGTTGTGATTTTTGTACAGGTAACAGACCCGGGATGATCCCCTACTCTTAACGATAAGATCTGTAACTTTTAACGTGTTCAGGGTGAAGCATCTGAATACACAGGACCAACGGCTTAACGTGACTCTCCGAACCACGGCGTACTAACACTCACTGTATAGACCATTTCAAATTGAGATCGGAAATCTTCGGAAAAACAGGTCACGTGGAGTAGGTGCGTTGCGCGTTCTTCGCAACAGTTGATCGCCTTCACAGCATTGTCCTAGTTAGTTGTCCGCCTAGTGATTTACTATGTTTATGTACACGCGTGCACACATGAGAAGTAAAACATGGAACGAGACTATTTTGTTTTTTATCAACAATGGCTTTGACGGGCAAATTCAAAATGTATCGAGCAGACGGTAAAAAGTGAAAATATTACCCCAAATCTCTTTCATCTCACCGTTTTATGTTACTGAAATGCCGCAACATCAACTTTGTGAGGGATACAATCTATCACAAACACCAGCGCAATCTACCACACGGGCAGACGGGTGAAAAACACGTTTGTTTTTCTCCGGCACATGGACATGACCTGTGAGCTGACAGGTCATGTAACCGAGCGTCAAATCACTCGGCTAATCGGAAGCATTCGGAACCGATCGTATATTTTCGTATTTGAAATGGTCTATAGACCTGCACCTTGTACACAGTGAATGGGGTAGAGGAGAAATTCTACAATTAAATCCGAAAATCAGCTTAAACCACGGATCCGATAAACTAACCTTACTGAATTAAGATTTGATTGTAGAATTTCCGACCTAGATAGGAACTTTTGAACTTTTGATAGGAACTGCATGAACACACTTAGAAAGAAATGTGACAAAATGTGTATCTTTAAAGGAGGGGGTGTATAAACTATCAGAGGAGGGTGAAAGAGCATCTGAAGGACAGCGTTTTGTCACACAAAATGTCTGCAACCCCTACCCCAGATTTAATTACAGGGAAATGAGTCTGCAAAAATATAAGCTAACATATATTATTTAATTTCTATTCCATGTACATGTATCTTTATAATTGTTTATTGTTACAGGTTTTCTGTCATAATGGTGTCTAACTGTCTAATTAATGACACACTTGAAAGTTGAATTAATCAGTGTAATCATTCATGTCTATTTCAAAATAGGGTAAAGAGACATTTGTTTGCATGTATGATCTCAAGTGTGTCAAATGTGTAAGAAGAAAGAGGATTCTAGACTGAGCTTGTCAATGGTTGTAACACCCACCACACTTGCATTCTTAATTTGATTACTAAATAAAGATGCTTCAAGACGACAGAGTAAAAGTAAGCTGCGTAGATTAGAAGTCTTCGATTGTCACTCAGAAGATGTGCTAGTGTGCAAAGACGCTACTCACACTACACCTTAGGGAACTACCTCTTGCATTAATACACAAAGCTCCAAAGAGATTTATGCTCCAAAAGATCATGTTTTGCTTGACAAACATGCCTTTTTAGAATGAATGTTTTGTTCATCACACGCCTAGCTGCAGAACGTACACAATTCCCTCTCGGATTATGACATACTACATTTTCTGGTCAATCCATGTTTCCATTAAGTCAACCTAGTCAGTAAACAATGCAGTGTTTTATGTTAGCAAATTTAGAAGAGATTATGAAAATACAGCACAACAGTGTCTGACTGTCTGATATCAAATATATAAGGCCCGGAAGATAACGCAATCTCTGTATTTACGGCGTGATTCTCGCTATTTATATCAATTCTCGCTTTCAGAAAAATCGCCCGTGAATTGTGTGTTTTTCGCTCGGAATCGCGTGTTTTATGAAGAAATGTTGAAACAACGAAAAACAACAAAAAAGTGCTCTGCGATAAATCTGTATCCGTTTCAAAAAACACAGTTCCAAATACGTATTTGTAATAGGCAAGCGAAGTTCTCACACGAGGCTATTAAAATGGCCGCAATTCCCACGCTGGCGTAATAATAAATGAAGCTCGTAATTAGAGGCACGGTTCAAAAGGTCAACTTAATACTACGCATACGTGGAGGCGATGACCTGTGAATCATGCCGTAACACGTGGTTCCCAAGATGCAGTGCGGTGCTATGAGTATCCCTGAGCTTCCGAAAAATGGTTCTGTGATCATGCATGTGCGATCCCGATATGATGAAACGATTGCGCTTGCAGAATAAAATAAGAATGATTTGCGCCTGGGATTTGCGATTCAAATGATACATTTTGATGGCGATATGAATGATGAAACGATTGCAGAATAAAATAAGAATGATTTGCGCCTGGGATTTGCGATTCAAATGATACATTTTGATGGCGATTTTTTTTTATGTACATGATTGTATCACTATCCGATTTCTCGTTTTTCTCTC
>CM069451.1:56220622-56411907 GCA_035610835.1 Ophiura sarsii
CTTGTCGAATTTGTCTATACAGAGTTTGCTACTCTGGTTATATATGTACTTTATCAAATGTTCCAGAGGATTGAAATCCTTGAGATGATAGTAGACCAACTATCTCTCTAGTGGATTGAAAGTACAGACAGATGGATTAATAGTGCATGATGAATTCCTGTGAGAATAAATGTATGGTCAGTACAGGGTATACAGAGAACCGTCATCAGATCCGCATTGAAGTCTGGTTTATGGATAATTACATGTATCTGGTCCCCTGATGTCTGATCTCAAACTCAATCAACTTTTCAAGCATAACAAAAAATAAACCCTAATACCGTAGTCATAAAGGCCCATGTCTAAATTTAATCACACACATTGTGCTGAATTCTCATATATTTAAGTTTTAAGCTAAACACGCATAACTTGTTTAATTGCTTAACTAAACGCAATTCTCAAAAATTTAACTTAAACACGCATCTCACTGAAAAGTGTCTAACTTTCAACATGGGTACAGGGGTAGTTTAACGCGCGTTTAACTAAACTTGTGCACCAATTGTATGCCTTGAATGATTACTCAACCATTCCAGGTGCAAGCTGATCGTGTAGTCATAAAATGCATGTGCATTTAAGGAGTTTGGTCGATAGTTAATTGTAACCCATTTGAGCTACAATAAATTGAATACTTTTTTATACAGTGAACGCACGACCACTTTGGCGACAAGATTTGCAGAGTTTAAAATCAGATTTTGTTAAGCAAGTCATTTAAATGATAAACTCATGTTCAATTTAAACACAAGTTTAGTTTTAGTCACGGTTTTAAGCTACAACCGTGTTTAGTATGAGAATATGGCCCACTCTGTTTGACATAATCTAATACTCCCCTGATGTCTTAAATTCAATCAAGTTTTCATGAATAACAACAACAAAAAACATATTCAATGGCTGTGAGTTCTGGTTATACTATTCATAACTCCCTGATGTTTGGACTCTATTATATTATTCTATCACAAATCCTGTGCGTACTTCCCAAGTTTTCAAGAAAAACACACCTGAAAGTTAGAACCATCACAATATCAGTTCTGCTTCATAATAATGCAATGTATCCTAAAGTTTCGTGATGTCTGACTGAATTCAATCACAAACTCTGCCCTCCCTATAGGCAGGAGATACTTACATCATCTACCATGGCTCAACTACGATATAAACATCCACATCAAATAGGATTAGTGGCTCGAAAACACAAACCAAAGAGGTTAAACTATCGTTTCAGATCAATGATAAGTTATGGATACTTTATACCATATCATGAAAGTCCCCTGATGTCTGAATGCAATCACAAAGTCTTCAGTATCGATAAATCCGAGCTACAGAAATCATCTTTCATAACTCCACTAGGAACTTGAAACATCAAGTATCATAATTTGGTATTAAGAAACAAGAACAAAAACCTTTTACTAGATCACTGATAAGTTATAATAATTCATACTTTGTATCGATAAATTCCCTGATGTCTGCCCTCCAGATCAAATTTGCAAGAGCTATTGCCATCGTCTTTCACAGTTCCATTAGGAAATGGAAACATCAAGTATTTAGAAAAAGATAATTGATTGTTGGTATTAGTGAATCGTAATATATAGCATCAGAGGCCATGATTGATTTGTAACGTAGTACAGTTACAGTCCCAGAACACACAGGTACTGTAGTGTCAATGATCTGGTTCTATAACCCTGTGAGAATTTATTATATAATTGTTAAGCGCTGATGGAGGAAAATGCTAACCAAGTAGCGGTTGGTAGCAGGGGAAATGGAAGCAAAGATTTAGTATTTGGTGATCGTGTTGTTCTACCATTACCGATCCTACTTTATATGATAACAGTAAATTATAATACATCTTATGTTTGGCGAAGCTGAAAATGTATTCAAAACATGTTTAAATCTTGATGAGCCATAAAGCTGACTGTAAAATTATTATGTTGTTCAAACAAAATTAAATGAGGAGATTCAATTATACTAGGGACATGTAAGTTGTGGTTGTTTCTTTTTCATTATTAAAACAATGCTTTGTTTAAACTTTCTTCAATGGGTTGACGAAACGTACTATACTGAGGAGGAAAAGTTATTGATTCGATCCTAAACGTATGGTTGTTGCTTTGAAGTTTGAAGGATTATTGGCTTTTCGTACTTCATATTCACTTCATAAGCACTAGGAATTTGGCAGTTTATTTTGACAAAGAGGTTCCATCAAATCATAATTAAGAATAAATATTGTACAACATAAGTTGTGTTATCGTAGTAAAGCCACTTCTTATCAATTCGTTCACAGGAGATGTGTATTTTCAATAACTGGATTGTTCTTTGTATTTTGAAAAACATTGGGGTTATGATTTCATCGTAATATATTTCTAATCCGATTAAGAGATTATATGAAGTTGTCAGGACTATATTTAGTAAGTGCTCTGATCTAGATAACACACATATAATAAACTTTGGCTGACATCATTTTAAAAAGCAAGGATATGGGATATGAGCAAAATTTTAACCCAATATCTTTGATAATTATAACACGGGCTCTACGCAATTGCATGACCTAATTGGCTTCTCTCTTGCAAAAAAAAGTATCAAACAACAAATATTCAAAATATAAGTAATAATCATTTAGGTTACTATCACACCATTCCATCCATCCACACTACCTTCAATATCATACACATCCATACGCTAAGCATCATGGTTACACGTCAATACCTGTACTGTTCCAGTACCCATATGGTACTGTTATTAAAGTACCACCAAAGTAGTTGTACCAATTACCAATAACTCTGCCACCTGGCGGCGGTTTGTAGAGCTTGTGCTGCAAGACACATAAACAGAAGGTCAAGAGTTCGAGCCTCGGTACAACTAAAGAATTTGTGTCTATGGGCAAGATACTTTAATACGAACTTGCCTACTATAGTTTTATGAGTTCCGAATTGGCGAGAAATATTGGTGTTTATCTCTTAGAGCCCCAAATGTAATCCAAGCGTACCACGTCACATATATGATGCCTAGTGCGCTTGTTGCCTACATGCGAGTCCGCGTCCTTTTGTATTTATTCCCTGCTGTAATGATACTTCACCAATTTGGTACTGATCAAACTATTAGTAGGCATAGCACAATGCACACACACAGAGTCTGCCACTGGGAGCATTACACCAGTGAACAACAACATATGAAAAGCTGTGTTACATAAAGCCCTACATCCACTTCTACCTGTTACTCATTTTGCATTATTGAATGAATGGCTATTCACGATGTGGAATGTGGTTTTGTATTGTTGCCTCCATTGGCGTGCATGGATGCACTAATCCAAGTTATGAAGACAGCCATACAATATTTGGATTAATTAATCATGCAAAATGAGTAACATGTAGGAGTGGTCTGTAAGCCCTTATGAAAAACAATCTTTTCATATAATGTATGCAGCTCCACTTTGAAAAACATCCCTATATAAAATTAAATATCCTCACGAGAGGCACTCATTGTAGGGCAGTGAGCTTGCCATATATGGTAGTCATGACCTTGGACTATACAACCTTGATCCAGGTATAAATACTTATCATCAGGTTTTTTAGTTATGACTGTTTTTACCAATTTTTGAAATTGGCTCTGAACTTGAATATATTGGGCCGATTTAAATAAACCTAACCTGAGATATTGTACTAAACACTTCAATCAATTTAGTGATATGCTCAGTTTTTGCATCCTTTGAGTGCCTCCTGTGAGGAAACGACTGAGAATTTGAATATGGGTATTTAAGAAATGGAAAAGCTTGTTTAATTTCTAAATCCATCAATATTTGTCAATCAAATTGGGTATACATGTTATATATCTATTACCGATCACTCTTATGATGGGAAAAAAATTGTCGGACATTGCTCATTTGCATATCAATGACTTGAATAGATAATTAGCTAATTTGCATATTTAATGAGCTTATGAAACTAAATTATAGTTTAAAAGATTGGGTATCGTACAATTAGCCATAATACCAAGTTTGATTGCAATACACCATTCACATCTGGATTTATAACATTTACGCATATTAATTAGCTGGACTTAGTCACTTTTTTGATTGCAGTCAGTAAAACTGGTCAAAATGACCAATTTCACTAGGTTATTTTAGCTTAATGCAATATAATTTTACCATATTTTTTAATTTAACATGGTATATAGATATTCAATTGTTAAAGAAATATGTGTAAATGGTGTTTTGAATGTTACATTATTAACAAATTGAGCTCTCTAAATCCTGATAAATTATATTTGTGGGCATTGTTACTGTTTTTGGCAGGTTTTCGGCCATTTTCCGAGTATCTCAAAACACCGTACCACAAGAATGCATTGACCGATTGTCATAATTCTTTTTGGAAAATAAATCTTTCATTGCAATCTTTCATTTGAATCCAATTTTGTACATGTCTCAATCATTTGAATGTTATGTGTGCTATGCCTACTATTAGGGGTTACTAAGTGTTGGAATTGTTTGTTCATTGTTTGTATGTATGTCGCAAATTGGCTCTGAATTAGCTGCTGCCTAGATGTTGTATTGTTTCAGCACCGTCAAAGAGTGCTTTAAAAGTCTCATATGTAATGTTGTACTGCACTGGAACTGTACTGTTACACAGTTCCCATACAAGTCCTAAGTACCCGTACAGATACTGACAACCAAGTAATCATGATGCTAGGCATTAGAAAATGGCTGTGTAATCATAGCATACGTGAGTGACCTTTTCCTTTTGTAAAAGAAATCACATCCACATCGATGAAATAACCCTTTGTGAATTGGTGAAGCATGAAATTGAATTGGTACCAGTTACTCCACACGGGAGGTGAGAACAGGATATTGCTCTAATCTCATCAGCTACACTTGGGTATCAGGAGAACAAAGTCCGGGTTTCAGAGATTCGTGATTAACTATACAGTGCTCAAAAAAAGTAACTTATCAAGTGATAAATATGCTCGTAAATATAAAAATATAAAAGTACGAGAAGCTAGTCCCAACTGGAACAGTACAGACGACAGTACAGGATACTGAAGGTATACAGAGGGATGGGGGTTAAACCACGGGAAATTGTTTAGGATAGGCCTAGGGTTATATATATTGATGTGGTATAAGTAGCGTTTTGTGGGGGTTAATAAAGCAACCTGATTTTTTTTTTGGGGGGGTAGGGGGCGAGCAGATGATTATTGCCCATTATTGCCTGCAGATTATTGCCCATTTTGGCGCATTTTTAGTCGGCAAGGAAGTCTGTGTACCGCCTATCAGATGCAGAGTTTCACATACCGCCTGTGGCGCTGCGTTTTATAATTGTATTCCACCGGGAGTTTATTTACAACTATTTGAACTCAAGTTTTCCGGCAATTGACAACTCATGAACTTAAGTTACAACTCATGAATCTCGTTTGCTCATCTAACCTAAAAAAACCATGATAAAAGGAGTATTGGACATTTACGCGAAAAACATGGCAAACTTTAAAATACTCAAAAAAAATTCAAAATACACTTTAAATGTTTCATTAAACTGATATAACTTTTAGTGGAATACCATTCATCAATTTTCAAGGCTGTAAATGTATTGCATTGTATTGCCTTGTAGCTCTAAAGTGTCCTGTTGTCCATTCTTCCTTTTGTCGTGGTAGGGAAAGATAATAGTTTTTGCATTATGAGCATACTTAGTACCTGGTATAATATAAGTCACTGTAGTACGGTCTAAGTGTAACTCTCATACTGCTTTATTCTGCAACCTGAGAGGGTGTGCGCTGATACTGCATGGATTATTAATTGCTCAATTGTGAGCATCAAAACTGTTGGTTTTAAAGCACAATACTGTAAAAACCAACAGTTTTGATGCTCACAAAAGCACAATGGCTTATATTATAATAGTCCATCATCCTTCAAGTATCAAACTTTATATCTTGTTTTGATCAAAACCAAACATAATTGCATCTGATGTAATATAATCTGCACAATCTTATTCATGCATGTGAGGGAGCTTTGTGGAAAATGAATAGATTAACAAAGTCTCGCATATGGTTCATGTTTCTAAATAAATAAAAACACAAGCCCAATTGATATTTTGAAAGCATAATAAATCCGAGCCCGTGGGGAAAGTTAATACTCTCGACATTTGAATCCGCATCGCACAAAAACAAGATAAAATCCACTTCTCTGAAACCAAAGATGTGATATTATCCTACAAAGGACTTGCTGAAGTACGGTGAATAAATGATTGGATACAAATATAGGATTCATGAGTGTTTCATTCATCTAAAGTAACCTCCGAATACTGCGTCTTTTGTTGATCTAAACTTTCTCCGATGGTCATCAAAACGTCCGAGACAGGATTTATCTTCAGGTTGATGGCTACTATTAGCTGTCCACTATGAAAAAGGATACACCTTCTCTGGACACATTAGACCACTAGTGGGCCAAATCCAAAAACATCGTTTTTGCGACGGACGGAATTTGACTGATATTTTCAAATATAACCATTTCTTAGTTTTGAAATTAAGAGCCATAAGTAAGTTTTCTAAAGAAGTACTCATTACCCTTCAATATGAAATAAATGAAATATAACATTCATTCCATTTGTTGCTATGGCAACGACATTTATTCGTGCGACGGACGGAATCGACAAAAACAGGGTTCCCAGATCCTTCAAACAATTGTGCCAATATTGTCAAATATATTTGGAGCTCAATTTTATTTTTAGCATTTATTACAAGTCAAAACCCTTTTATAAAACATACAAACAGAATTTTGGTGAAATTCTGTCCATTGCCTGTGCGTATGTTTGATTTGAAAGCTTGTGCACTTGCGACGGACGGAATGCGATGGACGGAACTTGTTTCCATACATGTTATTCTATAATTATTGCATTGTTTTATAAATTAATGTCAACTGAAACATTCTAAATATACATGCAGAAGTCAATTGCAATTTACAAAGACCAGTAAATAAAGTTTTCCCAGCCCCATGTACATGTATAGTCTCACTTAATTACTTTTTGAACAGTTTTCTGCTCAAGCAGTTAAAACGAAGCTAGATTATCCTACTATTTTTAACCTTTAGGGTCATTCCACCCCCAACTCAACAAATGGATTACACCATCAAAAATAGATTTTGTTCATATTTAATATACTGGTAGAGATATGAAAAACCTGAAATTTTGAGGTTCTAATTCCGTTTTGTTTTCTCGTAGCGGCAATTTGAAGTTCAGGGGGGGGGGGGGGCGCCGAAATTCCGCAAAAAACATGGGTCGTGAAATAAAAGTCCATGTTGAGCGGCCATTATCTCAAGAAGTAAACCCCCTAGAATATTGAGATTTGGTATCTAAAACTAACTTTTTATGCTGATTTCAAAACTTTAATCAACAAAATTGAAGCATGTTCCAGTTTTAATTGACAAGGGCCTGAAAATGGGCCAAAGTCTGGTTTGGACCAATGTTCGGGGGGGGGGGGGGGGGGGGGTCCTAATGCAAAAAGTACAGATAATTTTGATATCCAATTTTTGGGGTAGTAGTACTACCTAGATGCAGAGTTATGCACTGATTATACAAGTATGACTTGGATACACCCTTCCAATACTGCACCATTTTATTTTTATACATATGTTAAAGATATGTCTCTAATGAAGTTATTTGAAAAGTGTCAGTTTGGTGTCGGAGTATCTTCATGGTCAGGCAACTCTTTTAAATTGGGGTATTTTGCCCATTTTCTATGCATCATGAGCGCTGAATTCGGAAACCCATTTCAGATTTTGACTAAGTATTTTGAGCATTATTTTTAAGAAAAAGTGTCTCAAGAATTGTGACATTATGAAAGATATGGGGAACAAAAATTACACGTGGCCTAGCGGTAGATCGTCTGCCTCTGAACCCAGAGGTCCGGGGTTCAAGCCCCGGAGTGGGGGCACTTTTTCCCCTCGCTTATTTGGCCGCGAAAAAAATTCTTTGGAAAAGGTGCCTCAGGGGTTAGGGTTATGGAGCGATTTTTTTTCACTATTTATCTTTTTTCATTTTTTTCTTCTAATTTTGGTCTCATTAACCCTAACACTCTTGAGTACTACGAATCACTACGATGCGGTGTGCTTGTGTCGACCGGCTCGGCAGTTTTTCGATAAAATAATGGCCCCAGGGTACATGTATGGCAGAATACACAACGCCATGCATGGTTTCCCCCCGTGGCCTAGCGGTAGATCGTCTGCCTCTGAACCCAGAGGTCCGGGGTTCAAGCCCCGGGGGAGTGGGGGCACTTTTTCCCCTCGCTATTTGGCCACGAACAAAAATTCTATGGAAAAGGTGCCTCGGGGGTTAGGGATACCACGTTATAATAGTGAGGGGATCGTGCCTGTAAGGCCAAATAAAAATAAAAACTAGTTTCTCATCCGAACTTTTGAAAAATAGGAGGATAAGGGCACTTTTTTGTCTTTTCTTTTTTAGTAATAGTAAACAGTGCAAAATTATCATTACCAGCGCGGTATTGCATGATTGATTGTATAACTTAAAGAGGATGAGGCCTTTGTAAAATCTATTTATTTCATGGTTCTGGGGAGTTTGTGAACACAAAACCTGCTTTAAAATGCTCATTGGACTATAATAAATCCATTACCAAGATGTCAGCTTTTTAAATACTTAGACAAAAAAAGTTATGGAAAAAATAAATAAAAAATTATAGAATTCCTGAAAAATGATACGCGAGGGGACGAGAAACTGCTTTATTTTTTTTACTTGGCCTAAAAGCCCCCCCCCCCCAGTGTTTATCATGATCCCCTAGCACACTTCTTCTATATTGACTATCTTTATATTGTATTATTTGTTTAAATTTTGTGCTGAATAAACTCCTAAACTATCTCAGTAAGCAGTGATAAACCAGCAGTTCCGTCCGTCGCAGTTTTTTTCCGTCCATCGCAAATATGGCCCTATGCTGTAGTACCAATTTATTTATGTTTTATTTTTCTGCTTTTTGTCTGTAGATTTGAAGTACATTGTTTGCTGATTGTTTAAAAAATAAAAAAATAAAAAGAATTATTTTTTGGTCGAGTAAATAAATCGTTTGTATGTCAAAATGCGACGGACGGAACCAGCACCATTAATTTTTTTTTCTTTCTTATTTTAAAAACACATATTAGAAACTTTTTTACTTTTAATATATTTCTGACCTCTTACTTATTAAATTGCAAAAATAAAAATTGGCGTCTTCCTTCGCTTGAATATATACAGTCATTTGAATAGATTCCGTCCGTCGCACTTAAAAAGCGCCATATTTGACTTTGGCCGCCATTTTTACACGTCAAAATGAAAATTGCGAAGAAAAAAAATATAAATTCAAATACCTCAATGTGTTAGTAATTGAACCAAAAATAAATTTTAAGTTGATAAATAACTTTAATTTTTATGAAGTTTGATGACCATTTTTGGATTTGGCCCTAGTAGGATATCCGTTTACATTATTGATTCTAATTAGCAAGAGGTATTAACAAGGGGTTTGTTTTGACAGGATGGTGCAAGTTTGTATGCTCAGGCCACACACAATAAAAACCTGTTCTACAGGCCTGACCAACCCTTTTATTTTTTTTGTGCAAAAACATGTCTGACCGTCCGACCTACCTGAGAGGTCCGTTTGCCCATATAAAAGAGATTTGCTTTGTGGTCTTAGGAGTGTTTTTCAAATACAATATTATTCTATAAAGTGTTATGTTTATAATACTTCATGTCATTTCAAGTTGGGAGAGGGGGAGTTACATCAGTAGGTATTTTAGTTTTAATTTCTGAAGCACAGAAAATTGTATCTTTTATAACACTTTTATAACACTATTAGCAGCAATTCTATTCTATCATTGCTTAACCACTGGTTTCAATAGGAAATCTACCTTAATATTCTAGTGTAAAAAATTGTTGGCTTAAAAAGTGGCCAAATTGTGCTTACTAATTACAGTTTTGAGGAACTTTGGCAACATCATTTGAAGCCAAATAACACCACCCACCCTGTATCAAGAGTTCCTTTTCTATTACTTCTACCAACTTTTTGTTTTTGTAGCCAAAAGCAGCCCAATCGGGCTACTAATTGGTATTTGGATAACACCATTGGCAGCAAACCAACACCACCTACCTGTATCAAGAGTTCCTTTTCCACCACTTCCTCCGTCTTTGTAATCAATCTCTTCTGCAGTGTTTGTATCTTCTGTATCATCTCATACGTGCTGGGATCAGATCCTTCTAGTTTGCGCCAGCGATGGATGTTCATTGGGTTCTCCAGTTCCTCCTCCAAAGCCTTGCAGCGGGTGCGCTCGCGTAGAAGCTCACGCTGTAGATGGTACACTTCACGTCTTTAGGGGTAGATAGTAAAAATAGAAATACAATCAAGAAATGATTAGACTGATCTTGTTATTCAATTCATTTAAAGAGTTCAATACAAGAACAAGCACAGATTAATCAGTACGTGGACTGGTACCAAAAGAATCCACTCAAAATGTCAGGAGACCTTTTTCTATTTTAGAGCCATTCCTAAAAGCTGAAATACCATGTTCATATTAAAACACAGTAATCTGATTCTAATCTAAATGACAACATCATTATGATCTGATGTGATCTTATCTGACCTGAAAAGGACTTATTTGATCCGACCTGATACGATTCAATCGGATCTGCCATGATCTGGGTCCAATCTAACCTGCTCAGCTCTTGGGATAATCTAATCTGATCTGATCTTAACTAATCTGATCAGATCCAATCTGATCCAATCACATCTGCTCTACCCTGACCTGACCAGATCTTATCAAGTCTTATCTATTCTAATCTGATCTCTAAATCTAATCTCAACATCTTACTAACATATTCAAACTACAAGCCTTACCTCAGATCATCCACATTGGCCACACTCTTGTTCAAGATGTTCTTCTCTCTCCTCAGTTTCTTGATCTCCAATTTCAACAGGCGGATGTCCTCCAGACGTTGACGATACTGCATCTCACCCTTGGCGAGAGTGGATTGCTGTATCTTGATTTTCTCATAGAGCAGGGCCAACTCATCATTACGACGAACCAGTTGGGTACCAAGGATATCACGCTCACTTATCACCTGCAACAGCAAATTGTATCTTTGGTCAAGACTTGTAATATTACAATGAAAGTATTTTCACAAATAGTAAGGAAGTTCATAAATTACTTGGGTTTTTTTTAAACAAAGTAATTTTAGTTTATAGTTAATACACAATTTCCCTTCATTTCCCATGCATTTTTAATATAGCTCTGAAATTAATATGGAAAAACGTGCCAACAAAATTGGGTTGATATTAAAGGGAAATACAGATATTTGCACAAGAAAAAGCCTAAATTCAGGCAAAAGCCTGCACATTTTCATGCCTGTAAATCTCACCTGGTCCAACTCTTTTTTCTGCCTGAGTCTCTCCGCATCTGCTTCTGAGATAATCTTCAGTAATTTTCTCTCCTCTGCCTCTTGCGCCTCAATGTAAGCTTTGCTCTCGACAGCCTGTTGCTTCATACGCTGTAACTCAGCTTTCAGTGCTTCTTTCTCTTTCTCAACCCTGATATTAAAGAAAACACATAGAATTTATCTCAACCTGTATTTTGTTTTATCTTTATTCTTTTGTTTTTTTCCCTTTATTTTAACATTTCCAATTTTCTTTTTGATACGACTGAAAATACCACTCAGTAACTGGTATTGTATTACTCTCCGTCATATTGTTTTGATGCTCCAGGAATTATGTCATTTTTGATTAGTATAAAGTATCGCTAAACACAGTGTCAAAACCCGACAAGGTTAAACAATGAACTAATATCATGTTACAACAAAGAAGCAATATCGGATTTTTATAGAAGTAAAATTCTAAGAATCCAAATCATAAGAAATATATCGGGCCCGTTCAACAGGGATGTTGTTTTTAGTCGCCTTAAGGGAAGTGTCAACCCAAAATATATGAAATTTATCAAGCACTGTAACTTTTAAACTAATAATGCAATGTACATAAAAGTATACAATTTTTCAAATGAAATGAGTCGGAGAATCCATTTTTGGTATTACATTTTCCCCAAAATAGTGATTTCTACATTTTTGCCCAAAAATGGGGGTTTTTTTGGCGCCAACATTTTTCAGACAACCTAACAAAATCAGTTTTTGATTCAAAATTTCAAAATTTCACCAAAATCATCTAAAGTCAATTATCTAGGAAGCACTTTTTTTTTATGCTTAACAAATTTTAGTTTTGAAAATATTGACCAAAAAGTGCCAACAAAAATGGTTGGCACTTTTTGGTCAATATTTTCAAAACTAAAAAATGTTAAGCCAAAAAAAAAAAGTGCTTCCTAGATAATTGACTTTAGATGATTTTGGTGAAATTCTGACATTTTTAATCAAAAACTGATTTTGTTAGGTTGTCTGAAAATTCGTAAAATTCCTTCAAATTTGAAGTTCTACAAAACATCGACTTAGTAAAAATATTGACATTTTCCACCATTTAAAGCTAATGTTCTCGGAATACACGGGTGTGTGACCTACGAGAGGCGAGTATACTATTATGAACAATCAATTTAAACTATCAGATTCAATTTATATTGTCACAATGTGAAGAAATTGGGGAGAAAACTGAAATTTAAATGATCGTAAGATTGGCTTTTGTTTACGCCAAATAACCATGCGCCTTTTCCTGACTCAAACTTACCAAAACAACAAATTTAAATCACCCAAAAGAACGGGAAATAATTGCTTCCGATTAGTAACTTATGATGGTAATAATAGAATACATATAAAAGTATAAAATAATAGAGAAATATGAAATTCAATTTTTGAAAAAAGTGCCGGGTTGACACTGCCCTTAAGGATATATTTCACCACAGATTTTTGAATAAAGTACAAATCATTATCTATTTAAACCTAAAGCTTATGAGAATGCCATTAACTATAACAAACCATTTTAAAGTCATTGCTAACTGATTGATTCGTCATTTTACATGTATACTCCGTTTTAATTACATGAAACAGAAAAAATGTGCTCCTTACTTTCACAGACTAGTGTGAGGAAAAAGACAACAATTACTGGAGCCCCTGCTTTTTAATTAGGAATGGGGTAAAGAAAACAGCACTACTTTCGACAACATGTTTTGATAACTTCCTCCCCTAGATATCTCCTTCGCATTTGTCCCACTTCCTGTGCCAGAGAAATTACCACAACTTCTGTGCATGTGTATGTTTTAATCAACATTGTTTTGATAACTTCTTCCCTTGATATCACCTTCGCAATTTGCCCGATTCGGTGCCAGAGAGAAATTAAGCAACTCTTGTTTATCGGTATGTCATCTTGATACAAATAGCACTTTCCTCTGGTTCTAATTCTAAACCTTACGGGCTATCCTTTGGATTCTTAGAATTTTACTTCTAAAAATCCCATATTGCTTCTTTGCTTCTTTGTTGTAACACAATATGAGTTCATTGTCGGGTTATGACACTGTGTTTGGCGATACATTGTACTACAGTAACAGAGGTAATTTTCACAATATTACATATTTTTCGCGTTTTGCTGATTTTCAGCCATTTCGCTTGTTTTTAAATTCACGATTTGAAAGTTCATTACATACAACTCATACACAAAATAAATATACTTGCCTGTTTTTATTAACGCGGTAGCTGCTTGGGGCGCGAAAAGCTTGAAAATGAATGTAGCGAGAACATTTCCACGTTTACAGTAATCAAAAATGACATTATTCCTGGAGCATCAAAACAATGTGATGGAGAGTAATACAGAAGTTGTGATCACTTTATCAAACTGTTGAGTTTACATCATTATAATACAAGGGGGAGTGAATGTAATGTTCATGTTCAAAAAATTAAGACCCCTAGTTCCGCCTCTTTTTATTATAATGATCTAAGACTGGAATCGGCTTCCTGAAAACATTAAAGCCATATCTCACTGAATTCAATTTTTGAAAATGATGCTAAAGCTCACCTTATGAATCACATGAATGTTTAGTTTTTTATCTATTTCTTTTAATGTTTGGTGTTTTTATGTGGATTATAAATTTTCTTATTTGTATTTAAGGACCCCTTTGGAAATAAGTTAATAAAACTTAAAGGGTTATCCTAAGCATGTTATCATTTTTATGTATTGCTGTAATTGTACGCTCATCTGTATTTTAAAGTGTTATATTTGTATCGTGTGCAATACTTCTTGTTAGATGATAATATGCTGAATAAAATAAAATCAATACCAGCTGAGAGATATTTTCAGTTGAATCATTAAGCTTTATGTTACTGCTATTATCATTGAGGTAGAGTTTGACTACTTTTGTTTCAAGGGTACGTAAGCTGTTCTGTCAAAACCCTGTATTTCCATCCTGCCCTTCAGCATGTATCAAGTAATACTTTCTATCTATGTATAACCTTTGGGTAGCCTACTCTAAGCATGTTCAAGGGCCAAAAACGCATCTATCAACATTTTGTAAGTGCACTTGCCCCTGGACATGTATTATAAATTTAAGCAACCCTTCCTATGCACAACCGTTGGGCAGTTTTACCTTATACATGGTGAAGGGCCAGAAAACATACAAGGTTTTAACAGAACAGCGATGTTATGTTACTGCTATTGCAATAATGTTAGAGTTTGTTTCAAGGGCACTTCAGTTACGGTGTTACCGTACACGGGTTAATATGGGGATAATATCTTTCTTACTTACAGACAACTTAGGGAAGGAGGAATTTCACTCCAATTTAATTCAGGGGGTTCAACAATGAGTGAAAGGAGCGAACAGAAAATGTGCTGTGAGAATCTATAGTTGAGTGTTTCTTCAAAGTGGTGGTGTTTTCTTGTGGAATATTTAGTCAAGGACAAGTGAGACAACAGCATGGAAAGACAGCTGTGGAGCATGATTCAGAGCTCGAAATATCCAAAACCAGAAAGTTTTAACAAAATGGGTCATCAAATAGAACACTAACTGCTTTCCCACAAATATTAGTATGGACAAGGAGCGAAGTTTCTTAGATGTGTGTTTTCAGCAGTGGGTTGTGCTTCATGGATCATAAGAAAACACCCCACACTAACACTTTAATGAATAGAGATTGCAACTACAAATTCTCACAACACATTTTCTGTTCAGTCCTCTAGTTGTCACAACAACCAAAAAAGTACTCAAAACATTGTGATCTCAACTATAAATTTGTGTAATGTTTGATGGATGTGTGTTTTCAATGGTGAGCTGTTGCACAGTTCAGATAATGACTGTACAGTAATTAATCATGACAATTTGGTTGAAATATACCCTCCTGGCAAAAAGAAAATACTATTCAAAACCACCCCACAACCCAATATTAATTTCCACCTACCCAATATTCATTATCAAACCAGAATGATTTAAACACAACAGTACCCTAAGGCTTACATCGAACCAATATTTTTTATCAAATGAAAATGATTCAGAAATATCACATCTAGAGGGGTTATGCTAACAAAAACATGTGGTTAATCATGAATACGGGTCAGGTTGTGTTGTTGCTACAAAATGTGCACAATTGTTTTTATATAAAGGGTTGCATACTGTATATGAATATTGTTTTTTTCTTCTGAATACAACAGTCGCCTTCAGAATCCCTGACTAGTATTCAACCTACTTTAAGCTTCTGTTGCATATATTGCACTGATAACATGGTGTGGGATGACTGTATTCAGATGCCTGATTAGTGAGAATGTGTGCTCCTAACACTCCTTCCCATAAATGTGAATTTATGTATACCATTGAACTTAATATAAAGTTCTACAGATGAGAATTCTTTTGTTGAGGGGGGGGGGGGGGGGTTGAAAAATAATTGTTGTACAATCAAATTCATGAAATTAACATAGTATACACTAACTGCAGAGTGGTCAATACATTTGCTTGTTTTAACTTCATATCCAAAACCTGTGATGTCAAAATGCAAATCCCAAGATACCAATCATATTGGAATGTGGCATACTATCTAATCTTATCCCACAGAAAAGTGTCATAGTATCCTGTGTTCAATGGGAGCAAATCAATATGTCATCCATGGGACACCAGTGTAAGCCATAGGAAACCCGGCCATGTGATCCCCGTGATTTATTTGAAGTTTAATGGTGGTGAAAGTCTTTGCCCTTTTGAATGACAAACACTTTAGATGCATATTGCTATCTATTAATAGGCAACAGCTATCTATCTTTAGAAATATATTAGAAAATGACCAGATAAAATCATATTAAACGCTGTCGGAATTGATCTCTTCTTCTTAATCTTCCGGTTAAAGTTCAGACTTTAGTAGCTGAAGTTAGTCGAACTGCGTGGATGTACGCGTGTCAGATAACAAGGGCGCAGCCTTCATGTTTCGTGCATATATACATTGTGCGAGTAAAAAATGTGATCAAGCTGGTTTATCTGGAAACTCCGCTCAATGTTGAATTGAAGGCATTGAGGGATGGGTCGTACTCGGCAGGATCCTTATCGAGGGCGTTCCAGTCGCCTGAGGTGCGTTGGAAGAATGATGATCCGTAGGTAGTCCAGAATCGGGAATTGTGTTCTCTGGTATTTGCAAGAACCAATAGCTTTACATACAAACGTACAAGCCGTCACACAAAATATGACTATTCAGGGCACTAAATATGTTCAGGATTTGGTATGCAATGAAAGCTGAATAAACAAACTTTTTATTGATTTATTGATTAATTGACTGATTTGATTATTAATTTATAACAACAGGTTTATTATTATTAATTTGTCTTAAGGGAATACCACAGTGAAACCAAAGCTTAGTTTCATTTTAAAAATAAATCTTTGTGATCAAATTTCATATTTTGGGACACTCTGTACATTATACTATTTTTAAGTTTGCAAAATGTGCATGTACTTTATAAATATATTTCACTGTTTCATCATCTTTAATTATTCACTGGTTTGTCGATTTGATAGCTGGATCATTGATCTCCATCAATCATTCCATGTGAGAAATTAATATAAGACAATGATCAGTTCTTTTTGTGGATCTAAGCATTAAACTTGTAATGATTCCTGTTGGGGACTCAATAGGTATTACAACTTTTAAAGGGAGAATAGCTTTGAGATAGAGATTTGCAATCAGGGATTACTATAATGAGTCAATGAAAAAAATATTTGATTTAAGTGTAAATAGAATGACGAATGTGAGAATCGGGGTATAACAACAGGTAAAAATATGATTTAGGGGGATTGAACATAGTTATAGTCAGCGTCATAATGCTATGGACATAATTCCAACAATGCGTGCGTACCCTGCGTGTTTGCGTATGAGTGTACTGATCACCTTCACCTGCCCCCACCCCTGGTGCCATCCTTTCTCACCTTTGATGGTCAAGATGTTCTTTGACCAATGCCCCCTCTTTGGCTGTGATCTCCTCTTTGAGCTGGTCAATCTGGTGGTTCATAATCTTCAGTTTTCGTTTCATCTCTGTAATCTCATCCTGGATGTAAATTGAGACAATATCCGATGGTTTAATAGGGTACGGAAACACATGAACAGTTTGCAGGGTAAAACTTACCTTGAATAGATGTTATAACAAGAACTTAAAATAATGATGAATGCAATTTGTGAAAATCATCATTTAAATTGGTATTGAAAGGCGAAATATTCAATTCAATAACTAGGATATGAAATAGATTATTCAAAAAATAACTTCTTGGTTATCTAAATATGAACTTAAATCATCCCATATGGGTCCAATTTCAAATGGCGTAATGTTGGATAGCGGTGCCTGCCGGCCAAAGTTGGGAGGGGGCTTCTACCATCCAACAATCTGATAACCCGAAGAAGTTGGGGATGGGTTTGGGATTTGAGGTTAAGATAGGACACATCATACGACATTCAGTTGAGACCCAAAAATGCACTTTGACAGATGGACTACTCCAAACCCATTTTAGTCAGAGGGCCTTTTAGTTTGAGGGCTCCATGTTCTGCCTTTAGCCAGAGCCATACGTTATACTAACACCACTAATTTCAAATACCAACCTGTGACTCTATGAGATTCTTGCTGTACAGGTTCCTGTCACTGCGCACAGCCTCGTACAAGTTCTGTTGCTGTTTCAATTTGGTCTCCGCCTCAGCAATCTTCTTCTTGTAATCAAAGATCTGCATCTCACGCACCTTGACGTCTTCCATGTGCTGAAGTACCTGTAAACCAGAATCAAGATGAGAAATGTGTATTATGGTACAATTTCAAAATAAGCTTACTGTGTAATATGTGACGCATCAGATCCCAAGGGACTAAAATGAGTAAAGATTCTAAGCATGGTTACTTCTATCCGTTGCAAAAGTCTGTTTCAAACTTTCTTACATCAGACTCTCAATTGACAAGATGTGCTTTCAGGAAGCACATTTTTCTCTCACTTTCTTTACCTTTAAATTTCACCTACTTTATCGGTACAGTACCATTTAACAGTGCAAGCATTATATTCATATCAGGTGAACAAATCCGAAATTCCTTGAAATATTTTTAAAAAATCAGCAGACCTTTGTGCTAAATTGCCTAAAATTTGGCAAAATAAATGCAAATTTAGGCAAAAAATATCTACATTTGAGAGTGAATAGTATGTACTTTCAGATTTTTATTACAACATATCATGCCTGCAGTGGTGGGGATTCAGGAGTGTGAACTTGCAATAACTTTCCCATGATGTTATTGGGATTGTTGAAAGACAAGCAAGTTATGCATCACATAATGGTCCTGCATGAAATCAGCTCAAATTCTGCTATGAGAATAATCTTTCAGCAAGCATCATCAGTCCCCTGCTCTTTAAAAGTTTACGTGTAATAACATGCCATCTTATGACTTATATCACCGTCTGGCATTTCGAGATTACAAGATATCATTTTCTAATCCGTTTTAAAGCCTCTTACATCATCTTTAATCTTCTACCTCAAATATCACTCCCAATTTTTTATTTGTGTCACATATTTTTTAACAAGTATGAAAACTTTGTATTACTCTCAGATTAATATCTTGTAATAACTTACCATCATCTGACTTATTATCTTCTTATATATACAACTAGATTAGAGTTCTCGCTTTCTAATCGCTTTCAAATCCTCTGACATTCACACACTTAATCCATCCCACCATTATAACATAAATATGCTTTATTGAAATGTAATCTACTTCAAGATTAGTACTTGCTTCTTACATTTCAAGATTATGGTTAAATCATTCCATGTATTATTTGTTGTAAACTACAGTATTCCCTTATATGATCTAACCATATCTTAATCAAGACTGCTGCTTCAGCTAATCATATTTCATCCTCTTGCCTGGGAGTTGAAATATCAGATGACATAAAATGGAATAGATACACATTTAACAGTCTCAAAGTGTGTCAGAACTCTTGATCATGCCCAGAAGTCAAAGTCCTGTCTTACTGATTATTTGTTAGACTTAAAAGTTCAAGGAAAACTCTGTATTGATCACAAGGTTAATATCTTGGCATTTTACCTTGGCGGGCCATTTTGTTAATTTTGCCCCAAAATGAGATTTCTAAATTTGGGCATAACCAAACAAGATATTATAATTCTGATCGATACAAAACTTTCCTCGGAAGTTTTAGCTTTCAATTGCAATTGCCTATTTACCAGATAAAAAAACAACATAGGCATTTAAGGGGGGACTCAAGGAAGTTTTTGATTTGATTTTTTGAATTTTGTGAGTGCTGTAATTATTGAACTATTAATCAAATGCATATAAAAGTATACATTTTTAGAAAGGAAATGTTGACCAAAAGGTGAAAAAAGTGAAAAAAATGGACCCTTTTTTTGGTGGTACTTTTTAGTCAAAATGTCAAATAATATTGGATAAAGTTTAAAAATAAGAAATTTGTCCCTTAGTTAGTGTATTTACATAATAATCAAGCGATTTTGGAATTTTTTCCTCAAAATTATTTTTGTTAGCATTGTTCAAAATAATCGGGTCAAAAAAGTGATTTTTTGAGATTTTAAATTGATGCCAAATTTGGATTCTCTGAATCACTTCCTTTCCAAAATGTATACTTTTATATACATTTGAGTCATAGTTTAATAATTACAGCACTCACAAAATTCATAAAGCGACTTCCTTAAAGCAAATTAACTAAAAATTACCTTTTGCTAATTTTTCCAAAACAAGATTATTTTTCATAAAAGTGATCAATCAGATTTATCGGCAATATCCATGATTGTACATCTTATTTTAAATCAGTGTACTTTTATCTAACAAGTGTTTTCACTAATTTTCATATATTTTCTATACATATTGATATTTTTGTTTGACCTTTACTTCATATATATTAAAATTATGAGACTTGCGCTATATAACGGATCTAAACTATGGCCTAATCACTCGACTTGTCTGTTTGTGAAGTTTATGGCCTGTGGCACTGTAGTCTGGTGATAATCCGTATACCTCAACATACAAGATTGTCATCCAACTTTGATATTCATCCATGCTTACCTTTTGTGTAAGATCACTAGCTTCATTAATGTATCTATCTCTCTCTTTCTCAAGCTGATAGATAATCTTCCTCTGTTTCTGTGCTTCGTCCTTGTAGTTCTGGATCTCTTGTTCAAGATTCTTCTTAGATTGCTCATGGAGCTTCACTAGATTAAGTTGCTTCTGAGTAGCTCCGGCAGCCTACACAATGGATTAAATAACAAGCGTGATAATTGAGTCAATGACTTGAATTGACTTGGATTTAAATCACCATTTTTTATGACAAATGTCAATTAGAGAAATGACTAGACCTTACTTGATTATACTTGAGTTGTCATTTTCTCCCCAAAAGACTTGACTTGACTTGACTCTATTTCTATCAATACTATTTTCTTAACAATATTTCAAAGATCTGAACACATCCAAGTGCAGGGGGCTGGGTGTTTGTGCAAGGCATTGGTCAAGAGGAACTTGTCCTGACTGAGTTGATCAAACAATACTTTGAAGGTTTTTCTGTAATTTTGAAGTTACAAAAACATGTCTAAAAAATATTCTGCTTCTCTTTTTCAGTAATTCAATAATATTTCTGGATTTTAAACAATGCTACATTACTGGGATTCAAGAAATCTCAGTTGCCATCATAATGTTTGGACACCATTCCAAATAGCAAGCGTTTGCTGTGTGAACCTGTGAGTTGAGTGGGTTTTTACATATATACATGCACGCTCAGTCGAATCTTGTCCAAAGCATTATGACGCCGATTGTAACTTACCTTAAGAAGGTTCTTATTAAGGATGTCTCGCTCTCTGACCAAATCATCAATTGCTTTTCGGTCCATCTCAGTTTGCTTTTTATCAGTTTCAATTTCTACAAACATGAAAATAATCAGAAAGATTGAGTCATATCAGTTAAGAGAACTGAGATGAGCAATGGTTACGGAATGTTTACAGAATGTTTATAATCCACCTGAAAGGGCTGTACAAAAATGACCTATTCCAATCAGTTTCCTGTCCAATCTACATCAGCAATTGCTGATCAATTGCATTCCTGTGAAAATGCTGGTTGATGACCAGTTGCAATGTAAGGAGGCTGTTTTTCAGTCATTCTACCACATTAGATACTTTCCATGTTTTGGATTAGCGGCAAACACAAATAACATTTGGCAAGTGCATTATGGATATAACTTTTTCAAATGCTAACAGAATGCCTACAAGTGAAGGTTGTGCTCAGTCGTGTTGTAAATAAACTAGAGCTATTTTGAAAGGCAAGATATCATTAACTGCCTGCCAAGTAACCATTGGGTGGTTCCCATCATCTGCAATAGGATGACTAGTTGTTTATTGGAAAGAATCTCTTTTAAACAGGACCCCCCCCCCCCACTAAATATTTTTCTAGGAGGATTTGGTGAAATATATGTGTCCTTCTTGGCGCTGTGCGACTTGTTTGCCGCTTCTCAGCTCACTTGTGTCTGAATTCATGACGAGGACACAAGATGTGTCTAAAGACGTACCTCTTTCTAATGCAATAATCTGTGATTTCAGCGTTTCTTTCTGTTGCTCAGTGTCGGATTTAGAATCTTCCACGGAACGCAGTTTACGCTGGATGGTCTCTCGCATCTTGCTCAGTCTTATGGTGTCATTCTTTAGATTGCTAATCTCCTCTTCTTTTGACTGGAAAAAGAAAAAAATATTTACAAGAAATAGTAGTGGATATATGGGTCATCAAAGTCAGCGATAAAGTCATCAGTTGCTGACTGACCTTGTTGCCAATTGGTATCTTCATGAAAATGAGGAGTAGAGTCTTACAATCTAAGTGTCTGATAGGAATATGCGCAATTATTTTGATGTATCCTTTATGTGGCAGAGACGCATACTAGGCTATATACCCATGTTGCTCCACCCTGGTTAATACAAGCATGTGGCCATTTCTATTTCTGCATATATATATATCAAGTTAACATCTGCATGTCATGTCCAGGATTTTCTAGTTCAGATTACTATTTCTTTCATCATCTTCCTAGCCATCCACCAGTCGCAAAAAAATGCCTACCTTGAGTTCTGACACTCTATTTCTGCATATATATATCAAGTTAACATCTACATGTCATGTCCAGGATTTTCTAGTTCAGATTACTATTTCTTTCATCATCTTCCTAGCCATCCACCAGTCGCACAAAAATGCCTACCTTGAGTTCTGACACTCTTGTCTGGTTCTCCTGATTCAAACCATCGCAAGTCATCACCTGCTGCTCAAAATCTTGCTGTAATTTGGTGAAACGAGTATTCAAGATGTCCGTGTCCTTTAGAGTACGCTCATATAAGATCTGTAGAGGGAAGAGAGAAATGGTCGAAAAGTTGCAGACTTTCATAGTGCTGTTTGAAAAATGGGTAGTGAATTATATGTGACCATTCATGCATCCAGAGAATGCTTTTAATATTTGCCTTTGATATGGGGGGTAATCTTTTCCCTATAAATTTTGAATTCTGGGTAGAAACGATAACATATGAGCATAATACAATCAACAATTCTGTGGCCAAATATATTTGTATTATCAATTTTAGTTGTTCGCCCGCATAAGGCACATCAACATTGCAACAGAAAATAAAAAATAAAAGGGCAATTCAAAACATTTACTGTTGAAATTATAAAACAATCAGAAATCTCATCAAATTGTCATTTCTTCTCATCTCACCTTCTGCTCTTTAAGCTGTGTTTCCAAGCGTGAAATGTCGTCTCTGTAACGTTGCGATTGGCCCTGCATAGATTTGATCTCGCCGGTTTTCTGCTCCAACTCCCCTTTGGAATGCTTCAGTTCACGATCAAGCTTTTCTTTGCGACGTGTCTCTCTCTGAGCCTCGTTGCTACGCACTTGGATGTCTTGGGCAAGCTGAAAGAAAGAGAGGTTCATAATGTATAGATAATATAATGTTCTCAAGCAAAAACAATAGAAATAAAAAATGTCTTTATTAGACAGAGGTGTGAAGGCTACCATAATCCTGATCCCCTTACTCTTGAAATTATATTTTTATGTTTAATTTTTCAAATAAAAGATACCGTATTGTATCTAATAAACCTCATAAACGTTCTCCTCCAAATAAACATCCCTCATTACTTTTCACCATAACAGTATTATTTTTCAACATAAAAGTACTATTTTCCAACCAAAATTAGACTATTATTCCCCAAATTTTTCAATTTCTTACCAACACAAAGACATTGCTGACCCAAAATTTACCAGGAATACAATATTAATGCTATTTTCCATTAAAAATACATCGTCTTGGGGCATTTATTACAGACAATAAGATGCCCATTTATGGATTTCTTTCAAAATGTGGACCAATCTTTAAACATTATGCAGTGGAAGTCTAAACAAAATCATTGGAATGTCTAGGTGGAAGCCATCTATTATAAGACCTATATTAAAGGAATTTGCGGTGAAAAATACAAATGTTTTCTTTATGGACCTCATGTGGAAAACTAACACATTTAAGCCTCATGCATGTGCACATTACATATAAGTAAGCCTAACCCTTACACATCTCGGCATTATTGTAGTAGAGGACACCTGAGCTATCTCTGTATAATTTAAGCCTGACCCCCTGAAAAGCTCTAGAGCGAAGTTGATGTTGATATTCAGAAACATTTTGAATTCACATATTTAATTACCTCTGCAATCTTCTTCTCCGCCTCGTCTTTATCCTGCTCTGCGGTCTGTTGTTTCTTTCCTGCCCCCATCAGTGACTCCCGCAGCTTGACGATCTCGGCTAACTGCTCATCACGTTCCTTGGTCAAATCTTCCTTGGCCTTCAGTAGCTCATTTACACTATTGAGAAAATAAAGCAAGACCGTTTGATTAAAGTCATTTCTACCTTTTTTTGAATTGCCATCTGGAATGTCTCTGTAATTGTCGCAACAACATCATAAGGTTAACATACTTGTTTGCCAAAGCTTTCCAATGGAGGAAAGCAAAGCTGAATGATCCAATTCTTTTTTGTTTTTTACTCAACAAAAAGGTCACATGCTGTCATCAGCATTCAAGTCATCAATGCTGAAAATGAACAAGGAAGCACTAGACATTTCAGCTTACATCAAATATGAACACCTTATACTAGTTTGAATATGAATACAGGCAATGGAAATTGATATAATTCATCCTAGAAAAGCTGTACTTTTTAAAGTACAGCTTTAAAAGACACGAGGAGCACAAAAAGCAAAGTTCACAAACATATGATAAGCTAATAAGCCCAGTTTGCAGTCAAAGTGCCTTTTACCTACAGAATGTCAATAACATAGTTTTAAAAAAAACAGCATTCTAAATTTGATTTCGAGCTTTATGACATGCATACAATTTGCGTAAATGCTATAGTCAGCGGCAAACAAGTCCACACTTTTTCTGTTAAAATCGCATACTAAGCATTAACACAAAAGTGCAGTTCCTATTGGTAGAATAGAATAGCACAACTTTGAGCTGACTAATGCGCACATTCGATTGGCCTGATTGTATCTATGGCGTCAAGAATATTACCTCTGACATGCTCATTATTTAGCACGCGTTTGTGCTGAACTTCTCTACCAGATTATAAAAGATTATGGCAGAGATGCGCAGCATCATTCAATACATTATGTTAAAGCACCTGTAAATGCAAAGGGAAAGGTAGGATTTCCTTTGATTTGGTGAAAAGGGAAGTATGGATTTCAAAATGGGTTTATCATGTTGTATGTAACGCTGAACAGATTTAGCTTCGGATAAAATTGTTTATTAAAAGGAATAAAATGATATATTGGATTAAAATGATCAGCACAAAGGTGATTGGTTTACACTTTACTTCAACATTCACTGACTGGGAATACAAACTGTGGATTTATGACACAGATGTTTGCATGTTACCCACTCCACAATATCTGTGCAAAATTTAAAATTCGCAACATGTGTCTTTTTTTAAAATTGCATGTCTATGTTGTCATTGCAAACCTTCTAAATAAAATGGGTGATCTTTTACATCTTGACATCACGCAACAGTGAACAGAGCGAAATGTACTTTACACTCATATACCCAACAATTTATCATTGCATGATTGATCATAATCAAAAGATGTAGTAGTAACAGTCGCTCTGACAATTAAGCATCGCAAACAGGACACATCTATACCAATTAAATGTTGTCTATGTGTTTTAAAAGACCAAATTGGAAGAATCCACTTGGAAGTGATTCTATAAAGATCAATTGTACGTAGGTTGGTGTAAAAGGCTTTAATTCTAAAGGTAAACGGGGAAATATGCATGGATTTGGCATGGGAATAAGGGTTTAATTGAATTGATTGTGTTATATAAGCATGAAACAGATTACCTATCATATTACTACTTACTTCATATCACTTTTAGCCATCATGATTGTGTATGATAAGTTGAATAATGCAAAATAAGACTAAGATTATGAATACAGTAAGACAAATGATTATCAATCAAAACAAACTGTTTGGCTGAAAAAATATCTTCTTTAAAGCCCAGAATGGAATAAGCTTAAAGCTTACTTCAAAGTGAAAAGTGATGTCACAGGTTACGGACGAAGATAATGTCAAAAATACCTCTGTTATAAAATGTTTTTATTTCATATCTAACTCAAGCTACAAGTTGGATATAAGAGTAACACCAAACTAAGAGACCTGGATTCCTGCATCTCTGATGTTAATAACTTTTTTGTCTGGAAGGTTGCTCCAAAAGGAAAAGATTTTTGAGTGAATTTTCTTTCTAAACATTGAGTTCTATATAGGTCTTACCTGTGCTCCTGACCCATTGTCAGACCGGCTCCTTGTTCCACTAGTTTGCTGAGGTTAGCAATCTCCAGCTTTAAACTCTGGATGGTCTCGCGAGCCCGCTGTTCTTTCTCATGGGAGGCATCCACCATCTTCCATGCTTTTTCGATTTCCTGTGCAAAAGGGAATGAAGTTATAAACATTTTTCATGCCAATTCTACATGCAAGGTCTGTGGTCCTATTCAACAACTTATAAAGTTTAAGGGATTGATTTCCATCATATATTGCAAGAAATCAAATAGATTTGCACAAATGACATTTATGACAAGAGACCATAAATTCTCAGGATATTGGGTGTAAAATACCAAAAAGTTGATAGAAGCTCAGAATTTATTTTGAGAAGAATCTTTGCAGTCAGCTGTGACATTTGAGTTTTAGCAAACCCCCCTCTAACATACAGGACACTCGCCTTCTTTAAGGTGTGCAATATTATAGTGGCCTGATCCTAGCTTGAGGGCATAGTAGTGCCTACTTTAGCAGAATTTGAAACAATCTTGAAATTCTGTTTACAACATTTGAGTTAACCCCCCACACCCACTAACCTTCTTCAGCTGGGCAATAGTGGTCTGATCCTCTTGTGACAGCTTGAGGGCGGTGCCAACTTTTGCAGAATTGGACACAATTTCGGCGTTCAGTTCCCGACATTTTTGCATTAGACGCTTCTCACTCTCATGCGACTTCTTCAAGGCTTTGTGTAGTTTCTCATACTCCACTCTAAATTTTTCAAGGCTCCTGTTCAACAGCAAAATATGTATGGAATTTTGGATTTTATATACTGGCATACATATACTAGTATGTTACTGTTGAATTCTGAATCAAGTGATGGTTTTTGATAACCAAAAACAATATGGTATACAAAATAACTTGGCTAAAATGCATGGGCAAATCAATCAATTAATGGTATCAAATTATTTTATTTGAACCAGTTATTAGCTACCATTTCTGAAGAAAATGCACATGCTATTTCAAACCTGATATTTTCTATAATGACCTGCTTTCATTTCTGCTACATTTTAATTGAAATTTGGCATTCTACAAAGTCTAGTCCATAGCACAATTTTAAATTAATGAAGTACTAGAAGTAGGCCTACTGCAGGCTGTGGGGTTCTGTATAGTGTTAGTGTAGTAGCCTAGGGTTAGGGTTGATATAATTACTTACTTGTCTCCCAGCAGTTCACCAAGCACTTCTTGAAAATCTTTTTCCAGAGCCTCAAACGCACTGTCTTCTAAAGTTCCCTTTCCTCCACTCTCCGGAGGCGAAGGCTTCTTTTCCTGAAATTCAAACATCATAAATAATTCATCAAATTATTAATATATTGTGTACAAAATTGATATAGAAAAATATGATATATGAAAAATACATATATGCTATATGAAATATGAATTTGATACATGAAAACTACATAGGGCGAATAAAAAAAGAAGCTGCAATCGTGGAAAGAAGCCACCTTGTTTTCAAAACCAAGTTGATGTTTGAACATTTTTAAACCTTTACCTGTATCAGAATAATATATTAGTTACTAATTTCATGTGAAAAAAAAAGTCAATAGCTTTTTTTTTGTGTGTCTTTGGTGAACCTTTTTACCCATACACCCATTTCACACGTTTGTTGATTGCGATACTTCATTTTGTTCACACAAAGTTACTAGGAACAAATATATCATTCTTGCAACGTTTAAAAGTTTCAAACTTCAACTTGGTTTTGAAAACAAGATAGCTTCTTTCCACTAATGCAGTTTTACTCACCCTGTACAGTAGAAAGATGAAAAAGGTATATTCCACTTTACTTAGACATTTAACATAGATAGGATAGAAAAGATTAGAAGTATGCATTGCATAATATAGGGATTTATATTCTGCAATGGTAAAGGCTAAGGTAGGGAAGGGAAAATGCGCTACAGTGCAAAATATGCATTAAAAAACATTTGTTCAAACGTTGTCTAAATGGCCAATTACCAAAAATCAATAAATTGCATAACTGTGTATTCTAGTTCTACACTTTGTTTAGTTCAAACTAAGTTTTGAATGAAAAATGATGACAATTTAAATAAGAAATGCGTAAACATGGAAATGCGCAACATAGCCCCACATTTGGGTTTATTTTTAACGCATGGCACATTTTTGTGCCAAAAGCACTTTTCCCCCAAAAATCAGACAGCATATTTAGTGAGCTTGAAAAAAACGCAAATTCCCTATCCCTAGTTTAAGGAACACAAATGTCAAGTATTATTTATCACAAATTAATTAATACAAAATTAACCAATACTAAAATATCATCTGTTTAGAATAAGATATGTACATTGCAACACACTTGTTTTCCTATTGACATGTGTTACACTTTGCTATAGTTTCTGGTAATAGCTATCTGATATACGAGCCGAACCAACAGGAAAGAATGCCAGAAAACAATATGAAACCGACCAAAAAGAAAAGAACCTAAAATGTACATGTATATCGACAACGGTAAGACGGGTTTATTTTGCGAGGGCAGCTTTACCCCGTAAGAATGATAAAATATAAGAGGAGTATTAATTATACCAGATTAACGGTTATAGTGTGACCAATCTATATACACCTATGGATGAATTCAGTTGAACAGGGCATTTAGGTTTCAATCCATGGTTTGATGACTGGTTTCATCTTAGATAACAAAATGCAAGGGTTGTGAATAGGTGGCTTAATGGCTGGCTCTGGCCTTGAACAACAACAAAATAACCAATTTAAAAAACCCTCAAAACTTAAATACGGTATTGTGTCACTTTGGTTGCCCATGAGAATGTACAGGTTTTAAAAAGTGTTTGCCCCCTGGCAAAATAAATTTGCAAACATTGTCTTGGATAGAACTTGTGAGCTGTAACAAAACGGGTAAAGATTTGATGAAACAGGCTCAGGAACTTGGTGTACATGTAGGTTATGGAACACTCTATGTATTATATACTGAAGGCATCAGGGTTAACATACAATGAACAACTTAAGAATACATGAAATCCAAGGATAAATAAAAGCTGAAGTTATGGATCAATATACTTGCCTTTGTTTTCTTCTGATGATAGACCAAATTAGTAACAAGACAAAACAAGACAATTAGAATCAGACTAAGTACAATGATGATGAATGACAAACAAAATGTTAAATTAGGATGCATTGCAAAACATTGAACAGTGTAAAGATCACTGTATTTCGATCCTTTCCTCGAAGGTAGCACCTAGACTGGAATTGGAACTTGGATTGGAAGATGACGTTGTTATGTGGGATTTGTTTAATCACAGACTAAATCATCTCATCCCAGGGTTGCCAGCTTTGTATCACAGACTAAATCATCTCATCCCAGGGTTGCCAGCTTTGTTTAAAACAAATTTAAGTGACAATAATCATGTTATAGTCTGATTATTATTGAAGGAACAAGCTGCCCCTAGCATACACAGCTACAAGATACACAATTGAAGTAGGCTTGTAGCGCTAGTGTGTGTACAGGCAGCGAGGTTATATACTTGTGCATATTTTCAAGTAAGTGCGGTGGCGCACCATGCAGAGTGTGTGTGTTCGCATTATGCAGCAGACGCTGCTTGAACTTGTTTAAGTCGCTTAGTTTACGCACTACACTATTCCTTGGTACTTGGTAAACTGGATTGTTGGTGAGTGACAGTGACGTCCGCAGTCAGACGGATATGGGTGTTTCCACAATAATGAGACCCCCTACATGTAGGTTCAATTTTTGTATGTGGACATAAAAGTTGTTTTAAAATTTAAATTGATTTTCTACTTCATATATATGGCCAGTTGGCCACTGTTTACACTACACCTGTTACGAACCGCTAAGATCTGACGATTTCCAGCCTCTGGTGTGAATCAAAAGTATATCCCAATTGGTTTGGTTTCAAGTAATTAATGTCTTTCAACTTAGGAAATAAGCTCAAACCACATACCGTATTATCCCTATTAAGCGCCCCTGCCCTTATAAGCGCCCACCCCCGTTTTTCTCAATGACTACCAACAAACAATCCCTTATAAGCGTCCACCCTTTCAATTACCCTAGCACTGTACAACATTTTTCACCATGGCGTCCATCAGTAAAGTGCAGTACCAGTAAAGCGCAGTACCAGTAAGCCTGGTTCGATCACCGCCGCCCGCTCTCCCTGATGCGAGCCACCATCTTTGTTTTTTATTTATGGCTTAAATAACATCGGGCATGCTCAAAACTACCGAGAATAAACTAAGTTATCGGAGGGGCACTTGAAGCTTGTCGGAACATTGACGTCATTTAATGTGGCCACAGTGAGACCACTGCGACGCCGCAATGTGGATTTTCCCCCAAAATTTTAAACAGTTTACTTTTCGATCGCACATGGTTTTCCGCTAGTGCAACCTCGCCGAATTCGACAGTGTTTACGAAAAAATGAGTTTAAAAAGGTAACTTAATAAGCGCCCATCCAAAATGACTTAATAGGGATAATACGGTACATTTCAATTTTTAAAGATTCAGCCGTTTGAATATTCTTGACGCACAACATTAACATAACGGTTGTAACATTTAACCGTAACGGTTGTAACATTGACACACAGTTTCCCATAGGGTTTGTGTATAAACAAATTCAGCATTAGGCGAGGGAAAAGAAACACCATTTTATGGGCCTGACCAACCCACTTTTTGCATTTTTCAAGATTTTTTTTTAGAATTTATTTTTAGAATTTTTTCCCTCAAATCATGTAAAATCAGCCGTTTTTTTGGCCGAAAATCTGTCGCAAATTTTTTTTCACAATTCTTTTAAAAAATTCCTAATTTTTGCAGATTTTTGTGACATTTTAGGAATTATCTTTATTTTAAAAAACCCTGACTGACCGACCCTACTTGACAGGTCTGTCTGCCCTTAAAACAGGGTGTTTTTTCTCGTCGCCTTATGGTAGACATTTTGCTCGCAATCTCTTTACTACTAAACAGTATAGTGCTGGCCAAATATGATCCAGAAAATAAATTATTTGAAACCAGCTAGCCTATAAGGTCATATATAAAAAGGGTCCTAGGGGGTCTCATTACTGTGGAAAAACACCCATAGTAAATGTTGTATTTGTTAAATACCACTGCATAAATAATGAATACAGACTCGGACAAACTGGCATGAATTAAATTAACGAAAAGAGAAGGCCTAGACCTATTATTATAAATTGGGTCTATAATGAAGCAAAATCCTTAAAAATGGGTAGGCCTACAACTGTCTTTTCCAAAATCACCCCTAGAAATGGGTAGGGGTTTTGAATCTCCAGCGGCACACTCCCCCCCCCCCCCCCCCCCCCCCCCCGACCAAACCAAATCAGAGTAAATTATCACCCCACCCCAGGCAGATTATAGGCCCGCGGCCCCGCTGTGATCTCGAAACCAGACTAAGTCCGAGGGGCATAGTGATAGTCTGGTTTTCGAGATCACCTTGTCCTTGGGCCTATACTTTGAATTTGAACCATGCCTCTTGTACACACATCAGTCCTAGGTCACAGGGCAGGGGTTGCACTTGCAAAGTTAACACTTACACCGTCTGTGTATTCAAGAAGAAGAGTCAAGGGAAGGTTCATTGTGCAGTCAATATTTGTATAATAATAAATTAATAGGTCATCCGGGTATTTTTGTCATTTGCAGTGTTGACAACAAAGCAAAATGTTTTACGCCCAATCTCACACCATGCACACTGGTAAATCATTAAATGTCAAACTCAAAGTCAAATGTCCAAAATGATTTTCGCACACAAAAAAAATACCACACACAAATCAATACATCCATGATTATGAATTGAATGATGATGTACGTGTGTGGGAAACCATCAAAGCATTCCATGCATTCCGGATGCAACTATTTCGGGCAGTGTGAAGGGGTTAGCAAGGGTTGTTTTGAATTTTTGAATTTTGTTGGGTCAGTTGTTGGTGACAACTTCTTGTGCATGCACTGCAGAACGCAATCAACCTACCAAACCCGTCGAATTCCACAACTTCGAATTCGATACAGTCTCAAATTACAGTTCACTTCGAATTTTAAATGAACTTGTTGATGTTATATCACACGTTGAGTATTACAACATGATGATCAATTAACTTACCTCCATTGTGTATTTAATAGTTTAAAAGCCACACAAATATTGTACTATTTATAAAAAATATAATTCACTACGTTTTTTTCGTGTCAGTTGGCCCGTAAACTTGTTTACGCTCGTATCCAGGCACAGTGCACGCACTCTTGTTTATTATTTCCATACACTTTGATAAAATAGTACACCATGTATATAATGAGTATTCGCAAAACTCAATAATATAGGAAATTAAATATTATTAACTATTGATAAAAAATGTATGATATTATATTATTTATTTCTATCCATTAAAAAAAACCTGTTATCATTAAAACGTTTATTTCTAAAAATACATGAATAGTTTATATTCATACGCACTACCAATGCAAAGATCACATTCTCATCCCCATCAGGGACTTTACACTGTAAAGTGACAGTCTGAATGCAAAACAATCAATAAAGATCGAGATTGTTAAAAAATAAAAATGGCGACTTCCATGGGCATCCGCACTTGCGTCAGATCACTCGTTTTACCCCGATTGTGTGCTCCGTCACTGAACCAAATATCAAATCAAAGGTACAGTTTACATGCTAATATGTATTTTGTTTTTCTAGTCGGTTGTCTCAGTCATTCTACCCGGCAATCAAGTTTGAATTATCCTTGTATAACGTTGAGGATGGTTACGAAATCCAAAAGTTGCATAATTCGGCACATGTGATGTGGTTGCTTATAGCTTACATCATCACTGGGACCTGTTACATGTATGTTGTCCGGCTCAAAAATACGACTAAAAACCAGGGCCGTCAGAAGGGGGGGTGCGTTGGGTGCGGACGCACCCCCCTTGAAAATCTCTTTTTTTATTTTTTTTATTTTTGGGTAACAATAACATGTTGTTTTATGAATGAAAAATGGGCCTGGGGTCAACGATGGCAAGATACATGAAAATTGTGTCCTAAATTCGCTGTAATGCTCAGAGCTTCCGGGGGCTTCGCCCCCTGGAGTGGACCCCCACCAGGGGCCCTAAGGCGGGCCCCTGGACCCCACCCGTTATTGGCTTCGCGCCAGAGGCTCTCGCATCGTCAGCGTGCTGCAGCACTAACACTCTGACGTCATACTACTACTTCCGGTCAAAAATCGTGAAAACGCACCCCCCTTTCAGATAAAAAATCGTGAAAACGCACCCCCCCCCCCCCCTTTCAGGTAAAAAATCGTGAAAACGCACCCCCCCCCCTTTCAGGTAAAAAATCGTGAAAACGCACCCCCCTTGGGCAAAAGTTGCTGACGGCCCTGAAAACCTTGTAATGCCCACCTTAGACATGCCCCAAATTATTACACCTCATGCAGGGATGCAAACTTACGATATTATAAATCGATTTTAATGACATTTATTTGGCAGCGCAAGTTAAGTAGGGATCTGGGGATGTTCATATCATTGACTACAGAGGGCGAATTTTTTTTGAAAAATTGTCGCCAAAATATGTAGAAAACTCATTGTTTACCACTTTTAAATCCAGCGAAAAAGGAAGACACGAGCTGGGATGTATTCACTGATGTCTAACTAACCACACTCAAACAACAACTGGACATCATGATTTTAAAGCCCTTTTATTTTAATATGAAAGTTTTAATTAAGCTAAAATAGTTTAAAATGTGCATGACTTGACCAGTTTTAGCAATAAGGCAAACTACTTTTGGTTATAACTTTGTGATTATTCAGCCTGCAGATGGTTGCACCATCAGTTTTTATTGTAAAGTACTTTGTTTCCATGTATTCCATTTTCAAAGAGTTATTTTTTATTTTCAAAATTGTATGAACATGCCTACCTTCAACCTTAGCAAGGGGTAGGTTTAACCTAAGACTAACTTTTTTTGGCGCAAATATCGATATACATTATGACCTCTTCTGTCTTCTCCCCTCTCAACTACTAACCAAATATCCTGGTGTATCCAAAACTGATTTAAGAGGGGATCTTAGGTTTATAGTAGACACCCCCAGGTATGTAAAATTAGCCCCTTCATATATAAAAACTTCAGGGGGTGATTTTTTGTTTTGTTTGGCCAAACAAGAAAGTAGCCCCCTTAATCAGGGGAGAAACAGGGAAGTTAAGACATATTTAAAACACAATTATTGTTCCCAGTGGTCTAAAAACACTTATTTCTTGATGAACAACTCCCAAGGGGAGGATCAGTGGCTAAGCTAAGGTGGTGGACCTTAAAATGCCCCCATTTGTGCCCCTAGCCCCCCCCCCCCCCCCCCCCATTCTCTGGATGTAGTGTGTATAGGCATTATGACAACTTACATGAACCATTTTCCGAGCGCATTTTGTGTAAAACATGGCATCGTTTGCTATCCATCTGCCCGGAAAATACCAATAGGAAATGCCTTGGTATTATTTTGTTAATTTAATTTTTGCAGATTGTGTTGGGTTTCAACTGAGACAAGGACAGACGCTGATACAAGCAGCACTGTATCTGACACAGAGAAAGGAAATGATCAAAAGCAGGCAGTACAACCTAGTGATGTAGAGATTAAGTTAAAGGAAGAGACTGAAAAACTTGACAAAAAAGTAAAAGAATTGACAGTAAGTACTTCACGTTTTATTGTTTTTAACATAAAACATTGTGTAAGGCTTAGGGGTCGTCCATAATTTTCGCCATTTTCAGTTACGTACAAAGCGTACGTAAGAGGGGGGAGGGGGTCGAAATATCCCCCAACCGTACGTAACTTAAATGGCGATCTTGAGAGGCGGGATTCTTTTTTTTTAAAGTACAAAATAAAATAAAATTTCGCCATTTATTGCGTACGTAACTCGAGGGGGGGAGGGGGTAAAAAGTTACGTACGCTCTGTACGTAAGTGAAAATGGCGATAATTTTGGACAACCCCTTATTCCATCCCAAATCAACCAATTTGCCAAAAATCTTGGCTGATCACCCTCTTGAATTTGGTTGAAAATCATTTTTATACATATCTATAGTGTATAATAAACACATTGTAGAAGAAACTAATTCAATTCAATATTGGGATCGGGATGACATATCGGGATGACAAAAATGCAAGTCGGTGTCAAATTTCGACAGGCCACATTTTGGAAACCGCTTTGAGTTTACCGCTATTTTGTGTGTGCATGTGTTCATTATACGGAACCTATAGATGTACTCTTGAAATGATTTTCAGCGAAATCTGAGAAGGTGGCCAACCAACCCATTGGTTGATTTGGCATGGAATGACCCGTAATACTTCAGCAGTGTCAGTACCCAAATTAAGATCCTGCAACTTCATTAATTTTATCCATGCCATATAAAAAGGTGGGACAAACAGCATATGAGGCAAATGGTGAGAATTGTTTTAATTGATTCAGAACATGGGCAATTCGTCTAGAAACCTAAACTTTTCTTCTAATTCTTCTAGAAATCTTAAATAACACTAGTATTTTTAATAAATGTAAACCAGAGTCAACCAGGATTGTATCTATATAAAAGCAAATACTTTTTTGATAATTTTATATAATTCTGAACATCATTGTTTTCTTCTCAGGACAAGTACAGAAGAGCCCTAGCAGAAACAGAAAATGTCAGAGCGCGATTCAAGAAACAGTTGGACGATTCTAGACTCTACTCCATCCAAGGGTTCTGTAAAGATTTATTAGAGGTTGGTGATATCTTAGGCGCAGCCACTACTAGCGTACCGAAAGAGGAGCTGGAGGGTAGCAGCGTCAACCCACATTTGAAAAGTTTATACCAGGGTCTTCAGATGACAGAGGCACAATTACAGAAGGTACAACACTAAGTTGTGGTATTGTTTGAGTGTTGTGGTGGGGTGGGGTTTTTGGGGGAGGGGGTAAAGGATGGGATAGGGGTGGGTACAGCAGCCACTACTACTACTAGTTCATAAAGAGGTCAGTAGAAGGGTTATCAAAAATCCACACCAGTGTCTACAGATACAATGCTATTTGGTTTGGAAGAAGAGTATTGAATTCATGTGGTGGGGGCTTCAACTCTATGTAGATTGGTTAGAGGCACAATTTACAAATAGCATTGTACTCAACATAATTTATTTGTGAGGTTAGAGATATGATTTTCAAAGCTTGTACAGCACATTTTCCACTGTAATTGCATGATTGTTGCATTTCAAACTGTGAAGTAGGTAATTACAAACATGCGAAATGGTTACAAATGGGCAAATGCAAAAAAACCCACTTTTACTCACAAATAGAACCTGTAATCCTGTATCTATATAAATTTGTTCTAAATAAAAAAAACATAAATACAGGTCAACTTTTAACGTATCTATGGGATAGTAAGTGAATAAAAAGGTGCCAGACCTGCCAACTGTTCCTATTTAGGAGTAGCCACTGGGGCCAGCCTGGGTGTCCCTCTTTCTGACTCGCTATGCTTTGGTGATCATGTCTAAGGAATTTTGAATTTGATAGTCACATGAGGTTCATACGCAATATGATTTTAATTTCAAAACTTGTCATTTCCTTTCACATTTTTTATCTTTCAGGTTTTCAGCAAAAATCACCTGAGCCAGATCAATCCAGTGGACGAGAAATTTGACCCCAACTTTCACGAAGCCCTGTTTGAAACCGTCATGGAAGGAAAAGATCCCGGCACAGTGGCAATAGTCACCAAAATTGGTTATAAATTGCATAATCGGACTATACGACCAGCTCTTGTTGGTGTCACAAAGACACCATGAAATGATATAGTTTATCATTGAAAAAGAGGAAGGCTATAATTGATAGTGACTGACTCCAATAAATTATTGATGGACAAGAATTGAGAATAAAAAGGCAAAGAGATTGTTCAGTTGTCCACCACCAGCTTAGTTCATTTGATTTATTTTCTGATTTATTTTGCTGTACAAAGGAATACAATACACACCCTCATTTTTTAATTGAAGATAGAAATTCTAGTTAAAATTATGACATTCATAATTATAAGAATTGTGAGAAAGAAAGGTGTGGAGAACAACTGAACAATTTAATTATGGCCTCAACAATTGATTTCACAAAGGATTGCATGTTTTTTATGAATAGCTCTTTCTAAGAATTACAAACACCATGTTTTCTGTTGGAGGTACCATAACATATTTAATATGGCCCATGGTAGGGCTGTATGATGGGAGACAGGAAGATTTAGATGGAAAGATCCCTGAAAAGAAATAAAGTAAACAGATTTTTAACCAGTGTTTGTTTTAACTCATCCATTACCCATACTGACCATGAAATTATACCCACAAAATGTGACTTTTCCCCCCGGCCCCCCAACTCAACACAAAAGTTGGTAACCATGACTGTTCTTAAAATGGCGGAAAAGGGGTATATTTTCGATTGTCAGCGCTGACACTTAGTGTCAGCGAAATCATGAAAATAGGGGGTATTTCATAAATTAGTCTCCGCGAAATTCGAAAAAAGGGGTATTTTGCGAAGAGGAAAAAACTAAAAACATTGTGTTAACAACCCAAATACACCATTTGGGGTACACATTTATAACAAATGACCGTAAACGCCTGTTTCTGTTGGGAGCAACAAGTTTTTATCTATTTAATGTATGTATAAAGTGTCTTTGAAAAGGGGTGTTTGAAATTTGTCATTGAAAAGCAAAAAAGGGGGTATTTTTCAATCCAATTTTGTCCTCGTTTTTGCCAAAAAAGGGGGGTAAAATTGTTGAAAAATCCTTGCAAAGGGGTACTTTGAAAAAATGAAGACCAGTCATGGTTACCAACTTTTGTGCTGAATTGGGGGGCCGGGACTTTTTCCCTTCCATGATTGCCACTGTGTGGTGACCTAACCATTCACTTGAATTGCACATATTCTGCCACCAATATATAGGAACTCCTACTGTGGACAAGAGTGTGTAATTGTGGATGGAGAGTCTTATTGATAAACACCTAATTCAGTACCATGGGTCAGTGATTAGACTTGCCATTCACAATTACACAATCCACTGTATGTCTACACTATCTGTGAGCAGCGGTGTGTCAGTCGGCACATTCAAAGCGAGGACAAGTATGTGCACAACACATACAAAGTGAGGTCATTTGAGACCTGTCACCACAAAATGAGCGTTAAGTGTGCATTAGGAGATATAGTCCAATGAACATACCAAAAAATCAATAGAAAACAAAGGAATTTTGCAACTTCAATTTGATTTTTGACAGGGAAAACATTGAGCAATTATGACCAGTAATGTATCATTTTAAAGCTTGTTATCTGAGTATTATGAATCTGGACAAACCTCAAAATTAAGTTTTCCGACTTAACTCTCATTTTGTGATGACGGGTCTCATTTTGACAAAACAAGGACAAATTTCCTGTCTTCGTTACGTATTGCTGTAAGACATAATTTGCCTACAGGGGGAGTATTTGCTATGTCCATACTCTGTATGTGAAAATTGTAGACCTCTCTTTGAATGTGAAATGTTTAATTTTGTCCTCGCTTTGAAGAACGTAGATGCACTTTTTCACACACACTCGCCCCCACACGTCTTCACTTTGAATGGCGGGGCAGTGTATTAACATGTGTATGGATACATACCTGTTGTAACTCACCTTTTAAGGTTCAAATGGAGGGCATGGTTGTAGCCATAGTGGGAGATAAACTTGAATTTATGGACTATGGCAAAACATGTTTGTTTTAAGTAAGGGTTGGTTCGTGTACTTTGTTTTAGGGATTAAATCATGTAAATGTGCATCACCAATCTACAACTTGAGTAACATGTTCATTATCCACGTTCTGGTTTGTCTAAATTAATAACGCTTTGCTACTGTACTTAAGGTATGGGGGAGTTGTTGAATTAATCCATCCATCCCACCATAGTTTAGCTACAACCCTAGGTGAAAGTGTTTCATTCTAAGGTTGCAATGTCTCCATCAATCTCTAGTCAATGACATTATTCAATTTGGGTGAATTTATGTTTTTAAGTGCAAAGTCTTATCTCAAGGCGGTTGAAAAGCTTTGCATTATTAGGCGACAAAAAAAACCCTGTTCGACGGTCAAGCGGACCTCTCAGGTTGGTTGGTTATTTTTGTTTTGTTTTGTCCCCTTCAAAATGACCTTAAAAATAAATCTGTATAAATGTTGCCATTTTATGGCAAGCCTAAAAAAGATTTGCAAATGAATTCACCTATTTATAAAAAGATGGGTCAATCAGGCCCATAGAACGGGGGTATTTTGCGCCTTAGTGTCGATCTATATGCACAGTTCAACAAAAATAAGTTCCCCTTTAGATTATGCCTGATTTTTTGTAAAATGAGTTACTCCATCTAAACGAGTTTTGGCACACATAATGTAGGGGTGCACAGCAACACTAGAGCCGGCCTATAGCTACGCAGGTGTTGTAATGCTTGATTGAGCACACATTGAATGGAGGAATACCTGAATTCAAAAGTTGCCAAATGATGTATTGAAGGAAGATGGTTAAGCAACTTGAACCAGGGTCTTTGCTTGAACACCGCACAGTTGTTGTGCTGCTTGAATGAGCACACATTGACTGGAGGAATACCTCATTTCAAAAGGTGAAAAATGCGGGGTGTTCAAGCAAAGACCCTGGTTCAAGGCCGTGGTTCAAGCTGCTTAACCACCCTCCTTCAATACATCATTTAGCAACTTTTGAATTCTGGTATTCCTTCATTCAATGTCAAGCATTACATTACAACACCTGCGTAGTTGTAGCCCCGTTCTAGTGTTTCTGTGCACACATACATTATGTGTGCCAAAACTTGTTTCGATGGAGTAACTCAATTCAAAAATATCAGGCATAAATCTAAAGGGGAACTTATTTTTGTTGAACTGTGTAATTCATACCCTTTAAAACAAATACAAGTATTCAATATAATTATTATGAACTAACACAATAAATCATACAAAATTTAAACACAGTCAGTACCGTTTTTGTTTCCTTTTCAAATGTATCAAGACTAGCCATTTCAATGTCTGAGATTGGTTTATTTATAGAATACCCTCGATTTTGATGGTAGGGTGTGTATGTGTAAAAATGCATCATTCTTTATTTAGAGTATACCCCGTTAGTGGGTGGAGGACTTATCATTGTGGGAGTGCAATAATGTTGCAAGTGACATGTTGATCATTTTGCAGGATAAGCATTTATGTGTTCAATTTTGTCAACTCAAAATTATTGTTTTGATTAATTCGGATTTCCAGACTGGTAAGATGGTGCTAATAAGTATGTGGATTTGCGCATTTTTTTTGAAAATTAACTGATATTAACTCAATTTGGCGGAAAATGTCACTTACAGCGTTCTTACATTCCCACAAAGATAAAGCCCTCAAAGATTTTCATGATAGGGGTAGATGGTCAAGTAAACTCCCATTGGCAGATTAAAGGGCCACGGAGAGATTGAAGATAAAAATGGAATTAAAAAAAAAAAACCAGTTGTTGTGCTGCTTGAATGAGCACACATTGACTGGAGGAATACCTCATTTCAAAAGGTGAAAAATGCGGGGTGTTCAAGCAAAGACCCTGGTTCAAGGCCGTGATTCAAGCTGCTTAACCACCCTCCTTCAATACATCATTTAGCAACTTTTGAATTCTGGTATTCCTTCATTCAATGTCAAGCATTACATTACAACACCTGCGTAGTTGTAGCCCCGTTCTAGTGTTTCTGTGCACACATACATTATGTGTGCCAAAACTTGTTTCGATGGAGTAACTCAATTTAAAAATATCAGGCATAAATCTAAAGGGGAACTTATTTTTGTTGAACTGTGTAATTCATACCCTTTAAAACAAATACAAGTATTCAATATAATTATTATGAACTAACACAATAAATCATACAAAATTTAAACACAGTCAGTACCGTTTTTGTTTCCTTTTCAAATGAATCAAGACTAGCCATTTCAATGTCTGAGATTGGTTTATTTATAGAATACCCTCGATTTTGATGGTAGGGTGTGTATGTGTAAAAATGCATCATTCTTTATTTAGAGTATACCCCGTTAGTGGGTGGAGGACTTATCATTGTGGGAGTGCAATAATGTTGCAAGTGACATGATCATTTTGCAGGATAAGCATTTATGTGTTCAATTTTGTCAACTCAAAATTATTGTTTTGATTAATTCGGATTTCCAGACTGGTAAGATGGTGCTAATAAGTATGTGGATTTGCGCATTTTTTTTGAAAATTAACTGATATTAACTCAATTTGGCGGAAAATGTCACCTACAGCGTTCTTGCATTCCCACAAAGATAAAGCCCTCAAAGATTTTCATGATAGGGGTAGATGGTCAAGTAAACTCCCATTGGCAGATTAAAGGGCCACGGAGAGATTGGCGATAAAAATGGAATTAAAAAAAAAAAAAGTTTCAATAGATAATAAGATAGGACCCAGAAACGTAATATTTCATGGGAAAAGGGTTGAAGTGATGGCACTAAATAGACATTCTAGTGAAGCCATATGTGCTGAATTCTGCAGATAATTTCGATGTGCATGATCTACATCGAAATTACCAAATTGTGATATATTACATGATATACTGCGAATTAAGGTCAACGGTTTCAGATGGTAGATACTAAAGGGGGTAAAAAAAAGTAAAGGGGTCGCCCCCCCCCCCTAAAATGTGATCATGTTTGTTTGCATAAATCTACACATAATTAGACGTTTTGAGAGATTGAAACACTTATGAAAAGCCAAAACACTTGACTACCCATCAAAAGTTTCTCCATTTCAATATCATTATTACTTTTCCCAAAATAGTCACATTTCACAAAAATGATGTTTTCAAAAAAGTGGCACTTTTCAAGACTATATGAGTTTGTGTGCATAAATCCACACACAATTAAAGGTAGATGTTCCGATTTTCAACTTGAAGTTTTCTATTCTACATGAAAGGTCATCCTTAAAAACGTCGTGTCCCAAAATTTGAGATGCATAGCTATTATGGTTCTTATTTTAGACGCACAAGATGCTGTGAACTGTACCCATTGAGTAGAACACAAACTAAACACTTCAAAAGAAGTAAGTTCCCCTTTAGGGTTTCCCTTATATTTTCAAAAATATACATTGGGTTGAAATGGGTTTTCTGTCAAATTGTTATGAGGTTCATACCAATACTTGACCAAAATTTCAAATCAACAGGTTCTGTCATGCTTGAGTGAGCTTGTATTGAATGACAGAATGTCCCATTTCAAAAGTTGTTAAAATAATGTTTAGTAGTGTGTGTATCCACCACGTTGGTGTATCAATTGACGACATCGATTTCTCATAGCTATAGCAGTGGCGGATACAGGGGGGGGCGGGCGACCCCCGTAAAATTTTTCAATATACCTTTAACGTGTACATAGGTAGGTTCCGTTGGTACATTTGCCACTTGTACCATGCGATTTTTTTTTGCCGGTTTTGGGACAACCACATCGCTACCCCCCCCCCCCCCCCCCCCTCCCACACTTAGCAGAATTTCACGAGCTGACGGCAAACAAATTGGGGACCTTTTACGATTTTTGGGGGTTTCAGCCCCCCGTAAATTTAAATCCTGGATCCGCCACTGTATAGGAAATGGATTTGTCTTGATGGACGGCAATGCGCGCCCACATAGGGAAAGAATTGCTAATCAGTGCTTAGAAGATGAAAGTATAGAGCGTTTGGTTTGGCCCGCGAACTTCCCAGATCTCAACCCAATCGAGCATCTATGGGATCAGTTAAAGCGGGCCGTGGATCGTAGAGTGGATGATCACACTAATCTTGCTAACTTACGTCTTCTGGTACAACAAGAGTGGGATGCCATCCCACAGCATCGAGTGACGCGCCTCATCAACACTATGAGACGTCGATGTTGGCAAGTCATACAACAACGCGGTGGATACACCCGCTACTAAACATTATTTTAGCAACTTTTTAAATTAAACGTCATTTTAGCAACTTTTGAAATGGGACATTCCGTCATTCAATACGTGCTCACTCGAGCATACAGAACCTGTTGATTTGAGATTTTGGTAAACTATTGGTATGAAGCCCATAATTATTTGACTGAAAACCCCATTTCATTCCAATGTATTGTTTTGGAAATATAAGGGAAACCCTAAAGGGGAACTTACTTCTTTTGAAGTGTTTATATCGGTGGTAACCACCATTCGCGGTAATTCAACGCTATTTCGTCGATTTCTCTGTCATTATACCGAATTAGGCCATCAAATTTCAGTATGATGAGAAAAATATGAGCTTTCATATGATATGAAAATCTCCGTATGTTTGAAATAATTCTGTGTTACGAAAATGTGATCGGGTCATCTACCTTTAAGCGTTTTGAAATATTGAAATATTTATGAAACGGAAAAATCCTTGGCTACCCATACAAAGCTTCCCCTTTTCAATACCATACTTTTCCCAAAACAATCACATTTCCCCAAACTGATGTTTTCCGAAAAGTGGCACTTTTCAACGATATAGAGAAGTTATTGACGTGAATTGGCTAGTCATAAATGAAATAAAATCATTTAATTTTTAATTTCAAATAAGGACCCGCTAAAGAAAGAAAAGACTCTCTTTTAATTGAAAATAAGTATTTAAATATATTATAATATAACTCAGTATTGCACAAATATATTCATAAAAATGGACTATGCACTTTGCCTGGTAAGTTGCCAAAGCACAAACTGTTTAAATTCTCTCATATCAGTTCGATTAAAATAACAAGTTTCAAAATACTTTGGTCAACATTTTGTTAAAACTCAATGTTTGTTATAGGCTATCTCTGATTGCACGAAAACTATTGAAAACATAACCGCAAAGACAATAGAATCTCTTTTCCTATTGTAATTGCTGTGAATACCAACACGCCTTTGATTGACTTATTCAAAAGGCGCGCGTTAAACGTTAACATCCATAGGGATCCCTGAGATCAGTTGGAACAGATTTTATTTCACAGAATTTAGAAAAATTATCATATCTCCCCTTTCGAATAACCAATTTGAATGATATAAAATTCAGGTTATAGCTAGTAATGCCACCTTGCTAGGCAAGTCATTAAATATATTCATTTATGAAATTTAACTGGTTTAAAACTATTTTGACTCACCCTGTATTGTTAACCATAAATGTTTTACTTTATAGGCCACCTAAGTAATTATTAGATTCATGTAACTAGCCTACAAAAACTGAAGAGAGCAGTTCTTATTTTTAACTAAATTCACACTTAAATGTTTTCATGCAAAAACTTTGTTGCCAGCATCTTTCAGAAGCATCAGAAAAACAGTGAGGCTCTATTTTATGTTACTTTTATGAGGGTAAGACCCCTGAGTTCTATAAAAACACTTGAAAAGTGACTGCAGTTGATATATACATAGGCATATCAACCATCAATATTTCAGTATTAGAAACTCAGTAACTTTTGAAAAAATACAGACAAAAGTTGACCTTTATCAAAAAAAAGTGAGGAGGGAGGGCTATGAGAATCGAATTATTCTACTCAAAATCAAATGACAATTAACCACCCATGTTGGCAAGGATGTCCACTAGGTTACATAAAAACACCTAAAATCATACAATAAAAACAAGAAATTGACAATTGAATATGGTATCTCTGTATTGTTTTATTAATTTCCATCAAGTGTTGTTGGCAATACTAATATCTTATTCTACTTAATACATTTTAAATTAGTTAGTGAGAATGACAAATGCCACTTGGATACTCAAAACTTGAAGCCATGCTGTAGAATGAATTAATAATGTTTACAGAAATTACTGACTTACTTCATTTTTCATTGCCTTGTGAATCATCTACAGTTGTTTTTGCGAGGTGTTTCTGCACGGAGCTTCTAAAGAAACATGCCACTTCTTTGCAAGGACGCAAATTAAAATTCTCTACACAAATATGAACAATATTTGCACAGTATTATTCTCCAATACAATTTACTACAGAAGTGTACATGTCAGTAATCTAGGGATTAATTCAATCACAAATATTCATTAATTCAATCACAAATATTGTCCTTTTTTAAGCACATTTATTTTTTATATTGATGTTTGTTTTGTCACTCAGTACATTAACAAATATGATGTCACTCAGAAATTAAATAACATAACTAAAAATGCAATTTTACAGCGATTGTTTCACCGTATGCAAATCCAAATAAAAGGCAGAATAGTGATCTCAGTTAGATCCAAGTTTTTTGTGCTTGTCACATTTCTTTGGATAAAATCTGTCATGTTACATGAGTATAATAGTATCAGATAAGATAAGGTTCTTATACTGATCCAAATAGTAGTAAATAAGGAGTAAATAACTCACCACAATCTATGTGTTGAGAAGGCAACAGTGTTGCCAAAACGTCCACAGTTGTGAGTATACTATTTGGATCAGTATAAGAACCTTATCTTATCAATTATGTCTACCGATCCTGATGAATCTATTCAATAATATAATAGTATCAATTCTGAATAATGAAAGGGTCATGTAAAGAACAATTTAAAATTGTAATCTAACAACAAGCCCCTTTAATTCATGATAATCTGTTATCAAAACATTCCTCACATAAAGTTTGACATTTGAACAAGCACCAATTATTTAACCAAACCTTGCATATTTCACAGTCAGTTCACAATACACAGCTGTTGATCATTATAATCATGATAGTTTTTCTTCACAATTTGATAATCATGATGAATAAATTGGTTATAAATGTATCATTGTGGTGGGTTCAAATACCATTTTGGTGTTCAAAAAATATCCTTTTACAGCCTAAAAACTATGTACCTGCATGAGATTATTTCATATTTATCAAAAATTTCATTTTCCATGTTTATTCTAAATAAATTGTTATAATTAGTTTGATCATTCACTCCACGGCCAATAAGAACATATGTCTTATTTGACATGAATAGGCAATGTGGATTGGTGGGGAAGTCATCTGCGAGTTTAACACGTGTGTATTCTGTTGATATTTTTCCTGCGTACTTATTCATTGTCACTGTGACACTGTGATATCATGAGTTTACAACATAAATGCATATGATAAATAATATAAACTTTCTTTCAAATTTTATAGTTGCTTCGATAAAATAATAAAATTTGCTAATCCCAAGGTAAACGAATTCAGTAATTGTAATATGGATTAACAGTTATTTGCAAACTATTTACGTTTCACTGTTTCCCAGCCACCATCCTCACCACCTTCATTCTGTTGGGGTTTCTCTTTAGGTGGTTCTCGCTTCAGTTCACGAGCAGGAGCTTCATCTCTTCCTTCGCGTTCCTGAGGGGGCGCATAGCGTTTTGGCGGCCCATCCCGAGATGGTCCGTCATCTTTACCACGCCAGTTGTCTGCTTCTCTGTCACGTGGTGGTCCGCTGTCACGTGGTGGTCCGCTGTCACGTGGTGGTCCGCTGTCACGTGGTGGTCCGCTGTCACGTCCAAAGTCTCGATCCCTCCCTCCAAAATCTCTTCCCCCACCACGTCCGCCATCATGCCCTCCAAAATCCCTCCCCCCACGTCCACTGTCCCTATCCCCCAAATCCCGTTTTGGTGCATCTCGTCGGCCCCAGTCCTCCCTATCATCACGAGGTCCATCGCGACGCCATTCCTCTCGCGGTGGCCCACGACTATCACGGTCACGAGGTGGATCATCTCTTCGCCAAGAATCACCACCGTCTCTATCTCGACCGCCGAAGTCCCTACGTCCCATTTCACGGTCTCGTCCACCAAAGTCTCGTCCACCACGGTCAAAGTCTCGCCCACCACGATCACCATCTCGTCCCCCACGATCACCATCTCGTCCCCCGCGATCAAAGTCTCGTCCGCCACGATCACCATCTCTTCCACCACGGCCAAAGTCCCGTCCACCTCGGTCAAAGTCCCGTCCTCCACCGCCACGATCGAAATCTCGTTCACCCCGATTAAAGTCCCGTGCACCACGGTCAAAGTCTCGCCCACCACTGTCTCCTCCATAGTCGCGTTTTGGTCGCCACGCTTCTTTTGCAGGGGGTGGTGCTTGATCCTCCTTTGGAATTTCAGGATCACGTTTTGGTCCCCACGCTTCTTTTTCAGGGGGTGGTGCTTTAACCTCCTTTGGAATTTCAGGATCATCACCTCGCTCTTCTTTTTTAGTATTGGCACCCTCTCCACGATCTTCATCCAAGCGGATGTCACGACTTGCCGGGCGATGGAGACTGCTTTCTGGGTCATCTAGGCGGATATCACGACTTGCGAAGCGACTTCGAACTGGCTCCCTCTCTTCTCTTCTGATCACCTTATCTTCCACTTTCCTGGGTCCTTCATCGTTTTTTCGAGGAATATCCCTTTCTTCACCTCGACGCCAATCCCTTTCCTCTCGAGGCTGCTCCCGCTCAGGTGCTCTTTCAGCATCGTTGTCTGGATCATCCTTGCTGCGTCTCCAGCTGTCTTCTCGTTGCCTCTCCCGATCACGCCATCCTCCTTCTTTGGCACTGGGACGCCATGCTTGAACTTGAGGTCTGCAACAAAAATTAACAAGTAAATGTATAGAACATCAGAATGGCAATGAAGAGTATTACCATAAAATACCATAAAACTGTTTCTGCTTCAAAGTGACAGGCTAAAATATGTATGCTGGTGGGTAACCAAATTGGTCAAGCTTTTTTCTGTGTGACTATGACTTCATCTGAAAAATTTAACAAAAATGTGTAAATAAAATTCTAAATTGGAACATTTTTTGGAACATTTCAATGTTCAACCCAGAAAGTGAAATATCGATCTGTCTATAGACCAGTACGTTTTGTTTTGATTGGTGTGGGTTTTTTCTCGTCTGGCTTCTGCTCGTGTTGCACCTAACATAATTGGTTTCTTCTGTTTTTTAAATGAATAACAACTTTGATAATTCTTACTTGTCTTCAGATCGTCCACCCTCATCCCGTCCTCTTCCACCATCGTCCCGTCCTCTTCCACCGTCGTCCCGTCCTCTTCCACCGTCGTTCTGTCCTCTTCCACCGTCATCCCGTCGCCATGAATCTCCCTCATCTCCTCTATTAGGCCCATCGCGATCACGTCCTCCTCGCCAGGTATCGCCCTCACGACGATCGCGATCAAAGCCTCCTTGCCTTCCACCACCTTCCTTCTGACGTAGAAGACGTTCATCAATTTCTCTCATTCTACAAGTATAAAAATCAGAATAGCACATTTATAGACACTGACCTTGGTATACTGATGTGTCAACTTACATGAGCACAGCCATTTTCTTATGCCCAGCATGTTACTCTGCTGCAATACCTGCATGGGTACTGTATGCCCAGTACCTATACTTGATTAAACTGCACAGGCACTGTACAGTTCCCATACAGGGTATAAGCATACAAACCTGTACAGGTACTGGCAGCCGAGTTGACATGATGCCAGGCATAAGAAAACCGCAGTATAGTAAATGACGATACAATTTATAATATCATTTTATTTATTGTCAAGATATCACTCTCACATGTTCATAATGTGATAAATCCCTGTGGAGGAATTGGTCACCCCCCTATCCTAACAAATAGTCAAAGTGCAAACCCAGGATCACCCCCAAATCCCTGGATTTTCATATTTGTTATTCACAAAATCTCCCTCATTTGCACGTTTTACTAACACAACACACTACACAACTGAACAAACAAATATGGAACTATGTGTGTACACTACAGTACTGATCCAGATCCAGGATGATCCCCTACTCTTAACGAAGGAGTCTATGATATGTATTCTACGGATGCTCATTGTTTGTGGGCAAAATGTCATAGCTCTTATTTGGGCAGATTACTCCCAGGATGAGCAACATAACCTTAACCCCCCCGAGGCACCTTTTCCAATTAAATTTTTTTCGCGGCCAAATAGCGAGGGGAAAAGTGCCCGGACCTCTGGGTTCAGAGGCAGACGATCTACCGCTAAGCCATGGAGGAAACCATACATGGCGGAGTATATTCCGTCATGTACAAAGTATATACCCTGGGGCCATTATTTCATCGAAAAACTGCCGATCCGGGTGACACAAGCACACCGCATCGTAGTAATTCGTAGTACTCAAGAGTGTTAGGGTAAAGGGATTTAATAGATAATGCAATATTCTAAAAATAGCTGTTGTAGAGAGTTAAGTCAACTTGAGTATCTAAATCTGACTGACAAATCAAGGCTAAAGCAGCACATATTTGAACCTAGTGACCCCATAGTGGCTTGATTAACCCTAATCTACAAACACAAAAATGGGATTTTACAGAAGCAAATTCATTGCGGTATTGATAAAACCAAGTAAGTAGCATGTCAATTGATAGCCTAGACTTCAAGCATACAGAAAAATATATCAAACAATTGTGCCAATACAATGATAATTAGCTCATTAATAATTAAAGGTAGATGTTCCGATTTTCAACTTGAAGTTTTCTATTCTACATGAAAGGTCATCCTTAAAAACGTTGTGTCCCAAAATTTGAGATGCATAGCTATTATGGTTCTTATTTTAGACGCACAAGATGCTGTGAACTGTACCCATTGAGTAGTACACAAACTATATCAGTGGTAACCACCATTCGTGGTAATTCAACGCTATTTCGTCGATTTCTCTGTCATTATACCGAATTAGGCCGTCAAATTTCAGTATGATGATGAGAAAAATACGAGCTTTCATATGATATGAAAATCTCCGTATGTTTGAAATAATTCTGTGTTAAGAAAATGTGATCGGGTCATCTACCTTTAATGAGGTTTGATTAAAAATGGACCAAAATATTATGTCAACAATATTAATTTTATGACTTTTACTCAAATTACCGCATAATAACTAGGTTCTTACTTGATGCAAAAATTAATCTGGTTAATATTAAAAGGTAGATGTTCTCATTGCTGGCCCGATTTTCAACATGATGTTTTCTATTTTACATGAAAGGTCATCTTTAAAATTGCCACATTCCAAAGTTTGAGTTGCATAACTCCAATGGTTCTAATTTTAGAAGCACAAGGTCACAAGAATTTTGCCCATTGAGTAGTACACAAACTGGCTGGTAGTAATTCACCACATTTTAGCCTATAATTTCTAAATGGAACATTTCTGGCCCCTAAGATTTTACAAACATAATGATAAAAATATGGGGATTCTTCTGATATCAAAATATTATGATGTGAAAAAAAAATCATAGCCATAAAAAAGTGATCCGAACATACACCTTAAAGTATTTTGGAAGATTTTAGAGGCATTTTAAAGTTTGATTTCCTGTCAAAATTTGCCAACTTTACTAATAGAATTACACAAATTTTGTGATTTTCAGTACTTTTACAAGATGATGGTATTTGGCCATCACGAGACAGTGACGTAACTGCGTATTCTAGTAATTGTAGCGCATGTGTACGCCTTCTCGAGGTGCTGGATTATACACACGAGCGTTGAAAGAGGGAAGATACATACGTGTGCCGAAATGCTGCGCCTGTTAAGTTACGTCACTGTCCAGAGGAAGCCAAATATAGTATAGTCAATAATTATTGATGGATTGTGATACAAGTGACACAATCCACTTAAAACTATCAAAACATTTGTTATTTTTCTTGTAAATTATACCAAAATTCCTATTTCCTTCATTTTCAGGCCAAATCGTACAATATGGCACAACCATTGTAGATTAGGGTGAAGTGTAATGAACAATCCCTTACCTAGCAGCTTGTTTTTCTTCTTGCTCTTGCAGTTTCCTTAGCTTTTCGTTGTATTCTTCTTCCTCCTTCATACGAGCCTCTTCACGAACTGCAAGACAAAAGATGGAGCATAATGGTCTGTTAGTATATTTCAGGTCATGCAATTAGATTGATACATCGAGGGTTGAGCGCCAGAAGGCCGTAACTCAAGAAATGCTATTTTGAGATAATCGACTTTCAATTATTTGGGACTCATTACAATATAATGTAGCACCCAACTTATAACTCTTATTTTTTTTCAAATTCAGAGTGTTTATGAGTTATCTCTTTATGGTTCTGAAAATCTAGGTTATATTGATTATTTTTGTACCAAAATATCAATTTGCCCAAAAGTTGAATTACGGCCTTCTGGCGTTCAACCCTCGGTATATTATTATCAAATAAAGATCAAAGAAGAAGGAGATATGATAATGAAATTAAGTTTCCTAATGCCGTAAAAAGGTGTGCTACACACCTATCACTGTTGTTTGATTTTCATTTTTAACCCTAACACTCAGACAGGGTCATGTGGGAATCAATTCGTTGCTGTTCTGACATAACGACACATCACTTTACTTAATTCTGTTGTGATGTGTCATTATGTCAGAACAGCGATGAATTTATCAGGAGGAAATATGAGGGTCAAATAATCGCCAGAAATTTGCTCTTGCCCGCCGCAGGGACTTAACCCGGACCGCTGATTGATTGGCGATCACCAGATCCACAGAGTGTAAGTTGGTTAAACTCTCCAATTATACTTTTTGGACACCACATATTTGATGTGTTCTACTGAAACCAGACGGAATTGGGCAGAGCTCCAAACTGAGAAATAGCCCAAAACCTAATTGTGGGCGATTTTTGGGGAATTTTCTTGTTAATAATTAATCTTCAGAGTGTTTATAACATTAATGTGAAAGTTTCAGATTAAAAAATTAAACCAACAAACAAAAAATGCAATTTTTTTAAAATTTATTTATTTAAAATTAAAGTACACTTTAAGTACATCTTTTAATAAAGGACGATACCTCAATTTGGCGTTTTCATAAAGACAAACTTGAAAAGGATTTAACTCCGCTTTGGGAAGTTCAATTAAAAACAAAAAGTACCATTGTAAAGCTGAAGATCTCTACTTTATTAATCAAATTACTAACTCAATTTTGATATCTTGCCCAATTGTGTCTGGTTTTGGTAGAACATGTCACAAGCGTCGATGGATTAATATCTAATCCAGAATTTTTTTTTATTTTATGTAAATACTTTTTCACGATCAAACTAATTTAAATAAAGATGTAAATCAAAAAAATTTTGAATGATTTTCATTTTATTTTATTTTTGAAATTGAGACAAACTTGGTTTTAGATTGTAGATACCATTATTTGTTATTTTGCCAAAGGTTCGCTTACATTTTTCAAACAAAAGAATTGCCATGCTGATTAACTTGATTAACTTACCTCGTTTCGCCTCTTCATCTTTGCGAATCTGCTCTTGTTCTTCTTTCTCTTTGATATACTTGTCACGTCGTTCTTCTTTGCGACGTATCTTACGGTCCATAAGTCTTTGAGTACGGGCTTCATGTACTTTGTCCTGGTACTCCTGGAAGGAGGCCTACAAGAAAGTGTCAGTATATTTTTTAAATAAATTTGCAGAAATAAACTGTTAAACCAGGTACAAAGCCAGTTTTATTTGTGCAAACGAGCAGGGGTGATTGTGGGCATCTAAAATAAAATCTCAAATTCCATTAAATATTGAAGAAAAAAACAGACTAATTGGCCAAAATGCTGAAAAATTGGCTAAATATAGGATATTTAGTCAAGTCGAGGCAAATTTAGTCCAAAATATTTACAAATAAGTGAAAAAAATCCACCTTCAGTTAAATTTAAATTTGAATTTACATAATATCATGCCTGAAGTGTTACAGTACACCCTAATTTTAGGGTGTTAGTGTTACAATACACCCTAATTTTAGGGTGTTAGTGTTACAATACACCCTGGGTGCATCAGTGATCCAATGCAACATGCCATACATTCTGATCACACATAAAGTGATGTGTCGTTATGTCAGAACAGCGACGATATCATTTGAACCTAACAGCATGAATTACAGCAATTCATGTTACAGCAAATTGTTGTGCTGCCTTTCAGTGCCAAAAACAAATACAAATTAAGTAGGGTCAGGGTTTTTCCATTGCTGAAAAATATTACTGACAGACTGTGGCTGTCGTGGTTCATGTCAAGACAAAATTTGTAATTATGTCAATGTTTTTTAAAAACTATTTATTCAAGCAAACTTAATAGTATACAAATATTGAATGCCTGAGTGTGTAATAGTAAAAACTATATCACAAGGTCAAATTTGGATTTGTCCATTGCACGAGGCGAAGCCGAGTGTAATGGAATAATCCAAATTGGACCGAGTGATATAGTTTTACTATTGCACAAACAAAAGGCATTCAATATTTGTTTTATATCATGATATCACATCATTCTTGTCCAGCCATAATGATAGTAAAAACTATCACATGGTTGAAATTAGGCCTATCATGATATAATAGTATTATCACAACAAATTGGCATAAATCCTGAGACTTGGTATGGGGTATGAATAATGTTTGAAAGGCATAAAAACACAATTCTTGTTCAATTCTATTATTATATGCAAAAGAACATGAGCCCAAATATATTGATTTGTACTTGCAAACTAACTGTCTTTGGTGTAAAGTGAAAGTTCCACCACTCCAGCTGGTATAGATACGAGAAAAATGCAAAAAACTCATATTTTTCAAAGGGTATGAATAATTGTGGGCTTAACTGTACATAGGGCATACTTTTACCATGGCAAGAGTTTGGTAAGCAAGCTCCGAGACACTCAATTGAGCATCAAAAACATGGCTTTGGCAACGCTGGTCTTACCTTATAGATATTCATACGTGATGCCTTGAGGTTGTTGATGAAATCATCCTTTTCTTTGTTCATACGAGTCAGCCTATCGCGAGTCTTGAGAGCCAGCTCCCGATCTTTCTTCAACTGAACAATACGCTCATCCTCCATTTGATCCCACAAGGCCTTGTCCTCCACAGATTTGGTCTCGTATTCTGTCTTCAGCAAGGGTACCTCTTCTATACGTGTAGCACGGGCCATATGATCAACCTGGAGAGTAGACATTGGGGATAATGTGTCGAGTACAAATCAGGGATAAGTTTCGTTAACATTTTCTGATGAGACCCATCACATCAAGATGGACATGTTTGAGGCCCAAATCAGAGTTATTGTTAAGACTTGAAAGAGCACATTCTAAGCTTTAAAATGATGCCATGTTGAAGGTAATCTGACTTTTTGATCACACGATACGATATTATTTAAAGAAGCATATAATAGGGTTCATAATCAACCCGGTAAAATCCTGTCGATATCATAAAAGCATAATGCCCTCAAAATCAAGACTTCTTTTACATTATCAATACTAGTACATAAAAAGTATACCTTACCATAATTTTTAAAAGTGAAATAATGTGATACTCATTGTTTAACTACTTGCACAACATGCAAAATCCTCATTTATGGTGTATTTTGGGATTTAGGAGATGTGTAGGGGTGTCTGAATCAGTGCATAACTCTGCATATATAGGTAGTACTACTGCTAGGCTACAATCCCCCCCCCCCCCCAAAAAACAAAAAAAAAGGATGATAAAATTAGTTGTACTTTTTGCGTTAGGACCCCGAACATTGGTTCAAACCAGACTTTGGCCCATTTTCAGGCCCTTGTCATTATAACTGGAACATGCAAAAAAATTGTTGATTAAAGTTTTGAAATCAGCACAAAAAGTTAATTATAGAAACCAAATCTCAATATTCTAGGGGGTTTACTTCTTGGGTTAATTCGTCAAATTGAAAGACAACAGCGGTCAACAAAGTTCGGATCCCAGTTTGATAAGTTATCAAACCACGCTTTCAGAAAACTTTAATTTGAAATGGCCTATTATGGTAATGTAATAATGCAATGTCATTTATTAGCTGATCTTGCATTCTCATGGTTCATTACCTTTTTCTCCTGTGATTTGAGACGGGCTACTAGCTCTTTCTTCTCTGCCTCCAGCTGCTCAACATGTTTGGCCATGATTTCATCAGCGTCCATCTTTGAGAGTTCCTAAGGTATAAAAAATTGTGCAATAAATACATTAGCTATATTATAATATAATTCCATCTTAGATACCCAGGGCCACATGATATCAAAAGTTGCATGATCAGCACACACACACAGGACATTAGTTAGTCATAGATGTCCATTGAAAAATAGAAGAGTAAAAATAAATAAATAAAATAAATAAATAACATTTTTTTGTTTTGTTTCTTTTGAAAACTTTTTTTTAAAAAAGGGGGACTTTGTTTTCCCAATTTCTATGGTCGGTCGGGAAAGGGCAATCTAAAAATATATTATAGTTAGGCCTTATAAAAACAACCTAACACAAAATGAAGAGAACCTTATGTAAGAAAATAATTGGTTATGTTATCGTAAATCATCTTAAGTTTCCTGGTAAATCTTAAATCTGTACCTCTTCTTTGAGTTTGAGGAACACTTTCTGCCCAATAGCAGACTGCTTGAGAGTCTTGATCCTCTCCTGGGCATGTTTCTTCTGAATCTCCTCAATCTCTTCCTGTTGCTTCTTACGCGCCCTCTCCAGGGCCTCACGTTCCAGTCGTTGTTGCTCAGCTTCACGCTGGGTGCGCTGCTGGGTCTCAATCTGGTCTTGCTCATCTTTCTCCTGTAAACAAAAATATTCAAGAATCAACATTTTGTTTCAAGTGCAGCAGAAGTAATTTTGTATGATTTTTGTTCTTCATTTCAACGATCTGAATAATTCTTGCTTGGGGTTGGGGAGGGATTTTAAAGTGAAGCTATGGGCTTTCCGGCTTTGCAGACTTGGTAAGTAAGGTTTCAAATGGATAACAGGTTCACTTCATTTATTCTGGGACTGAATGTTTGGGTGAGATACTCAATGTTGTCTGAAGTCAAAGGTCACAGAGCAGGGGTCGCATTCTGACGCGTCTGCGCGTCCTAGACCTCTCACTTTCTTGTAGTGACGCGTCAGGTTTCAAATTGGAAAGACTTGCGGGTCCTGATCAAAATTGATTTGACGATGTATGGAAATGGAAACCATAAGAAATTCTGTAAATTACATATCCATCTTTTGCTCACAATATATATTCATTAAAACTGTCCGTAAAAATGTAAAATTTTTCAAATATCCAAACTTCAGGACCCCTCAATTTCTTGGGGTCCCCCTTAAATTTGTTTTTGAAGTCCTACGGGGTCCTGCAAAAACTTCATGGGACCTCTCACATTTTTGATCCAGTGCTATCCCTGTCACAGAGGAAGAAGGACAAGAGGCAAGAGTCTTAATCACTTGTCTTTTTTTCTTACAATACATGAATTTCTGTAAAATATATCATCCCATTTAAATAAGCAACTTAAATTTTCCAATAACAAGTCATCTTTAAATGGTCAGGCATTCATGATTAAGGCAAAACAAAAATAATTGTTTGTTTCCGGTTACATTCCGGTCGGCAGTTCCGATCTTGGGTTGGATTGGCCATCACTAGTCGGCAGGTTTTAAGCGGATCGATTGGGTTACCGTAAACAAAAAATCATTTTAATTTGGCCAATGGAATATACACCTACCCGTTGAACACTGATAGTTTCCAGCTTCTCCTTCCTGTCCTCAATAATGTGTCGTCTCTGCAGAATGCGTTCATGCTCCTTGTGCTGGGTGCGACGATAGCTCTGTATTATCTGCTGCTTCTCATTCAAACGCTCCTCCTAAACACACAATTTTGGGGGTACTTATTGTTAGCATACTATGTTGATGAAGGTTGCTAAAACTAAAGGATGGAAAGCCACTTTACCAAGCATGGAGAGGGGAAAAGATATGTGTATCTCACACTTTGGTTATCACACAATGCATACCATGAGTCATGATATTCATATAGGCCAGAGGCTATGTAGGCTCGTATTTCCTTTGGATTTTGCCTTCTTGCCTCTGTAATATTTCCTTTTTGAAGCATTCTTTAGCACTTGGTGATTCTGCTTCCTGGCCTGAAGTAGCTTGAAATAACATGCCCTTTGTAAATTGAATCCAGGGTGCAGGGAACCAGCATATTATAATCACTGGCACATAGCACTGGGCTAGATTGCTTGAGATACAATGCAATGATGGAAGGCTTGATAAGGCTGACATAAACAGATCATTTTTTGAACTTTGATTAATGTTAAAAATTGACGTAACAAATTGAATTTTAATAGGGTGGTTATGCATGTCTTTCATAGGGGGGGGGGTCAGTTTTGGCTTTTGCTTTGTGATTAAAAATTCCTCGTTGCGACAACATTTACAAACAAACAATCACATATTTTGTTTGCATTTGAAAAGTGTGAACAGTATGTAAATGGGCTATATTGAAGCTGACAATTACAAATACCAAGATAGAGATAAGTGCTCCAATCCAATGCGGACATTTTACTGTCAACTTTGTGAGAAAGACAAGATCTTATCTTAATAAGGGCTCAACAATTAGGTTAACCCTATCATCCCAAAAATTGATGAAATCCAACTGTAAGTTTTAGGATAGCACACCACTAATTTGGCCGTGAGCCACACTTCTGGCAAAATTGAGTTCAATACTAATTCCTATTTGACGAAATGAATGAAAGAAATTGGTAATAATTATAATTGTTTTGGTGACAAATTTGTATTCTTGCTTATTCCTTAACGTTTAAGAAAGAAAACACATGAAAGTTAGCTGAAATATAATTTTATGGACCAATTTACACACACATTGGATAGGTAAAATCCGACTTTATACATTAAATAACAAAATCATTACGCTAAATGTTGCCGCCTACTTAAAAAAACCTAATCCTTGACTTTGGGGTCAGAATTCAGACATTGTAAAATTAAAAATATACCATGTGTTTGTTACTCACGCTTTTGCGATTTACAGTTATTTGAATATGGCCTACAAAGCGTGTATCAGTGTTATTATTACCTTCATATGTGCTGGCTGGATAAGTTTGATAGCCCTGTGCAGCACAGTGGACATAGCACTCAGCTGATTGCGTATCTGATCGGACGGCATGTCTTGGATGCGTGGTCCTTCCTCTTGTTGCTCGTCTTTTTGCGACACAGTCAGCGGGAATCCATAGATCAAAGCACGAGTGGAATGGTCGACACGTACCTGCATGGAGTTATGTTACAAGGGTTTAGTAATAGAGCCTTTAATGTTAGAACTCAACATAATGAGTGAGAAGTGTCTTACTAATGGTTTACTGTGAGTAGCTCCAGGTTCACACAAAATTCTTGAACACAAGAACCATTTTTTGAAGAAAGTGGCTCGGGTCAAAGTGTGGTATTTTATGTGTTATATCATCGTGCAGCAGTAATTTTCATTGTCTAACTGTGTAAATCCCATTGGAATGGCAAAAAACGCAGACAGTTTACAAAACGTGTCGCAGTTTGCTGATTTTTCACTCGATTACTTTCATTTTTTAGGAGGATAAACTAGATCAGTCAGTGGTTCCCAACCTCTGGGCCGCGACCCCAGAGGCACTTTTTGTGGAGTCACGGGCTAGCCTAATTTAACAAAAATAAAATGAATTATAATGGTGTATCACAGTAACTCATGTGACTTTGTTCTGTGATGGGGGTCGCTCTCTGATGCTGGTTTCTGGAATGCCGGTCACCATCAGAAAAGGTTGGGAACCACTTAACTAGATTAACAACACTTTATACAAACAACAGAAATTCCATGGTTCAAAGCACGCATCAAAGTCAAATAGTCGTTTCAAATCGTGCATTATGTTTTTTGATTCACCCTGTATGTAATGTTCAATAGGTGAAAAACAACTTATGACACTTTAAAACAGAAAACTTCATTAAATATGTCCCCTTTTGGTCAAATTTGCACTGGAATAATGGGTCTCCAAAGTATCCCTTGTTGCTTACCTGTACAGCTCCGTTACGGGACGCATCCACAACCATCCTCTCCAGGTGAAACGGGGAGACAAACGGAACCAAAGCGCACAGACGTGAAAATTGGATGGAATCATACACTTGAGAGACCTGCAATAATATAACATTAAAAAGTTCAGGGAAAATAGTACTGAAACAATTTGCTATACAGCGTCTGACACATGAGACTCACTGGGGAATGAGTAAAGTGTTTGACTCCTCTCCAGTGGCTTGCACATAATGGTCCTCTATATTGCTTTGGTAATTATTTAACTTTTTTTGTCAAAGAGGACATCATTCTCAGTGGAAAGAGGTTTAATTATGTGAAGGGGGTAATTAATTCACATGTTATTAGTCTTTAGCGATATCAGAAAAATTCGATAATCGAAAATCGATAGATCAATATCGAGATTAATCGATTAATCGCCAATTATCCACTTCAGAAAAATTATCAAAACGTTGCCGACGGGTACTTTGAAGTGCCGCGATATGCTCAATCATTTTGAGGCATCAATCACTTCGCGGCATCAATCACTTTGCGTCAATGATTTTAAAGAACTGCCACAGACAATGAAAATTATTGGTGCTAAGCAAACTAAAGGCTAGGCCTATCTATATTATTGTAAACATCATAGAATAAATCTGTTATTGACTGGTGAAAAACTGTCACTTTCTACGCGTGCCGATCTCTGTGTTGTTTATCAATCATTCTCACTCCATCGATCGACCGGCCAAACTTCAGCCCATAATTATTATTTTGTTGACTTACCCCCCAAAAATGATTAAAAACCTGAGCCGATAATACAATCGTCTCAGTTAAAAACAATCCCACGAAAGCCAGCTGCTAAAGTCATAATAAATCACTTAGATATTCCATGTAATGTATAAACAGAAACCACGCACGGCCTTTGATCAACATGTACTACTGATTGACCTCTCCCCTCACACAAGCCAGCCCACCTAGTTTCCCAGAAGAAAACCTCCATTTGGAAACTTTGGGATCAGCGTGTCAAGTCAATACACGTGGTCTAAGTACCAGCGTCTTTTTTCGCGGTAAATTATTTTTGCATACTATATCATAACAATTACGCGAAATAAAAGAAGGGGAAATATTTCATGCCAAGAATTATTAAATGGTGGATTTAAATTTTAATTAGAAACTTGCTCAGAAATGTCAAAGGATGACAAATTATGAAAAGTGAAAATAAATACCTTGAAAAAAGGTTAGCCCCACCCCCTCTTCAACATGTCATGTTTTGAAAACCAGTTTGTCACCCACACAATTAGCATGTCAATCAAGTGATACATGATCAATTAATTGCGGCGCTGCTATCAAAACACAAAGGTGATGGTGCCGGTCGTCTGGTTGTGGTTTTGAGGGGAGGGGAAATTATCTTGGGAACGAGGTCAAGTGCCTGAGAGCAACCAACATTAGCCCAATTAATACACCACACCCCCTGGACACTGCACACACTACACGTGGGCTGGGGGAAATCCCAGGGCCTTTGCAATGTAATGTAACTTGATGGGAGGATCATGGATGATAAAATCAAAGACGGAGCTTGGATAATTTTGCAATTAATAATAAACCTGTGAATATAAATGATGGATTTAAACGCTACTTTAATGGATTATTTTATGACTTGACAAGAAACTATTGAAAATAAATACCCCCCCCCCCCCCATTTCTCTTCATAATTAGTTAATTATCGTTTGCGCAAACAAATCCTTATTTTAAATGGGCCATGACCAAACCTGGGAATTGAGCAATAACCGATCCCAACACCACGTGGCAACCAAGCCCCTTGGACGATGGTAGTGTGTTATGCACCGTACTCCATGTGGGCCAGTACAGCGCACGCGATGTGCCTGTACATTTCAACTTTTGTTATGATTGGGAAACTTTATGGAGTTATTTGAAATATTAAATTGATTCCCTGTGATGTGAATACAAACATGGACTCGTTCGCCACTTTATTGGATTATTTTATGACATGCAAAGATAGCTGGGATGACAAGAAAATGGTAAAGAATAAATCGCCCGATCATGGTTAGTTTGATTGATTGAAAATTACTTATCATTGCGTCTGAAACAAGTGAGAGACGACTAGGCCTAATAGTAATATATTTTGTTCTTAAAATATCTGGAGACGACCAAGGCCTAGAGTTTCATCTACTGTTTAGTTCAAGAAAATACCTTGGTGAAGCATCGTATATACGAACTGTGATTTTATAATTATTGAAATTGTAAACAACATAATAATTCGGCAAATATCGTAAATTAGGCTTGAAAAAAAGGGCAAATATTGAAAATTTGGAATGGAAAAAAAAAAAAAAAAAAAAAAATTTTTTTTGGTTTTTCGATTTTTCGATTTTTTTAATAACGAATTAATGACGAATCGATTATCAAAAAAAAATCGATTAATCGTTTAAATCATTTAATCGCGCGAGCTTACATGTTATCCACCATATTTCAATTTCATTATCATTCGAGAAATGAAATAAGAAGCATAATTAAAACTCTTTCCACCAGGAATAATAAAATGGGCAACAAATTCCTAAAATTAACAAAATCTTGTCAAACAAATTTCCTGTCCTGCAATTTTTTTTTTTTTTGTCAATAGGAAAATCTTGATGGGACCCAGAATCTCAAATGTGATTAAATATCTAGAAAGGGGGAGGGGTCTCCTTAAGGTAAACAATTTGTTCAGGAATTTGAAAAAGAAACCTATAATTAACTTATTTTAAAAAATATCTCACAATTATAAAATCTCACCTGCTTTAGAAGTCGCATGACAGTGTTATTCTGCAGCGCTGGCACGTACTGCATCAGTTCTTCTTCTTTAGACTCACTCAAAAAATCCAACACGACTGTTACACGCTCGCTTAGATGCAATGGGTGGAATTCAACCTCCAACCAGTTGTATAGGTCCTTGACTTGCGGCAGAGCATATGGAATCACGTTGTACTTTATCTGGTGATAAAATAACAATTGAAATATATTTGTTAGGGGTTTTTTTATATAAAAAACGTTTATTATTGAAATTCAACCTCCAACCATGTGTACTAACTTATTAAGACAAAGCAGCTAGAATCACATTGTACCTTATCTTATGATGAATGTATTTCTTAGTTTTTTTATATCATACTTTTATATACAAGGCGGTTCTCGAACGGCGCGTCTCGCCTGTTCATCAAAAGTGACTTGAAAGAAATGATGATGAAACATATGATACAATGTAGCACTGTCACAGAGGTATGCATTGTAGTTAATGCAAGGGATGTAATGCCTTGAAAAATTTAATCAACAAAAAGAACACACCAACCCCCTTCCCTACACCAAATCACATCAAGATAGGCCTTACAGATCTTATTTGACCCCAGATGACCTCTGATGACCTTGAAAATTTAATCAGCAAAAAGAACACACCAACCCCCTTCCCTCCACCAAATCACATCAAGATAGGCCTTACGGATCTTATTTGACCCCAGATGACCTCTGATGACCTCGACAAATTAATCCACAAAAAGAACACACCATCCCTCTTCCGTCCACCAAATCCCATCAAGATAGGCCTTACGGATTTTATTTGACCCCAGATGACCTTGAATGACCTCCGATGACCTTGAAAATTTAATCAGCAAAAAGAATACACCACCCCCCTTCCCTCCACCAAATCCAATCAAGATAGGCCTTACTGATCTATTTGACCCCATATTTGACCCCCGATGACCCCGAAAAATTAATCAACAAAAAGAACACACCATCCCTCTTCCGTCCACCAAATCCCATCAAGATAGGCCTTACTGATCTATTTGACCCCATATTTGACCCCCGATGACCCCGAAAAACTAATAAACAAAAAGAACACACCACCCCCCTTCCCTCCACCAAATCCCATCAAGATAGGCCTTACTGATCTATTTGACCCCATATTTGACCCCCGATGACCCCGAAAAATTAATCAACAAAAAGAACACACCATCCCTCTTCCGTCCACCAAATCCCATCAAGATAGGCCTTACTGATCTATTTGACCCCATATTTGACCCCCGATGACCCCGAAAAATTAATCAACAAAAAGAACACACCATCCCTCTTCCGTCCACCAAATCCCATCAAGATAGGCCTTACTGATCGATTTGACCCCATATTTGACCCCAATGACCCCGAAAAATTAATAAACAAAAAGAACACACCATCCCTCTTCCGTCCACCAAATCCCATCAAGATAGGCCTTACTGATTTATTTGACCCCATATTTGACCCCCGATGACCCCGAAAAATTAATCAACAAAAAGAACACACCATCCCTCTTCCGTCCACCAAATCCCATCAAGATAGGCCTTACTGATCTATTTGACCCCATATTTGACCCCCGATGACCCCGAAAAAATAATCAACAAAAAGAACACCCCATCCCTCTTCCGTCCACCAAATCCCATCAAGATAGGCCTTACTGATCTATTTGACCCCATATTTGACCCCGATGACCCCGAAAAATTAATCAACAAAAAGAACACACCATCCCTCTTCCGTCCACCAAATCCCATCAAGATAGGCCTTACTGATCTATTTGACCCCATATTTGACCCCCGATGACCCCGAAAAATTAATCAACAAAAAGAACACACCATCCCTCTTCCCTCCACCAAATCCCATCAAGATAGGCCTTACTGATCTATTTGACCCCATATTTGACCCCCGATGACCCCGAAAAAATAATCAACAAAAAGAACACCCCATCCCTCTTCCGTCCACCAAATCCCATCAAGATAGGCCTTACTGATCTATTTGACCCCATATTTGACCCCGATGACCCCGAAAAATTAATCAACAAAAAGAACACACCATCCCTCTTCCGTCCACCAAATCCCATCAAGATAGGCCTTACTGATCTATTTGACCCCATATTTGACCCCCGATGACCCCGAAAAATTAATCAACAAAAAGAACACACCACCCCCCTTCCCTCCACCAAATCCCATCAAGATAGGCCTTACTGATCTATTTGACCCCATATTTGACCCCCAATGACCCCGAAAAATTAATCAACAAAAAGAACACACCACCCCCCTTTCCTCCACCAAATCCCATCAAGATAGGCCTTACTGATCTATTTGACCCCATATTTGACCCCCAATGACCCCGAAAAATTAATCAACAAAAAGAACACACCATCCCTCTTCCGTCCACCAAATCCCATCAAGATAGGCCTTACTGATCTATTTGACCCCATATTTGACCCCCGATGACCCCGAAAAATTAAGAACAAAAAGAACACACCATCCCCCTTCCCTCCACCAAATCCAATCAAGATAGGCCTTATGGATCTTATTTGACCCCGATGACCTTGAATGACCTCTGATGACCTTGAAAATTTATTCAGCAAAAAGAACACACCACTCCCCTTCCCTCCACCAAATCTCATCAATATAGGCCTTACTGATCTATTTGACCCCATATTTGACCCCGATGACCTCTGGTGACCTTGAAAATTTAATCAACAAAAAGAACACACCATCCCTCTTCCCTCCACCAAATCCCATCAAGATAGGCCTTACTGATCTATTTGACCCCATATTTGACCCCCGATGACCTTGAATGACCTCCGATGACCTTGAAAATTTAATCAGCAAAAAGAACACACCACCCCCTTCTCTCCACCAAATCCCATCAAGATCGGCCTTACGGATCTTATTTGACCGCATATTTGACCCCGATGACCTCCAATGACCTCCAATGACCTTGAAAATTTAATCAGCAGAAAGAACACACCACCCCCTTCTCTCCACCAAATCCCATCAAGATCGGCCTTACGGATCTTATTTGACCGCATATTTGACCCCGATGACCTCCAATGACCTCCAATGACCTTGAAAATCTAATCAGCAAAAGAACACCCCACCCCCTTCCCTGACATCAAGTCCCATCAAGATAGGCCTTACGGATCTCTAGATATCGCGTCACAACGCTTCTCAAAAGTTTTAAGCATATTTGACCCCGATGACCTTGTATGACCCCCGATGACCTTGAAAAATCAATCAGCAACAGAACGCACCACCCCCCTTCCCTCCACCAAGTCCCATCACGATAGGCCTTACGGATCTCCAGATATCGCGTCACAAAGGTATTTCTTAGCACACGGCTGACGGCGGACGGCGGACGGCATACGGCATACGGCATACGCCAGACGCCGGACAGAAATAGTGATAACATAGTCTCTTTCTGATTACATCAGGGCGAGACAAAAAAGTATGATATTGAAATTCATTCTCCAACAACAGGTCCTTGATAAAAATATGATATTGAATTTCATCCTCCAACAACAGGTCCTTTACGTGAGACATAGCATTTATGCTGTACCTCATCTAATGATAAAATATCATGTATTCAGGTTTAGATCATAATAATAATAATATGGTAGCACATTAAACTATATCAGTTGCATATAAAAACTAAGGAAAACAAACATTTGAATGGCAATCATGTTCCATTACAACAGCAACAACCTGGAGAAGGTATTGGTGGACAAGTTTTCTTCTATCTTCTACTAACTAATTGCAGCACATACATGTGCGTAGAAATAGGGAAGATACATACATGTGCGTAAATGCTGCCCCTATAAAGTTACATCACTGTCCAGAGGAAGACAAATAGAGTATAGCTGGCAAATATTTTGATGAATAATGAGGAAGGTGGCTGATTTACGTTGGTTCTCGATTGTAGTATTCTCCATGTCCATCATATCACAAAGATGACTATATCACATCATCACAATATATCACCATGTAAACTTACCATATCTTTAATGAGCTGCATCCTATTTGTAGGTCCTTGCATTCCGAGGAGAGTGGCTAGTTTACGCTGGTTCTCAATTGTTGTATTCCCCATGTCCAACATATCACCGATATCATTACGTGGGGGAATGATGGGTATGGCCAAGGTAGCTAATAAAACTTTAGATGCCATTCTACAAAAAAACACAGCAGACGTAGCATTAAAACCATGGTAGAAGAAATGTAACATTAGGAAGCTCATCGTCGCTATTCTTTCAAACCTTGTATTTCCATCCAGCCCTTCAGCATGTATACAGTAATACTTCCTATGTATGACCTTTAGACGGTTTGCTCTAAACATTTTTAAGTGACAAAATCAGATCTATCAAAACCTTGTAAGTTCTCTTGTCCCGGAACATGTATAAAGCAACTCTTCCTACTTTTTATGCATAACTGTTGGCAGTTTTACTTTATACATGCTGAAGGGCCGGAAAAACATACAAAGTTTTGAAAGAATAGTGACGTCATACTTCATACAGATCTATCTTTTGGTTTATGAGGGAAAACTTAACTAGATGAAAAATTGGCTCTCTTTGTTAATAAATATGTTAAAATAGCAAGAAATTTTCCTATTTTCGTGGAAAATTTGACCCATAAATAACACAAGATTTCTAGGTATACAGAGATACACAAGGTTTTACAGGGACAATATGCTGAAACATGAATAAATCATTTGCAAAGATGGAAAGGGATTGAACCCTATTATATAAATAAAATCATAAATGGAATGTAAATAGTTAAACCCATGAGAAAATCTGGCTAAAAATCTTCTTGCATTATCTGTGGTCGGCGGGGTTGTTATATCAATTCGTCGCTGTTCTGACATACCGGCACATCACAACAGAAATAAGTAAAGTGATGTGCCGGTATGTCAGAACAGCGACGAATTGGATTCACCCATGCAGACACACACAGTCATTTCTCTCCCATTGACAAAGTAAGGGGGAATTTTTGCTTCAATCTTCTTTGGCAGGGGGGAAATAATTATATCAGAACAAAAAAAATTATGATAGTATGTCATGTGCAGGGAGAGATGTCATACTTTGCAAAATACTGAAAATTCGATAGATTTCATGGAAAAATAATTGATTTGTAACTTGTTTTGACCTCTTCCGTCTAGAATAATCTTTTCCTTTGAGTCGAAAGGGACATTCACAGGAACAGCCAGCTGACCAATCAGGTGCAAGTAAACAGGATTTGTAAAATCATGCTAATTGTGCGAATAAAAATGTTACCTCTGAACCTCCTCTTGCGGCATATTCTTCCTCTGTTCCCGGGACAGCTGCAGCAGACGATGCAGAGCGCTGGCGTGGAATAGACCGTTGCCAGACTTCCAGAATACGAGCCCAAGCTTCTGGTAATAGTTGGCCATCATCTGGGGTTTGGGTGATTTCTTAGAGAGTCCCATCAGGCTATGGATGTCTTCCACAGCCTTGTATGCTTCCTGGATTATTTTGAAGAAAAACAAATTGGAAATAAAACAAACTTGTCGTTGTCGCTTATACTCATAACTTTGGTTCCAAACCTTATTGATTACTCTGCTCAAGGTCCAACATAGTATTCTGTTACGGCATAGCTTAACCCAATGGAAATCGTGTACAGGTCCCATGCAAGTATCCTATCATTGAATCATCAAAATAGAGAAAGTGTTTGTGTGCGTATATCGGGTATCGTGGTAGATGTTTATTTTGATCAGGATTGGAAATGTACGCTAAAGCAGACCTGTCAAACTGGTCGCACACGAAGCTAAAGGGAAGAAAACAGTAAGCCTGTCAGCTTACAATGCGAGAGCCAACTGCAGGACTGCAAAACTCATTTTAAAACTGAATATATTATGTTTTTATACAATAAAACCGACCGACCTTCTTTTTTCCAGCATGTTACCAATTTTTATTTGGCCCAACTGTGTCTTCATAGCTTCGATCAATGTGGCGAAGTTTAATATTCTAAAGCTGATTTTGTCCTAATGCCGCTCTTTTAAGAACTTTAACCTACGGATGTGGTCTGTATAATAATAATGCTACATGTCTGAGCACTAAAGTTCCATGGCACGGATTTGCTTTAATATACCCTTTAATTGATGCATATATATGCATACCTGGGATTGTAAGTACACTTTTACTGACCCAACCTAACATCACATAACATAGTCTGACACAACATTTACTATGTGCAATGAGTTGCTGGCAATTTACCCAACAAATGCACAATATCAGTGACCACATGTCTACTGCAATATCAAATGCACTGCTAGCTAACAGTTTTTCTGTAACGACCGAGTACAGAGCATTAACACAGAAGTGGGGTTCCCATTGATGGAATAGAACAGGACGACTTTGAGCTAACCAAAGCGTGCATCTGATTGTCCTTATTGTCTCTATGCATCATGAATGTTACCACCTACACGATCATTATTTATCCAGAGTGCGTAGGGCCAGTGGTGAACTTCTCTGACGGCGTCTATAAGCAGTGGCGTACCCAGGGGGGTCCAGGAGGGCCGGTGCCCCCCCCCCCCCCCCTGGAATAACCCATCGGTAAACACGACCCTCCGTCGATATATTTGCGATTTTAACCATGCAATTTTTTTTCTGGCGGTTATGTGAACAACCTTATCACTACCCCCCCCCCCCCCCCCCACCCCCATATCAAGATTTCAGCTGCTGACAGGGAAAACATTCTGCAAGTTTTACAATTTGTTTTGGGAGTCTGTAAAAATTGTTGTCGGTACATCATGCCTTTCGTTGGTACAACTATGGTCCTGCCCACCCCCAGTTTCCAAAAGCTGGGTACACCACTGACTATAAGCATACCAATCCTGCAGACCAAACCAAATTTACCCAAATATATCATTCTAAATTTGTTTCAAATCTGGTATCCTGAATTATCAATTCGGAATTCTTACGCCCCTTGTAAATTTGATCTGATGATTAATTTACCTGCCACAATTCCATAGAAATAGCAGTGTCTAGCTGAAACAGGCGTGTGTCCAGGTGTAGCTGTTGACTCTCGGGGTTGTTCAAATTGATGGCAGTCGTCTGATTCTGATGCTTTTGAATAAGACCGAGATGATTTCTCAACTGTAAGCAAAAATAAAGATTACGTTTTAACCCTTTGTCAGAAATACATACCAATAGATGGAGCATTATTGTATTGTACTTAGGTTCATGCAAATTAATGTAAACAATAGCTGACATTTCTGTTAGCCAAAGGGGTCATTGCTCTTGGCTATGATTATGTTTAGTAATTGTCATGAACACTAAAACTTCAGATCTGTGAGCTCTCATAAAATATACATTAAATGTCATATATATATCAATTATATTTCATATCAATTTTGGCCAGAAGCTGAACATTTTACACAACTGGTCGTTTTTGGATACTTACATTATCACACAGCTTTCGGAACTCTGTCTTCCTCTGGTACTTCTGACAAAATCGGAATGCTGAAAATTAACAATTGAATAATAGAGCTATAAAATACATTGTTTTACATCATCCAGCTTAAGTTCTGTGAAATAGCAAGGACATTTCCTGTCAATACATTCATTGTTTGATATACAGGGTGGACCAATAAAAACTATGCATTTTTGATTTGCTAGTTAGTTCTTCTTGTAAATGGTGAAGGTTAATAATTACAGGCTCAAATTACAGCAAGAATTTTGGAACATTGTTCCACATGTAAGTTGATATGAGAAATTAATTCTTTGAAGTTATAACTTAGAAGCTAAATAACATGCTCCATCCAGCCCCCCCCCCCCTCCCTGTGCCGAGACATGTTGTGCACAAACTCTGAAATTGTTGATGATTCACAGCTTGCCTGTTCTCAACATCAATACATCAAATCTCTCCTTTGATTTTGAAATTCACCTGCACTAGATCTTGAAATTGTGAATCAAGGTGCACTCTCTTCATTAAATAACCCCATAAAAAGTAATCACATGAGGATGGGAGAAGGTCAATTGCGATCTGCTCTGCGTAAAACTACTCTGCCCTGAAACATTTGCTCTAACCAATCCATGTTAGCAATGTGGGGCATGAACTAAATGTCTTATGAGTGATTGCGATAAAAAGTGGATGGGACCTCTTACCATCTTGTGCTATGTCTTGGTACAGCTTCTCTACACGGTTATTGTTGCGAAGTAGATCCAGACACTGTCTGTACGACTCCCACAAGAATTTCACCCATGGGATGAGAACCACACGGTCTGTTCGAGCTTGGGTGTCTTCACCGCTCACAGCACTCAACAGAATACTTAAATGTAATGGTGACAAAAATGTAAAGAGTCGTTAGTCATGAGATCAGTTGCGTGAATTTTTATCAACAATAGGCGAGGATGAGTTAGTGCAAAATTCCTGAAATGATGAAGATTATCCAATGCCTTTTGGAAACGGAATAACTCTTTATGGTACAAATGCTAATAGGGTGTCCAGAAACATTTGCCATGTTGAAGCATGGTCAAACGTACACCACAAAAATGAGCATTAAGCTAAAATATTTAAAACAATAATCAAATATGAGACAAACCTAGGCATTATCATTGTCGGATGTTTGTAAGAGCAATTGGCCATTTCATATCAAAATTTTGAGGGCAGGATATATATTCTCCTCCTACTTTTTACACTGGACTAGAGAAAAAGGTGATCGTGATCTGTCTGATCAACTTGTCCAATATATTGCTAATGAAGGCTGGCTGATGAGTAAAATCCAGGTTTTTAGTTTTATTTAGGCATAATCATATCACCAGCGTTCATGATAACCGGTGTCGCATCGCGAAATGCTCCGCACTTTTGAAGTATTGCTATTCAATTGCACAAATGTGTAGCTAAAAATGCAATCAATGCAAGAAGATTCCCTTTTTGATATTTGATCACATTCCATCAAAGCCAAAAACTGTATTTTGCTTATGGGACACAGGTTATACGTGCATTACATGGTTGAACCGTGTTACGTGCGCATGCCAGATTATGTAGAACGTGCAAAGTTGATGAAATTTTAATTTTATTACTAAAACAAATTAAGTGCTATACAAAATTTGTGAATTGCTACACAAAACTAATAGTGCATCGCACTTTTTGCTACACAAAAAAATGCTGGAAATTGAACACTGCATATCACACAGACAAATTTCTTTTATTTGTTCTTTAGAAAATACATCTTTGTTCAATGATGTCATCGAGACACGGTTTTCCAATGAGATATTTCATTTCCATTAAATGCACAAAGGGACACCCATTAAAGTTTAGTTCATGAAACACTGATATTGGCAAAGCTTTAAGTTCATCTAAATCTAAAAATGTTTGGTAAGTCAAACTCACTCCTCAGGGGTATCTAAATTATCCAAGTCATCAACATCCAGAACAGACTGTTCCGATGCCTTCCTGGCTTCTTCCGTTTTGCTCTCTGCCAGCTGTAGATACCGCCGTACCACATCCTCCAAGGAACGCACATTCACCTGGAATGATTAATATTTTGATGAGTTACATATATGATTCAGATCAATCAGAATTCAAGGATCATCTCAGAAAGAGGAATGGATCATAGAGAATCAGAAAAAGATTAATAACACTAACAGCCAGGCCACTGGGATAGGGTGGTAAGTGGGGTGGGGTGGGGTGGAATGGGATTCAGGGTGAGAGGACAGGGGAGGAAAATGTTTTATAAGTTCACAGTAATTTCTGTTAATATTTTTAAGAAACTCAATTAGTCTAATCAATATTTCATATTTCACTTTCAGAATTGGCTCTCTGGGTCTATATCTTGTTTCAGATTTGAACAAAATTTAGGCAAATTTAGAGCAAACTTGGGGATATTTTGAGTATAAAGGAGCTTTAGGTAAATCTTCGATGATGTGGATTGGGGTGCCAAACAACCCTATGTTATGTATTGCGATGTGAAGTTCCCGAGTCCAAATTTTCCCCATAAGTCCATCCAGTAAAAGAAAATCCCCAATAAGTTCATAAATTGGCTTGGGCAACAACAGAAATGATAGGCCCTAAATATAAAATGACCTTTTAATTGCTCCCAAGGTCAATTTGGCCAAAAAATTCCAAATTCCGCCACAAAATGATTAAATTGGTCTGAGCTAATGCAACAATACAAAGGGAGTACATACACTATTGTTCCAGACATTACCTGTTGACAGATATTCTTGTACTGATACAATCCTTCTTTGGCAGTGTGACTCTTGCGTAGTTCCACGCACAGCTCCAGGTACTTTTCCATGATTGGCTCGTGGATCTTCTGCCAAGTGCGATGCTTCTTGCTCTTGATGACATCATAGAGCGCATCCAATGCTGGCTGCTTCTTGCCGACATCGATGAATTCTGGGAATTTTGAAGAATTTTAATAAAAGAGTTAATTTGTACATTCGGTTAAGTGTGCTTTTTGCACACAAATTATATGACCTGGCACAACAAAATGAGTGTAAAGTCGCTGGGGCTGATTTTGAGTTTTAATGGCCTGAAATAGTTGATTTGACAAGGGGAGGTCGAAAGTGAGATCTTTTCATTTTCGGAAAGATAAACTATTTGTGTATCACATTCCAAAGTTTTAAGAAAATATTTGGGGTCTAAATATGTTTTTAAAGTCATTTTAGAGAGGGCATTTTATTCTCACATCTCAAGAAATGAACGCTAAGATAAGAGAGGAAATATGTTTTGAATTGTCTCGAAATTACCATGTTTACATCGTTATTTCCAAGGGTTTAAAATAGTATCCCTCATTATGGCAAATTTGGTATAGTCTTATAGGTCAGGGCTTTCCGAAGCTATAAACAGTAGTTTGAACCCTGTATACTCCCATATGAACCAATGAGAATCCATTTAATAAGAGGTCTTTGGCATAAACAATCTTTCAATTAAGACCTGTGATTGGCATCTGTACACCAAGTGACGATAAGGCCATTTAAAATTAATTATAAGATTCTCGTAGCACAGACCTTCGAAAAGTGAAGAGGGAGGGCGGTTTTTATTTCTATATTTTACAAGGATGTTCATCATAAAATGTTGAAAATAAAAGTATCTCTTTGAAAATAGAATACATGGAAACAAAGTACTTTTTATACAATAAAGTCAAAGAATGATGGTTCAACCATGTCTGCAGGCTGAATAATAAAAAAGTTATAACAAAAGTAGTTTGCCTCATATTGCTGAAAACTGGTCAAGTCATGCAAATTTTAAACCATTTTTAGGTAAAAAAGGTTTACTTTCATGATGTCCAATTGATTGTGTGGGGTTATTTAAACATCAGTTAATACATCCCAGCCCACATCGTATTTACATCGCTGGATTTAAAAGAGGTAAGTAAACCTGGAGTTTCCACATATTTGGCTACCAAATTTTCCCTCTGTAGTCAATGATATGAACATCCCTATCAAAGAGATACTTTTATTTTCAAAATTGTATGATCATGCCTAAGGCCTCTCACAATCGATGTCGAGTTTCCTGTTGCAGGTTTTAAAAAAGGGATGAGGTTACTTTTAATTATTAATTATTAATTATTTGATATTTTAATTATTGTGATATAGAACTGTAATAGACGCTTCAGTATTTGCTTGAATCGACTGGCTCTTAAGGTCAATATTGTATGTTGACCATCATAAATGTATTGTAAGTGCTTTTCGAATGAATTTCGTGATTTGTAGTAACAATACGGGTAAAAAAAGGTGAATTTCGATGAAGAAACATCGTTTTTTGTGGCAGAAAGTGTAAATAATTAATAATTAAAGTAAGTGACGAGGCCCGTTTTTGGACGCGGGCGGCAACAGGAAACTCAACATCGATTGTGAGAGGCCTAACAGTAACAAGCTTTAAAGGTGTATGTTCCGATCACTTTTTTTGGGCTATATATGATATTATGATTTTTTTTTCACATCAAGATATTTTGATATCAGAAGAATCCTCATATTTTTCTCATTATGTCTGTAAAATCTTAAGGGCCAGAAATGTTCCATTTAGAAATCATAGACTGGTGGTGGTGAATTACTGCCTAATTTAAGGTGGTTTACCACCAGTCAGTTTGTGAATTTGTGTACTGCTCAGTCAATGATGAATGATGGGCAAAACAAAATATTTTGGTATCGAGTTCAGCTATCGATATGATTATGAAGGATAGATTAGATTTAGAAGATGCCATCATTTGTTGTGTGGAAGCGCTTCTTTCGGATTAACTGTAAATACTGGCAAAATGTCCACTTGCCATAAACAAAATGATGAAAATGACTGAAATGTCATCATTTTTCGGATAAAATGCAACCAAGATCAAGAATTTTTTTGAAACGACACAAAATATTCAATACTATTAAAGGTAGATGTTCCGATTTTCAACTCGGAAGTTTTTTATTCTACATGACAGATCATCCTTAAAAAAGTTGTATTCCAAAGTTTGACAATGTTTGAGTTGCATAGCCTAACTCAAGTCTAATGTGGTTCTAAACAACTTCTTATTTTAGACGCACAAGATAAGATGCCGGGAAATGTGCCCATTGAGTTGTACACAAGCTATATTGGTGGTTAACCACCTTTCACGGTAATTATCGATGTTATTTCACCGATTTCTTGTTCTTCGTAATCATGCTGACTTGGACCGTCAAATTTCAGTATGTTATTGTTAAAGGTATATTATGTGATCTTTCCAGGGAACGCCCTCAACATCGAAAAAAACATTAAAACCCTAACCTCCTAACTTGTCTGCAGGGGTTATTTACTGAGTACCACAAAAGTGCACAATATACATATCACTGATTTACTCATTGCCCCAAATAGCCACGGGGCTTTTTGGAGCACTCAGTAAATCACCCTGTGCTGCACAGATACCTATCACTGAGGGTAATTTACTAGTGACCACAAATTGCAACAGAAGAAAAAATGTGCTGAGAGGGGTTATTTACTGAAGTCTCCAATTTGCTACAAATGACATGCTGGTGCATTTTGGAGCATTCAGTAAATAAGCCCATGTAAGACATACTCCTCTGGAGGTAGGTAATTTACTGGAGGCTACAAATTACCACAGAAGAAATAAAGTGCTGAGAGGGGTTATTTACTGAAATCTACAAATTGCTACAAGATGTTTTGTATACTATTTTGCAAATTTATGATTTTCTTATTTTTATATATGGTAAACAGTTTTATAATATTTTATCAATATTTTACTCCCTGTTTTACATAGGGTGGAGTGGGATATTTTCCCCCTTTTTATCCCTTTGGAACCATGAAAGAGAATGATCTTCATAATTCCGGGATATTTTACCAAATTACGGTATACATGTAGACCTGTTTTATCAATATTTCACCCTGGTTATATGCTGATGGAGTTTGAGTTTTTGTCATTTTGGCAAAAAGGTTCACTCTTGGTGACACAAATATTGCTTCCAGTCATCCCTTCCTTTTTGTACCGCAATTACTAAAACATGGCGTAGTGGGATATTTTGTTTACTTTTTATCCCTTTAGAACCATGATCATTTAGAACTTGCGTCTAAGGAAGGGGGAATGATCTTCATAATTCCGGGATATTTTACTCCTGGTTTTACCGTAATTACTAGAACATAAGGCGGAGTGGAATAGTTTCTTTTCTTTCAATTTTTTTTACCAAATTACGGTATACATGTAGACCCGTTTTATCAATATTTCACCCTGGTTATATGCTGATAACTAAAACATTGGCGGAGTGCAATATTTTGTTTCCTTTTTATCCCTTTAGAACCATGATCATTTAGAACTTGCGTCTAAAGGGGGATTGATCTTCATGATTCCGGGATATTTTATGATTATGTAGCCCTGCTCCTAAGGAAGGATATGTTGCATATTTTCATACGGTCAACTACATGTAGACCTGTTTTATCAATATGTAACCCCTTCTTTTTGTACTGTAAGTACTAGAACATAAGGCGGAGTGGGATATTTTTCCCCTTTTTATCCCTTTGGAACCATGAAGGGGAATGATCTTTGTGATTCCGGGATATTTTTTTAGCCTGTATGTGTGTAGTCCTTACTTTTTCTGTGTTTGGCTCAGATTGTTAGGTTTACATCATAAAAGTTTACAACTCATAGACATTTTTATCATCACAGCCAACAATTATAAAGTACATGTAAGATCGCATGTGTTTATGTTTTTTGTGGTTTTTTGTATTTTTTTTTTGTATTTTTTTTTTAGAGGTGGGGGGAGGGGCTTGCTGGATTGTCCGTCCGTCCACGTCCGTCCGTCCGTCTGTATCCAGCCTCTCCGTCGGTCTCCCGTTTTAGGATCCTGTATAAAAATAAATATAAAAGAAGATTGCAAGTATTTAGTAAACTATTTATGAATGTAAATGATTAGGAATATAAAACGATTGGCGTATTACATATTATTTGATAATATTTCATTTTCAATTTTAAGTATCTTCTAAAAAGTAAAACATACCTGAAGATCCAAGTTGGGGGATTACTCGTCACCTTCACTACTCAAGACGCCACCATCTCCAGGTGCTGAATGAAAGCTGAAAATAAAAAAGGAGATATTTATTAGACAATGTATATGCAGCATTTATAAAACAAACAATATATTTTCTATATAGGATAGGATAATTGATATTTATACCAAATCAAATTAAAAGTTAACTATAGATATTTACCGTTTGAAGCAGTTCGTCTGGCAAAGGCGTACTCCACACGCTTCACATCCAGTCCTGCACCTGACTGCCTTGCCACTCGCTGTTTTTCTTTTATCGATGACACATTGCCTGCATGTATTGCACGTGTCATGCCTGATAAGCACATGCTTCACATTGTGACTGCCAACAGGTTGGGCATCTCTGTGTTGTCTGGATAATTTGCTTCCCTCTGCAAACCCGTCAATCAAGCCCATCGCTACATCCAGCGTAAACATTGAGTGTCTGGGTTTCGGAGATTTGCAGGTTTCCACCTCTTCCTCCTCTTCGCTGTCTGATAGGTCGATGGGTATGTTGGCTGGATTTGTGATGGTCTTGAAGGTTTTGTAACATATCCAGGAGTTCACTCTGGATATATCAATCAAGAAGAACATGACTTGTTTCCACCAGAGTTGACTCTTTCGGGTTGCGGTGTTGTAGGATCTTAGTTGGTCGGCACGATCCACACCTCCCATATGTTTTGTATAATCAATGACACATCGAGGAGCTGGAATTTCTTGCTCTGTCCTGCGGGCAATGCCATCCACACTGAAGGTTCTTCTCAGGAAGTCTGTTGCTCTGTTTCTGAACCCACTGTGTGCTGTTGACAGGATTGATACGACACTGCTGTCTTTAAATAGTGCGTAGATCATCTCCTTTTTTAGTTGCCGGCAATAATATGTTCCTCTTCTTGTTCTGTGCATCTCTTTGAAGATCCTTGTGGCTTTTTTCAGGGAGGCTGGTAGACTCTTGGCAGCTGTTTTGATGGCCCCGGTGATGTAGGTGCAGTTTTCAGCTAACTGTTGGGCCAATTTCACAGACGTATAAAATTTGTCGGTGAAGATGTGGTGAAATCGGCCAAAAATGGGTCTTGCAACATCCATGGTAAGCTCTATGATCTTTGTTGGTGGCGTGGTCACTATGTGTGTGCGGAAACCACACATAAATCCTGTCGCACTCTCTGCCATGGCGTAAATCTTAAACCCAACTCTGATGGGCTTGCTGGGCATGAAAAATCTGTGTGCCACTGCTTTGCACCCTTTGTAGCGAATCATCGCCTCATCGATGGCAAGCTCTCTGAGGCAGTGGTATTTGGTCTGGCAATTTTGGAGGACTTCGTTCCAAACATCTTTCACTGGCCACATTGGGTGTTTCTTCTGTGCCTTGTACTTATGGGATGTTTCTTCGGCTGTGGTTTCGGGCATCAGTGACAAATCATCCTCGGGGGAGCAGCAAGTGAGAAACTGTGAAAGAGTGTCGAAACGATTCCGCTTCATTGTTTTGCAAATGAGCTCATTGTGGAGTCCTGGATGATCTGACCAATAATCTCTGGAGTTGTTAAGTTTACAGATCCCCATAATTATATGAATGCCAAACCATGCGCGGATCTCAGCAACAGTGGTCGGTAACTTCGCAGCAGCAGCCAGCTTGGCACTGGTCCATTCAGTTATCATCTCAAAGAGATGTAAACTGAAGAATTGGAAAAAGAAATCAACCGGTCTCATCTGAGGTGTCATAGCAAATGATGGTCCTGGTGGTCCACTTCCTTCAAACCTCCGCACTGGCAGTCTTGTTAGATTTCTAGACCAACCTCCAGCCTCTGGTGCACGATGTTGGTTGATGTTTCTTGGTGCCTTATCAGGATCATTCTCAGGGAACGGATCAAGGAATTGTGTGCCTCGTCGTCGTCGTCGTCGTCTCCTTGGTGGGGCTTCAGCTCTGGGTGGGGCTTCAGCTCTGGGTGGGGCTTCAGCTCTGGGTTGGTCTTCCCCTTGACTAGACTGGTCATCCTGAGAGTCATCCTGGATGTCATCTTCATGAGCGTCATGGTCTTCCTCTTCCTGGATGTCATCTTCAAGAGAGTCATGGTCTTCCTCTTCCTGGATATCATCTTCATGAGAGTCTGTTGCATCCTCATAGTCATCATGGGATTGGTCACTTTCATCCATTGCCTCGTAGTCCTCGTCATCGTCATCATCATCATCATCATCATCATCAACATTGCCGTCTCTCCGCACACTTGCTACAAATCCAAATGGATCAAGTGAATCATCATCATCGGAAGATGTCAAAGGATTTGACGGTCCAGCTTGGCTTGTACTTGCACCATACACCTTTACTTTCTTCCTGCTACCTCCTATCTTTTCTCGCATCTCAGGTTCATGATCAGCAGCTCTACGGCGTGAAGTTTTCCGACCATCAACTAAGCCACGGAAAGCTTGCCCTTCACTTGTTGAAAGAGAGCCTTGCAGGTCTCGAACCTCACGATTAGTCATCGTCAAAGATAATCACTCTGGTTAACTTCTCAAAAAGTGCAGAAATCTGGTATACGTGTGTATAGTTCAGGTTTTGCAGATTGCAAATGAGAGGCTGTGAACCTGATTTTCAAGCCTTATATACCCTACCCAAGTCTAATCCCCTATCCATATGATAATTATGTTTGATTCTATTACCATGGTATCTGCTTGTTGATTCGTTCCTTTTTCCCGCTCCATAATTTATATTTCCCGCTACATATTTAATTTAGCATGCTAATTGTTGATTCGTTCCTTTTTCCCGCTGCATAATTTATATTTCCCGCTACATATTTAATTTAGCATGCTAATTCCCACCTATTTTTTTTTGTATTTCAACATCACATGATTCAAATCTGTATTTCTATTCGGTAACACTTTCCCGCCTTTTTAACACATGGATATTTGTGAGCCAATATAAATATTACATAATTTGAATCCCATGAACCTTTCCCGCTAGTTTTGCACATGACAATAAACCCATCGACTTTCCCTCCCATTTAGCACATGATATTTAAACCCATTAACTTTCCCGCCCATTTAGTTGAGAGCGCATTGAATAATGTGTTTTGACACCATTGATTGTAGATTCAAGAAAACGGGTGTACATAAATAGAAAAATTCGGCTATATATTAGTGTCAGCGCAATGATGGTCGATTGTGATGCTATTTGGTTCGGTAGCATTCCTTCAACCAACCAGCCTCACCAAGGCGGCACTGGCTCTAACACTAACACTAACACTAACACTAAACACAACCGTGGGAGGAGTGGGTGGAGTATCGAGTAGCTACATATAAGTTCATGGCAATGCCTGGGGTCAGCCATGTTTCTTCCCCTGAATATGCTCGCCATCCACAACTCAATATTTTTAAATTTATGTTAAATTTGACACCATTGATTGTAGATTCAAGAAAACGGGTGTACATAAATAGAAAAATTCGGCTATATATATTATGGTCGATTGTGATGCTATTGGTTCGGGTAGCATTCCTTCAACCAACCAGCCTCATCAAGGCGGCACTGGCTCTAACACTAACACTAACACTAAACACAACCGTGGGAGGAGTGGATGGAGTATTGAGTAGCTAAATATAAGTTCATGGCAATGCCTGGGGTCAGCCATGTTTCTTCCCCTGAATATGCTCGCCATCCACAACTCAATATTTTTAAATTTATGTTAAATTTGACACCATTGATTGTATATTCAAGGAAACGGGTAAATAAATAAATACAACAATTCGACTATATAGTGTTGTCAGTGCACTGATTTTTGGTTTCATTTTAAAGCTCGCCTAGATGGATGGTGTCCTCGATACCTTTAGTCTCAAATCTTAAGATCTGTAAAAATATAGAATAGGAAGGAAGATAAGTTATAAATAGAATCCATATATATAGAAAGAAGATAAAGTTTCAAAATTTCAATCACAAGTTAACATTCACATGAAACTGGTCTTATATTTGATGGCTCAGAATGTTTAAATTGGTCCAATAAAAGTGTTTAAGAACCAATAACTATCATGATCACCCCTACTGATTTCACTGTAGCATTGAGACATTAAATTGACCTTAACCATTTTGAGGTCGATGTGACTAATTAAATTATGGTTAATGTTCAGAATTGATTGGGTCTCCATAGTTGAGTTGAAGGACCATCTCATCATATTATTTTTAACAAATGAAAATATATTTTTAAATATAAAGTTTAAAAACAAAGTTTACTCGCCTGATTAGATAATGAGCTTCAAGGCACATTGTACAAGAAATTATTATATATTATGAAATAGTTTACTCACCCAATTAAATTGACGGGTCCATTCAATAACACACCTCTAGCTCGTCTTTCAATATAATCTGGAACTTGCTGGTATATTTTATTTGTAATACTTACCGAACTGCGTTCATAATAACGACTATTGAATATTTTATAAGTTACACTTTTTATTTTTCACTAAATGCCCAGTGGCTCCAAATAGCCACAGCTTAACAAAATGCGTATGAGGGGTTATTTACTGAATGCCCCGAAAAGCCACAAAATTGGGTTTGTAGCAATTTGAGGCATTGAGTAATTTAGTGGGAATAGCACAATAGTGGACTGTATGGACTAAATGCCCAGATGCTCCAGATAGCCACAGCTTAAAAAAATGTGTATGAGGGGTTATTTACTCAATGCTCCAAATAGCCACAAAAAATAATCATTTCACTAAATGCCCAGGTGCTACAAAAATGCACACTGTTGGCACACTGTGCACTTTTGTGGCCTCTGGTAAGGTTAGGGTTAAAAGAAGATTTTCTTGCAGATTTACATTTCTGATCATAAATCGTACATACATTCCAACTTACAGGGCGATACGATTCTTAATTACTTCAAAATCATGATTTTAGAGTGAAAATAAACTGTCGGAATAACTCCGACAGTTTATATTTTTACTCTAAATTCACTCTAAAACCATGATTTTGAGGTAATTAGGAATCGTATCGCTCTGTAACTTGGAATGTATGTATGTTTTATGATCAGAAATGTAAATCTGCAAGAAAATGTACTTTCTAAAAAAAAAAATGAATAGAGGGCGCTAGTACAACAAATCATACTTAGTGATATTTGTCATCAGTTGGTATTATTCATCATAGGGTATTTTGCATGTTTCACTATCTGTCCCCATCCTAAGTATGACTCCTTCTAAATATGATTTTCGTGTTAATTTCTGTATCGCTTACCAGAGCTCAAAAACACACTTCTTTGTGCTTGTTCTTATCTACTCTTTCTCATCTATCTTGCCATTCGCTTAACATTTTGTACAAATGCACTATTCCCTTGAAATTTAAGGTGAAATTCTAAGCCCATTCACTTAACGGCACTAGCTAGGGACTTGAAAATGTTCTTAATCTGTATAGGAAAATTGCGCACGCCGGGCGCCATCTTGGATTGCTATATCGTCTGCTTGCAATACGAGTTTTGGAAAGCGGATTGATATCAATTGTAGGTGAACAGGCATGCAAATTTTTTCCGATGATGTCATAAAGAAAGTTGAAAGGTTAAATTATATAGTTCCAGAATTGTGATCGTCCCATTTGTTTCCATGATATCGATGGTTGAATATCGGCGATTTTCAGGCGAATTTTGAGGTGACTTCAGCATCATTTCTGGATAGTTACAGGTACGGTTCTAACCATTTCATCATTGGTTCTGACGATTTATACTATACACTAATGAATTCCGAAAAGATTTTAATGATTCATTCTACGGCGTAAATGTTGCTGCCCCCGGCAAAATAAGTACTTCGCGTGTTTTGGTTTCCGAATTCTGATCCACATGTTAACAATGCATTGCAGACGGTGCCGGACGATATTTCTTGAACGATGCAAATTTAAAGATTGTTGTTATTTGGAATTTCTTTTATTTCTCTCGATATGTGGGTGAGGTGTGGGTCAAAAATAAATTATATGACCTTGGGATGAGGATGGGGCATATTGATGGGTGGTTTAGAGGGGTGATAGCCAGGGGGAGGGGGATGACCCAGGGGTGGTGGTACTGGCAACTTTCGTAGTCAGAGGCTTCTAAAAGCAGTTTTAATAATGTTTATGTGTTGTTGCTGATAACTTTGAATATTTATATTAATAATTAATGAATATTTTTTTGTTCGTTCAATTAAATGGCCCCCATGATGCCCCACTTGTATTGTTGTTGTATGAAGGCAGGCTAAAGCTAATATTAGTTATAGTAATATGAGGTTTTTTTATATTTTAAAGTGTGTGTGTGTATTAATGATTTTAGCCTACCCCCCCCCCCCCCCCCCCCCCCATCCAATTAGCGAAAACGTCACGTTTTGTATTGATGTGAATATATATGCCACGAAAATTAATTGTAATGAAAATTGATTTATTTTTATATATTTTGAATCCAAGAGTAGTTTAATATTTTTGGAGGATAACAAAATACAAATAATATTGTGTGTTTTTTAAGTATTTTTGTATCTATATTAAATGTATATAAAATTTCACGAAAATAAAAACAGCAAAATATTAGCTTGTTAATTAAGCAATTACGCACTTAATAATCTATATTTAATTACATACATTGAATAATGTTTGAACACAATCCTATAACATAATATTTGAATTTGAATACTGTCATCTCATTTTAAGTTAAAAAGCGTTCACATGAAAATTAATTTAAGCGAAAATAAAAGCAGGCAAATTATTCAGCGCGCGAAAAATATTCGCGATCATTGAAGCGTAAAATGCTGGTTACAATATTCCTTCTTTGATAACTGTTTACCAATTAAATTGAAGGAAACCCTATGTTTTATTTAACTATTGCATTCTGGGACTAGTAGAAAGAAATGCATGCTGGGATATTGTTAGGATTTTGTCAGATGTACCAACACATCTTTTTACATGCGAATCTGGCTGAATTTTCGCAAAATAAAAATTGCGATATCTCGAGAACCGAGTAACGTATAGACTTCATTCAAACTGTTTTTTTCTTCTTTCAATGAGTTCTTTCCAATAAGCTGACTTTAAAGTTAATCTAAACAACATCATTTTTTTTTGTATTGTACCTGTACACTAGCGGTATCGAAATCGGCGCCATGTTTTATTAATAAATGAATAGTCTCGTTTTAATATTTTCGTTAGTTCGTAAGTGGTGTGCGTAGCGTATAGACGTTTGTTATTTCTGGATGGGGAATGAGACTAATCTGGCCCGCGATACTCACGAAATGTCTAACAAAAATTCTGCCATTGCGTTTACACGGCGGAGAATTACGATTAAATATGGAATAATTTAGCATTTTCATGTTTTAAAAAGTGGCTGGAAAGAAAGATGAGGACTTTATGAAGGTGCGTAGCTAATATTAGGATAATTTATCAAAATTTCAAAACTGTCAGAATACTTTGATTTTGATTTCATCTGAAAGAGCTTTAAAAATGCAAGAAAATGAGGGGTCCCCCAGCATCATAGGGTTATGGTAACTTAAGTTATCGCAATTTATATGGTCGTAAAATAAGCCCATTTTGATATGCATAACGGTACAATAATGTGTGACCATTCCAGTACACTGCAGATACTGTATTAAGCTATGGGGGAAATGGGAAAGAAACTGTGAAAGCTATATCTTGAAAATAGTACACCTGATTGAAGCCAAACTTGCAGTGGGACGGTCATCTGAAAGTGTTCGCGTACTTGACGCGGCATACATTTTACAATTCTACGCTACGACAAAGGTAATTAATATTCAAAATGGCCGCCATGTCGGCTTGTTCGGGTGGTTATTATTGTAGTATCATCTAACTTGTCAATAATGTGACTTGTGACCTTCATTTGAAGCTAACCAATGCACAAATTATGCATGAATTATATCTCGGCAAACATCTGTACTACATGTATACTCTAATTACATATTCAAAATGGCCGACAATTTTCAAAATGGCCGCCATTTCATTAAAATGACTGACATTTCATCATATTTGACCGATGTTTTTATCAAAATGAAAGGCGTTTAATAGAAATAATACAAAATTTCATTTAGTATCACAGAACTGAGCATTTAATTCAGATCTGAAAGTAAATAATACAAACTTATATCAATTCTTAACTCATAATCCATCTAATTTTATGTGTCTTGTCATTTTTCTTTTCAGATTAGCAAGATGACATTTGCATTCTATTGAGCCTGATCGTTACTTCCATTCATGGGATTGCAGGTTTCGATCACACCGTTATTTAGATGATCAGCCATCAACATTGAATTGGTCCAGATGAGGTCTCAATCTGCAATGAATAGAGCACTGAAAATCTCTAAACATTTCATCTTTGTGCATTCTCAAATGCCCTAGTCGGACGGACAGTATCCAGACAAATGACGATACTCTTGTACCAGTTCAACAATGGAATACATTGCTCATTTACTCAAGACTTGCATAATAATTGTAATTAAGAAATTGTTGCATAAAGCAATACTAGCATCATAAATAAAGAGATAAACAACTGTGTAATAAAAAGAACATCTGAAAATGTTGATAGCTTTGTAGTCTTTTATTTTTCTTGTTGATGGAGCTCCCCAGACCCCGCCCTCATTTTTCCTGGGACTGGGATTTATCATTTTAAAAAGTGATCTGTGATTGAAATTAGTCAACAAGGAATGATGCAAGGGTAAGGGTTTTATCATATTCCTATCAAGTACAGATTATCTGATAGCTTTGCTCGGCAATATTTGTAATTCAAAATGTTTCAAACCAGGCTTTGGCATTTGTCGTCACTTTTAATTTGAATGACATTGTCAATAGCTACGCCATATTTAAAAATAAATAAAGACCATTTGAAAATATTGAAGTCAACATGTCATATTATAATCAAATCATCCCTTTCCAGTAATAAATTCATCCTCCTGAAAGTTCTATTTATGAGTTTCTGTAATAAACCTATCTTTTATAATGCTCACCCCTATACAAGAAAATGGTATCACCCAGAGACGTATAAACACATCGTGTATAGTGGAATAGTCCATTTAGCGATGGGTATTGTTAGTTAAAAACATGGTGAAAAATACAGTAAATTCCATGTTTATTTTGGACCAAAATGTACCAAATACCAGTTTTACATTCAAAATACATGTCATTATAACGTTATAACAACAACTAATGAGTGTGTGACGTACCGTGATTAATGGGTGATTATTTACCAGCGGGTCAAATTTTCGCGATCTCATGATCAACATTAGCTTTTTCGGGGTTCGAAAATTCCACATGGATCACTTTTTTGACAGGTGAAGTAAAGTTTTCTAGATTAAATACCGTATGGTGTATCTCTTTCTTTTAGTTTTAAGCTACGTTGAGACCATCTAATACCTCAAATCTGCTATCAAACTATGAGGTTGAAAATTGCGAAAATCGGGCCTCGAATACCGCGATGTTGACAACTCGCACATGTATACGACGGTCGAATTCGGCATGGTTCATCGTAATTTTTATCAATGAAAACCTGACAATTAAGATGGAATCCAATCCGGGCACTTTTGGTGACCGCATCACTGAGAAATAACCGTATCAATCCGCTCGTTCCATACAGAGGTATAGGCAACATTTTCGCGATGTCGGTGAAGGTCCCGGATGTTGGCTAATTGGTCACAACAAAATGCCTGATTACGCATATCGCGGAGTGCGCCCTCTATAAATAGTTCGATAATATATCCTACTAATATGAAAATCAACGGAAATGCAGTTTTGCTGTAATTCACCATGTTCACCCCGGCTTTCATTCGAAAGCCACACCATTCACTTTATACAGCAAATAAAATTGACAGTTTCTCGCAATACAATTTCCCCATACGTTGGTAGGGAAAACGGAAAAGAAAAAAAAAACACCAACGTATGACGGTATGGGCTTCCTGTCATGCCTGTACTAAGACTAAGAGGGCGCTATCTGGAAAAGATCACATAATATGCCTTTAATCACTCAGAAAAATATGATCTTTCAATTTAGATGATATGAAAATCTCCATATGTTTGAGAAAAATCTGTGTTATGAAAATGTGATCGGAACATCTAAATTTAAAGGTAGATGTTCTGATTGCTGGCCCGATTCAACTTGTTGTTTTCTTATTTTAGTATTTTTACATGACATTAATCATTATTATGATATAAAATAATCCTTTGTGTGGAAGCGCTACTTTTGAAAATACTGCAAATACTGGCAAATATGCCCACTTAGCGGGCACATTTGTCAGTCATGTCAGTGCACTGGCAAATTAGCCAGGGCTGGATAGTTCGTCCACCTGCATGGACTGAACTATCTGATGTTGAATGCAAGAGAAAAATATTTAAAAATCGGAAACATATGCCATGCAATTTGCCCAATTTAGACAACGTTTCACTCACCATTCGCCCGTTTCAGGGCATTCTCGGGACGTTGAAAGTAATTAGGCATCGTGATATGTTTTGATTATTCAGCAGAGTGTCATGTTTCTGCGAATTTATGTTACAAAGCTGAGAAAAATTGCCTCGAAACAGTCGGGAGACTTAGCCCATTCAGCCACATGCGAATAGGTCAATTAGGTAGTCTATAACAAATGTGAGAAATGATCCCATTCGGATGCTGTGTAATTTTTTGAAGACTGTGTAAAGTTCTAAACGCGCCAATCACCATGTTTAGTCTCGCTTCGTGTATCTGTCTGCTGTAGCCCACGATAGCGGATCTACAATACCTTTACATCATATCTTTTTAAAAGGTAGAGCTGAGGTTGGGCTCGGCTAGACAAGGTTGCCATCCGATGTCCGACATGCTGCATATTGCGAAATACTGTTGAAGGGTGAGGGATTTCAACGGGACATTTAGGGGACTGTCATTTTAGGGGTCGGCGGCGCGGGGGGCATCGGTCGGTCCCAAATATCCTGGCTAGGGGCGGGCAGGGGCGTCAATCCACATTTAAATGTGGGGGGGACATCATAAGTTGCCCGTCCCAAAATAAAAAGAAATTGTAACTGAATGTGCGAAGCAAGGACGCTGAAGTGAGTAGCCGTGACAGTGAGTATAGCGTCCCGGGGTCGGGGTGGGGGGGGGGGCAGCAGAGTCCCCCCCCCCCCGGCTTTGACCGGGAAGGCCAGCTCAAATTAAAAATCGAAGGGACGGGAAGAAGAAAGGGAAGAGAGAAGAGAGGAAGAGAAAAAGGGGAAGGAAAGAGAAGGACCGTCAGGGAAATGAAAGGAAGGGAGAAGAGGAAGATAAAATGGGACTGGAAAGGGAAAAGGAAAGAGAAAAACTAAAACTAAGGGTAGGAAGGAAAGAGGGGAAGGAAAAAACAGAGTGGATAGTTGATAAGGAATGGAAAATAAGTAAGTGGAAAGAAGTGAAAATCCGTTGAAAAGAAACTTGGAGAAGAGAAGAGATTTAACCCGCGTTACGGCGCGCATTTATTTGTCCAGGAATATTATTACAGCGGCCCGTTTGAAAAGAAAATGTACCTTAATAATGACCAGATTCGTGTAAATATGTTGTTCAAAATTGCATCAAATTTAGGATGCGACGTCATTCAGTGGAATAAACATTCAATCTGCGCCAATTATTGGGTATTTAGGGCCGAACTCACTGTGGGCCGAACTGGTGTTCACCGGCAAAAATACCCTTTGCCCCCCCCCCCCCCCCCCCCCCCACCCCTGACAAAAACAAACCATATACGCCACTGCTGGGATATAAATGAGTGGTGCGAGTCCGTTGACATGGTTGAGTGATTTCCATGTTAACAGAAGAATAGAAATGCCTTGACGAATGGGTACGTAGGCCTATAACCAGTGAAGCTCTATATAAAGAGTTGGGGTTATGTATGTGATCGTAGGCCTATTTACGAGTTTTGGGACGGGGTTTTGGAAAGCACAAGAGCATGCAGCTACATTTTGTTCGCTGGAGTTTATTAAGAGTGCACACCACCAAATAATATTTTGCATTTAGACAATACACGGCAGTGTTTGAAATTAAGAATGGCCCCATCATAATTTAACACATAGAAAAGGTAAAAAGTGCTGTAAATGTACCAAAATGTTTCATAATTTGGCATTATTTTGTAGGTTATTTCCTCCACATTAGGCCCAACATCTCTAGTTTTTTCTTGAATGGTATCATTTTACACGATTTCACTGTTTTCACCAATTTAGAGCTAAAACCCTGATCTAAGAATATAGGCAGCCTGTCCTACCTAAGATAGATATCACCAGGGAAATCAAAGAGGTCGCAAACTTGCTTACAATTGTATATTAGCCTAGCTATAATGTATAAACAAAGTGTACAAAGGAGAAATTGTTGGGCACACTGGTAAAATGGTTTTACAACAAGTTTTGCTATCATTATCAAAATGAACTCAAGTTAAATCACTTATTTATCGAGCACTATATTTGTTTACGCATTTTAATTGTTAACTATAAACGCATGTGTGCGGCCTTTATAATTTATGAAAATTGACATAACAATGATGTTACATTAATCCACTGTCAAGTTTAAAAAATAGAAAAATAAGAGGATAACAAGGAATATACGGGAATCGAACCTGTGATTGCCGATTGCCAACGACATGGCCAACGTATGCACGCCACAGAGATCCTATAATTGTGATAGTGTCTGGCGAGATATAAGTGTGTTAGTGTCATAGACCCGAGTGACGGGAGTCCTCTTTTATACACTGGCGCGTTCAACATTTGATCGGAAGGTCCCGGGTTCAATTCCCGGCTGGTGCTCCGAAATGTCGCTGATATATCTCGTGAATTATATGTTTAGGGCGGTAAGTGACCAAATTGGTGGCAGCGGTGGGATCAACATCGACGATATCATAATCTCCACTCCCGTTTCGTGACAATGTTGGTGGCAGCGGTGGGATCAACATTCTTTATAATGATATTTTAATCACTGCACTCCCGTTCTGTGACAATTTTGGTGGCAGCGGTGGGATCAACATTTTTGACGACGGTCATAATCTCCACTCCCGTTCCGTAACAATAGTTTTATTATCATAACCATATTCATTTATTTATAACGAACGGATTTTTATTGCATAGAAATAATAGGCATACGACGGTATTAAACAAATTATAAATATTTCAAACAGGTTCGCCGTCGTGGATTTCTATTGTGCCATTTTTGCTCCTTATTTTTGAAAGAACGGTAAAAAACGTTGACATTTTCGAACACAAAAATGGCGTCATTTATACGGCCACGGTCCACAATCATTGCATGACTGAACCATGAAGCTAAGCTACATGACTGAACGGTCGTGGTCGTGACGTGACGTGACGTGACGTGACGTGTTGCATTATTCATGTTACGATCTGTTATTATACAATGCGCTATGCGTAATTCTACATTCCCGGCAGACACTCTGTTCAAAGGCACGTGGACTTGTTTAAAGCATTTTGTTGCAATTCTGTGGAGTGTGGATCGTGTTTCTTTATCAAATTGGTTAGAAATCCATCTGAAATATAAAATGAACTATACACCTGGGAAAGTATGATGCCAAGGGCATATATTTTGCACGTAAATCCAATACAAAAAATCGACCAAAATATGACGTCATAACCATTGCTTCGGGACAAAATGGCGCGGTACCTAGTCAAAGTTAAGCCATAGACATGATAGATGATGTTCATGGTTTTACTAATTATTATAGCGTCAAATAGACATGATAGACGGTTTTGAATTCAGAATAGGGCGTTTGAGATGCCATATAAAATTGCATTTCCGTTGTCGAGACGGGAGGTGATGAGGAACATGATAAGTTCCGTTTTGTCACGGTGTAGTTTTAATTTGTTCACCGTAACCAAGACTTTATATCTGCGAGATACTTTTAGAGCGCACAGATGACTCATTATCCGGCGGATTTTAAATCATATGAAAAATAAAGCTGTGTGTCAGTCTGCATAAAGGTGCACACTAAGTTTATGATCCGTGCAATGTCTGCGATAGGGCCAATATTGTGAAAGCCAGGGGCCCATCACAGATCCTCGGGGCACTCCAAAACGAAGAGGTGCAGACACAATGCCATTTATGTTTAGTACAGATTGTTGTCTATTTTTGAGGTATGAGCAAGGCTCAAGATAAGCGTATGAAGTCTCTGTTGTTTGACCCGGGACTTCATATGATTAATTGCTTGACTTTTCCTTACTAAATTAAAAATTAAGATTAAATTAAAAAAAGAAAAAAAATCCACCCGCACGCACCTAATCTCCCAGCGGTGTTTATTGAGGACAACCAATATATTTTGTTTGGCCTTAGTAGCCCAACTGAAAAGGCACCACTGACATTTGGCGTCATTCATCCATCATCCAGTCGCCTTTTCAGTGTGACTTCCATATCAACTTCACCCCTATTTAACCGTAAGTTGGTGTGTGGGTGTGTGTGTGGTGTGTGTGTGGTGGGTGGGGGGGGGGGGGGGGGGGGGAGGGGGGGAGGGGGGGGGGGGGGGGGTGTCATGAATAATCAATCGCCTGAGTAAGGGGGTCATAACTTATAATGATTTACAAGCGTCATTTTGGGACAACCTCACCCCATCCCCCGGCCTCACCCCTAACGAAAAAAAATAACCACCCCATCCATTGGCTAAAAGTAATGACTCGAGCTTGAGAGGGATATAAAATGCCTTAGCAGGGCAAGTGTTATGTAATTTTAGTTTCAACTGCATGCAGGGGCCAGATATTTTTTGAGTTGGACAACCTATTAATATTATTCTTCTATCATCTACCTGCATTTAATGTATGTTGTTGTCTAAGTCGTATGGGGGAACCCCCCCCCCCCAAAAAAAAAAAATTAATTTATATAGTTGAAATAAGAAAAAAAAGGCATTTTTTTTCTGCGCTGTGCGGATTTTTTGACGGGGGAGATGACGAGCCCGTCATTTGAAACGACGTTTCTAAGTCGTAACCTTTTCACAAACCCCTAAAATTGCATTTGCTAATAACTTGCATTTATCATCTTCTGAAGCGATTTTGTTGTAAAATGTAATTGATATTGTTATAATATGAAGGTAAGAGGACACAGTAAGTTATTTCAGCTATTTGGATGCCATTTAGTAATATACTAAGCTATTTGGATGCTATTTTGTATTATATTATATGATTTAGTAATATACTGAGTCACTGAGTCCACGGCCACGGCACGGCCTCTTTGTTCCGTGTTGCCTTGGCTCTCGCAATTAGCCCAATGATTATGGCGAACCCTAGGCTACATCCCCCAGTCATCAATATTACCGTACGGACGCTAAAGCTGTACAAATATCGGAGCCTGCAAGATAGCGACATAAGAGGGCGGCTGAGAGTTACAGTCTAGGTGAACCCTTCAATATGATTAGCCCAATGATATGGCAACAACCCCTTGAGGACGGGGATCATACATCGTACAAAATATCGGGACCAGATTTAGTTTACGAATCACATTTACACACAAAATACACAGAATGTGACCATTTGAAGACTATAATAAGTTGCCTGACTGTTAAATGTAACTAAGGATTACTATGGGAACATAAAAAGATGAGATTATAAAGTTGAAGTACGCGATCTAATCAGTCAACTTTTTAATAAGCTTATTTTCCCCTATGCTTTCGTGTGTTCAGGCTGACACAGAATGCATACAGGCCTGATTGCACTGGGCTACATGTAGAGGGTAAGCTTTAGAATATGTGACGAACCGAAAACGGTGTTCCGTTTCATTATATTAGTATTTCGTTTACTGGATAAGTTTCCCCAGAGTAAAAATACTGTCCTACATATACTTACTTTATAGTCAAAAGAGGCCCATTATGTTTTCTAAACCATAATGAAATTGTTTACCTTTTCAAACCAAAGGGAGTGTTCATTATAAATATTTATTATTTATGGGGGTGGGGGTTATAACATCATAATACTTTCTCTGTCATGACAAAGGCAAAAAGGTCTCAGAATTCCACAACATTCATCAAAATTATTCAGTGGATTGTCCAAATGAATTTATTATTTATGGGGGGTGGTTGGAAAAAATGGAGGGAGGATCAGAAAGAAATTCTTCGTTATTTATGGAGGGGGGGGGGGGGGGGGGGTTATTACATCATAATACTTTCTCTGTCATGACAAAGGCAAAAAGGTCTCAGAATTCCACAACATTCATCAACATTATTCAGTGGATTGTCCAAATGAATTTATTATTTAGGGGGGGGGGGGGGGGGGGGGGGGGGGGGGGGTTGGAAAAAATGGAGGGAGGATCAGAAAGAAATGCTTCGTGAGCAGTCAAATCTACTATTGCTTGATTAATTGGATATACAGGGGGATCAAGAAAAAAAATCAACGAAAAAGGGGGATCAAGACAAAAAATAACGCTGTTTGGGGTGATCAAGAAAAAAATATGTCCAAAGCTCAAATATTTCCAACCTCCACCACCAGAGTATTTATGAACACTCCCTAAGAATAACATATGTGTAAGTTACTTTGTGTGAACAAATAAAGCCAATCATATTTTCCATAGTAGCAACGCTGTTTGTTAATGTCTGTTCTTGAACTTTCAACAGTCTTCTATCTCCCCCGTCCAGTTTTTTTTAAATACCTTGTTTTAAACTAAATTAGGTTTAATTAAAGACCAAATGTTGACAATGTTAGCATAAAACAGCTAAATTTTGCGCGCATTTCTATACCAAATTAATTAGTATTAGACCAAATTTGACCATTTAAGCGTAAATGGCACAAAACAAATGTGCGAGCGTTTATGAGGCTGGTGCCGCCACTGGCCTGTAGGGAAGGGAAGTGCATGGTAGGTTTACTGGTATAAAACAGGTATTACACTACACAACAATTTGAAGTATTTCTCACCTCTGACAGCGAGAGGGTGTGGGGTGTGTGTGGGGGAGGGGGTGGGGGGAAGTAATTCATAAGACAACACAAATCCGTTAAAATGTTCGATTATGATATTGATATTATTGACCAAACAGCTAGCAAAAATCACCCCATGTTTTCTTTAAGGGGTGCTCCCTTTTTTAAGATTTTAAGATGTTTGAAAAAATATACAGTGTCAGTCCAATATTATTTTAAAAACTTGATTTTTTTTGCGCGCTTCGCGCGTATTAGTTTCAATATTTATTATTCAAGCATAACAAGATGGTTTCAGGAACGTTTTCATGACCATTTTGGTAATTTTTTAGCGCTTCGCGCGTAATTATGTTCAATATTTAAATATTCAAGCATAACAAGATGGCTTCAGGAACGTTTTCTGGACAAGTCAAAGTTTATTACAAATAAGTGTAAATATTCATAGCAAGGGGAGCTTTTCTAGGTCATTCAAACATGCTAAAACCCAGCTTCAGGGGCTCCTACCCCTGAACCCCCGCCAAGGGCCCTCGCCCCCTGGACTACACCAGGGGCCATTAAGCGGGCCCTCGACCCCATGCCGTAGTGGTGAAGACTTACAGATTTACAGCACGCCCATAAAAAATATACTTCCAAGGGCCTGGCCCATTTGCGTGAAATGCTAGCTGACTGAGTGATACTCTTGTACTATAATGTTTACCACATCACTTTTAATAGGACACCCTATATTTTTAATCTCTTACACAAAAAATCAGTCTATCGCTACTTCCATATTGATCAGATGAGTAAAATTGTCACAGTGTGTATTGCGTGATCGCATAAGCGACAGTGGAAGTGCAATGGCGACTGTCAGTGCAGCGGGCAGTGTCTGGAGCGCAGTGTATCTGGATCATGCTAGCAGCAAATGCGATCAGGTAATGTAACTTTAAAACAACACTATCGAAACTTAAGGACAGTAGTTATGCTTCTGTAAATTACTATTGAATTTGATGCTTTATAACATTGGTTTTCGAGGGTCTAAATGTTCGTGGGCGAGGCCCAATTAATATTATTATGTGTAACGAGCAAGCCAAGGCTGTCGAATTCGTGTGGTTCATGTCTCAGCACTGAAACTAAACTAAAATCCAACCCTAAGTCAATGTTATGCTACAAGAATGCTTTCAACTTCATTCAAGTTGGATCAAGGGAAATTTAGTTGAAGTTGAATACAATTCATAATTTCTTTAAATTGATTTGGTGGCCCGATAAAAATGTATCAACCGATAATAATACTCATACTGGAATGTGGAAACGGGACTGGAAATGGAACAGTAAAATCGTACCAATTGAATATCGACCTATACTGGCAATGTTCCAGTATTGTACGATACTGATATATCAGTATCCGGGACCTAAAGTAGGCCTACACTTTTTCTTTATTAATATTCATTAATAATTATAAATCCTCACAGTCACAAGTCAATATACCAAGAAAATATGGTTCAGTTTACCGTAGTTCCGTTGACTTGCTGACTAACAATAAAATGCGGGTGTATTTGTTGACTGTAAAAAAGTGTAGTGTATCATTATGTATCTGTTGAGACTAGATTGATGATATTTTATGTTTTAGTGATTTAAAGGGGGATGTTCTGATCACTTATGCTATTTTCCCCATAACATATTTGGCGCAAGATATGTTCTATTTAGAAGTTATAGGCGAAAATGCAATAAATTACAGCCAAAGGTGGTTAACCATCTGATGACAGGGTCAGAATTTCAGCGCGAATCCACGTCAAGATTCGCGTAATATCAGTAGGCTATATATTTTTTTTTTCTTCTTTCTTTTCTCTTCTAAGTCCAAAACAGGACCTTAAATTATTTAATTCATTCTTATCAAAAGTAATCAAAAATACAATTTATTTCAAAAGCAACATCTTATTTCAACGTCCTCAGTGGGCATGCAGGGAGTGGAAAGTGTACATTACATACCGTTTGTCCATAGGTGGGCACGCAGGGAATGGAAAGTGTACCCACCCGAAAAATTAGTCAATGTCATCAGACCAAACAAAGACTGCTATACTGTAGGTACTCACTGTACCCTCGGACAATTTTGACATGGAACGCCCTACCAGCCAGTACCAAAACAGCACCTTATGTGGCCACTTTTAAAACACTGATCAACGGCAGCAAAAACATTTTTTTTAATTAAATAAATGCGCAGCGATGCATGACTGTACGTTGATAGCCACTTCCAGGCGATTTGTACAGTATACAACAAGACAAGACAACAAACATGCCGAATTTGGAAATTGTGCAAGCTTATAGCCTTCGTCTTGGTATTATTTTCATTAATTTCGCAATATAATCCATGGATTCTCAAAATTTGCAATATTGTTTGATTTATTTCGCCAATCTGACACAATGACATTATGATACTTATAACTTAGTATTGTAGAAGTTAAATTCTGCACAGCTTATTTCACCAAGTAAACTTGCTCTTGAATTTTTATACCAATTTCTGTTAAACTGTTAAGCTATGCCTGTCCCTACTGCTTAAAAAGTGTGAAAAATGTCCACCAAATGGCATCATTTGTGGGTTGATTTGTCAAAAATCTTCAACTTATGAGGGGGGCACATCCCCCATCAGACTCCCCCTGTGCCGCCATAGGTGGCAAATGCCTGCTTCGCAGTCATGGATAGTGGATTCTCGCAAAATTTCTCTACGAGAATCCAAATGGATTCTCCTAGAGAGTAATGAAAGTATGACCCTGCCATCTGGCCAGTCTTTGTGTAAACTTTGTGTAACTAAAATGTTCATGTCACCTTAAGTGTGCTTCTAAAATGAGTTAAAATGCAACTCAAACTTAGGAATTATACATGACTATGTTAAGGATGACCCATCATATAGAATAGAAAACATCAAGTTGAAAATTGGGCCAGAAATCGGAACACCTATCTTTTAAACAGGGAGGCGTACTTCATGAGTTGACATGCATTACCATACCATTCATATCATTGTTGTCATAGCATTCATGAAGTATGCAAATTGTCATTAATAGTCTGTACTTGACCAACATGTTTCACAATGTTTATGTGTAAATAAATGTACTGAGACTAGACTTCTGATCTATAATCTGATCAGTCCTATATTATAATTTAAACGCAAATGCTTGGATCCATAAGATTGCTATAAATCATGATTTTTGGGTAGTCAGAAAGGTAAAATGGCGATTTTCCTGTGAGAATGAATGTTTAAGTATTAAAAATACTTATATCATTCTCACAGGGGAGTTCCTAGAATCAATTCCTGGACATTTAGTTAACTTTTTCACTGGATGTTACTTGTTAGTATGAAATTCGACACCAGCAAATGTGCAGTCATGCATGTAGGCCAGCAGAGTAACAAGCGCTATAACTACAACATGGACAGTACAACCCTACAAGAAACAGCAGAAGAAAAAGATCTTGGTGTTTGGATGTATACACAAGTCCCTGAAAGTCACCAAGCACTTGCAGAAGCAGCCAAGAATGCTAACGAAGTACTGGGCATGATCAAGCACAATTTTATAGGATAAAACAACAGTGATGAAATTATACAAATCACTGGTTAGACCTCACATAGACTACTGCATGCAAGTATGGAGCCCCGACAATGCCGACATGAGAAAAGACATCGACCTGATCGAAAAGATTCAACACAGTGCCACCAAGCTGATGCCATGATAAGCAACCTATGACACTTGAAAACAGACGTACATGTAGACAAAGGGATCTCATTCATATCATCAAAGGAATCAACCAAATACCAGTGGACAGTCTCACACAAACAATTCACAAACACACCCCAACATTTCTACAGCCAGAGAGTGATTAACAACTGGAACAACCTACCACAAGATACTGTCAACTCCATCACACTACGAGGGCCCAAGATAGAAATTAACATGATTTTGGGTTACTAATATTAGCTTTTTATTAGGTCCCCCTAACCTAGCCACACTCATCTCGAGAGGGTGTGGCATCCAATGTTATCCAAGGTATGTTAATAGGTCCAATTAGGTTTGGTTAAGTTTGATGTAAAAAAGAATTATTTTCTACTCATTTCTGTAAATGGGTTGAACTTTTTTTTTTATAACTCACATTTCTAAGCCTGTACATTTCAGGTAATGTTGGCTAGTCTAAGACTTTTTGAAATGTTTTGTTTGACATGGCTTTTATTATTATTGATGATAATTAAAATTACTTCCCTTTCTATGTTGAATAACAGGAGGGTTTCTTAATAGGGGAAGTGGTTAAAGAGACAACTACAAACATCAGTGACTCACAAATCAGCAAGAAAACAGAGCAAGTGTCAATTAGTAAGTATGGCTTCAAGTAAGCTTATTTTGATCGGATGAATTATAATCTTTTAGTTAATTGACTCCCACAGTATGCAACACTTATAGGCCTGTTCTGTGATGTTCATTCAATGGACCCACGTCACATGAGGTTGAGCTCGCGTAAAGTATGTGAGCTCAACCTCATTTCAAAACCGTGCAACGGTCATCCTTGGTGCGCACTACGTAATCTTGACCTCACGGCTCTGATTGGTCGGTGCTCAAACGTAAGAAATGAAAAACTCGAGAATAAACATGAGCTTTATCCATGCACCATACGCCCCACTGCGTTGGTGGTTACGGCGCAGCGTGACGATCGTTAAAAAGGCTTCAGTTTAAATTTGACCAATCAGGTGCTATGGTGTTGTTGGTTGGCATTATTTTGTGAGTTCAAGCATGCGTGCGCATGCGCAGCCTGATCGAAGTGCGCCCACATATGTCGAACTGTGGCCAGGAGATTATGTGCCATAGATCCATTATTATTCCAATTATATTGATTGGCTGATGCCAGAGTTATTATTTTGTTTAGTGAGGTATTCCTCCACTTGTATCTTTGTGCATACATGTCAATTTTGGCATTTTACCATTATAAATCTACACACACAGTGCACTCATAAAATAGAACCATTACTTCATGTGCCCACCGTGTACTATAGGCATTAGGCAGTGATAGGACGATCGCTTGTTATCCTCGCTGTAGCAAAACCAATTCACTAACTTTCACAATTTTTTTTTTGGGGGGGGGATGGTTTTGTTGGTACTTTTTTAAAATTTCTTCTGCAAAAAATGTAGAAAGAAACCAGGGTCGGGGATGGACAGGGATGGACTGGGGAGGGGGGATAAATTAGGGTCAGGCGGGTTACGCCAACATGTACAACAAACAAATTGTGGCCTAATTCATGATTCCATGTATAGAACTTGAACAAAAAACGTTTGATTTATTTTGATAGATATAATTCAAATTTTAAAAAAAGGTTCCTAAAAGTTGAGGTATTCAAGCAAATATGTACTGATACATGACAATTTTTTGTTGTATTTGGTTTCTTTTCTCCAGATATCTATACACATTATGCATGCTCAGAGCCATTTAGGTAAGTTTTGACAAAAATTATGGAAGACAGTTAATTCACTGATCATAAACAGTTTTTTAGGAGGAAATGTGTATGTTCTGTTATTGTTAATGTTTTTTTTTTTGTTGCAAGTTTTAAAACAAAATATGATGAATAGGAGAGAGCTAAAACTTGACAAATAATGTGTTGAATCTGTAATGGATCCATGTTGATAATACTCTTATGTTCTTATATTGTTTTTACGCCAACCTAAAGAGATGTGTGGCCCAATCAATTTTACCTAACAGTATTTACACACTTTATCAAGATATTTTGATATGAGTATAAATTTCATATTTCGTAACACCCCTCTACAATTTTAGGCTTGGAAAATGTTTCATTTAGATTTTACAAGCGAAAAAAAAGTACTGAATAACCTCCAAAAGTGGTTAAACCACTCTTGTAAGGAGAAATCTCATGTAACACTTAGTGAAGGCATGTCAGAAATAGTTTTCTGTTGATTTCATACCCTAACCCCATTGTTACACCCTCAGTTCCTAACTGTTGTAGATAATAGATATTGATTTAAACCAGGTTTGAGTGGTCATTTTGAAATTCCATATGGACACCAATTTAAGGAATGATTGTATTGTATGATATCTTTGTACTTACACCTGATAGAGCACAATTGTTTTCTTCTTTAAATCATGATCATGCATGTTTCATAGGAGGAATTTAACATTGTTGCATTGTTAATATCAATATTACAATTTTTGTTCTGCATTTAATTCTATTTTATCTAAAGTTTGCATTAATTACTGTTTCTTTTGAATAGTTTCTATGACAACAAAGGTAATGTGGATCAGGGAAGATTGCTGGCTATGCTTAAGGACAACTACAGAGTAAGTGAATGGTTTACAGGCATATCTCAAATAAGTGATAAATATATGGTTGACAAACTATATGTTACTCAGAGCAGCTGCTATTGCAAATATAAAGTATATTATGCTGTGCAGCACTTGATGTTTAGATATAGGGTTCTAAGGTAGATTTTAAATTCTGTTAGTTTCTACCATTTTCATGAACTGAATGAAGACATATTGTCGCAACATTGTTCACCATACATGGCTATTATAGTCATTATATTCTCTACAGCACGTTTGCACATCTCCTCGGCTACCTGACACTATAACAGATACAGTCTTTTTGAACTGACACCTTTTGATATGAAATGACCCATCTGCCATGTGTTCAATGTCTTAGCTAGCGACCCGTCGACCCTTTTTTGACGGGCAGTTTCTTAAGTGGTAAAAAATCCTCAATCCATTTTATGGATGGGTAGTTTTGGACAAGCAAATACACGAAATGCATATCACAGGTTACACACGGCAATAAACACGAACTTGGGCTGCAAATGAGTGTGTAGTTTGGACAGCAGTGTAGCTGTGCGTTTACTTTTGTGTGTACTATTAAACACTCATAATTTGCAGTGTTGTACTTACCCTAGGCATCGCAAATCCCAATCGGGATGGAAAACCTACAAAAAAGAAGTAGTAATACTGGAGTGTTTGCAGTGTGATCTCGAATTCAAATTTGGACAGGCAACTTTCAAATGTTGGCTAAAACCCTGCTATTGTTGCTATAATATTGTATACGCTAGTACAAACTAACAAAGAGCAGACATTGCACAGAGTGCATTCTAGCACTAGACCCTTGTAGTGCATTGTATAAACATGACATAAAAAGACATTTTAATCCTACTTGTTGGGCCATAAATTGAATAAAGAATATTTATACTATGACAAAAAATTATTTTGTTCCACAGAATGTCGTCGGTTGGTATCAAATGCGACGTAACGTTCCGCAAGAGCCCACTTTACGAGACAGATCCCTTCATGGACAGCTGATGAAAACGTTGCGCGATGTGTCACCTAACACCTTCATCTTGGCGCTGTTCACTACCAATCTGAGCTGGAACCAGTCTATACATTCTTTACTGCATCAATTCTACACAATCACAAACAGGTAACTATACTGCACTGATTTAGGAAAATAAAAATGACAACATTTTAATTGTCAAAAAAAAGGGGTAAATTGTGACTCAAATGTAAACATGTTGGTCCATTTTACTGTAAAAATGTATGGTCCATGTCAAAAACGGAGGTAAATTGTGACTCGGCATAATTCTGTTATACCCCGCACACCTACATCGGTAGTATGCGTCGTTCTTAAAAATCATGCATTATGAATACCTCTGTGAAGGGTATAACAGAATTACTCCTGTGACTCTAATGTAAACATGTTGGTTTGTTTTTCCTTCAAACACTGTAAAAATGTATGGGCCATGTCAAAAACGGAGGTAAATTGTGACTCTAATGTAAACATGTTGGTCCGTTTTACCTTCAAACACTGTAAAAATGTATGGTCCATGTCAAAAATGGAGGTAAATGATGACTCTAATGTAAACATGTTGGTTCGTTTTTCCTTCAAACACTGTAAAAATGTATGGTCCATGTCAAAAACGGAGGTAAATTGTGACTCTAATGTAAATATGTTGGTTCGTTTTTCCTTCAAACACTGTAAAAATGTATGGGCCATGTCAAAAATGGAGGTAAACGATGACTCTAATGTAAACATGTTGGTTCGTTTTTCCTTCAAAAACTGTAAAAATGTATGGTCCATGTCAAAAACGGAGGTAAATTGTGACTCTAATGTAAATATGTTGGTTCGTTTTTCCTTCAAACACTGTAAAAATGTATGGGCCATGTCAAAAATGGAGGTAAACGATGACTCTAATGTAAACACGTTGGTTCGTTTTTCCTTCAAAAACTGTAAAAATGTATGGGCCATGTCAAAAACGGAGGTAAATGGTGACTCTAATGTAAACATGTTGGCTCATTTTTCCTTCAAAAACTGTAAAAATGTATGGTCCATTTCAAAAACGTAGGTAAATTGTGACTTTGATGTAAACATGTTGGTTCGTTTTTCCTTCAAACACTGTAAAAATGTATGGGCCATGTCAAAAACGGAGGTAACTGATGACTCTAATGTAAACATGTTGGTCCGTTTTACCTTCAAACACTGTAAAAATGTATGGTCCATGTCAAAAACGGAGGTAAATGATGACTCTAATGTAAACATGTTGGTCCGTTTTACCTTCAAACACAGTAAAAATGTATGGGCCATGTCAAAAAACGGAGGTAAATTGTGACTCTAATGTAAAAATGTATGGTCCATTTTCCTTTTGCTGCCAGTACATCTTCACAACATGTATTTTGAATATTATCCCTTTTGTAATACACTTTTATTTTTTATTTCTTACCATTCACAATTACATATACATATACCCTTTACCGTATTTAACCCTTGGTGAGACTGCACAGACAGCATACAGGTTATCAGCTGGCAATATGGGGTCAACAGCCCCTAGCAGCACTTACTCACAAATTCCTACCCCCCTTTTTTCTTTTGAAAAACTACACTTTTTTATTTTGTTTGTTTTTCTTACCATCCACAATTACAGTGGCTGTACAATTATAATCCCCCTTGCCTTATTTAACCCTTGGTGAGACTGCGCAGACAGAATACAGGTTATCGGCTGGCAAAATGGGTCAACAGCCCCTAGCAGTACTTACTCACAAATTCTTTTTCCCCCTGTATGTTTTTGAAAAACTTGTGTTATACACTTTTATTTTGTTTGTTTTTCTAACCATTCACAATTACAGTGGCTTTAAAACTATACCCCTTGCTGTATTTAACCTTGGTGAGACTGCACAGACAGAGTATAGGTTATCATCTGGCAACATGGGGTCAACGACACCAAACAGTACTTACACACAAATTCTCAACACATTCAAGTAAGACGATTATTTACTTCTTTTTTTTTTTTACATTTTGAGAATCATAAGTATTAGATGACCCGGTATATGGGCATGAGTTTTATCCAGTTTTGTTGTTGTAATTTTTGCCAATTGACACACATTTTGACTTGTCTCATAGAAAGTAAAAAATAATTGCACTAATAGTTGACAGGTTTTTAGAATTCTGAATAAATTGAAGTTTACAATTGTATGCTCCCTGGCCCAACAGAATCTCATCCTACAGACACATTGCATTGTTGGACCATTCAGTGTTATTTTTCTGGATGCATAGCCATCATTATGCTGAATGAATGAATGAATGCAAAAATGCAAATTATTTATTTTTATACAATACCTAAGAAAATCATTGTTATTTCATTGCCGTGCATCGACCCTTACGATACATTGCACGGTAAGCCGCTCGGCCCAAACGCGATTTACTGGTTGCCGAGTTGCATGGTTAGCCGAGTTACTTGATGCCGTGTAGATTTTCTTAGTATTGTATAAAATAAATAATGAATGTTTTCATTCGTGCAATGGAACGAATATTTTCAGATGCAAATGTTCCATTCAACTCGGCTCCGCCCCGTTGAATGGAACATATCATCTTTCACCTCATGAAAATATTCGTACCATTGCACTCATAAACATTCATTATTCGTATAATATATAACAGCCTCAGTATTGGAATAGAAGTCATGTGGAAACCTGATTGATAGGTGATGACAATCCATATCGATCTCTGTGATGGTTTTAATCATTGTGTAGAATCTAGTGAATCACATCAGTATGATACTCCAGGAAATGTTAGCTGTGGCATGCAAACAATCTTCATATTAAGTTTGATTGTCCATATATGGCCTCCAAAGAGTTGGGTCGGGCGGTCATATATTTCTTTTTTAAATAATATTTTATTATAAATCACATTCAAAAGATGAATAATAGTTGCTAAATAAGATATGAATTGGATATTTTACTATTAACTCACTTCACTCATGTTTTAAAATAGTTTAGAAAAGTAAAGACATTTTCAAAAATATAGTGTATTTCTAGAAAGCAAAATTCTGTACAGTAAAAGCAAAAAAACACCCTTTTTTGTCAATTAGGGTTGGTCGGATGAGGACAATCAAACAATGTATTTGGCCTTATGAGTTAAATCTATGTTCATTTATACCCTGACAGGCCCAAGTTATTACATCCAGGAGGCACTGTGGAGGGTGTACAAAAGGTCCATCTACTCAATGACACAATGCATCAGAAATTAAAGGTGAGGATAAGATACATTAAAATGAGGTTATCAGAAGTGAATTTATCATATGTGATGCATCACATCATAGTGTACTTCTTAAGACAGGCTTTATTTGGGAATAGAGCATAAGAGCTTTTAAATCTAAAGAAAAGAAAAAGAAAAATACACCTTCTTAAATCCAAATTTCAATCTGGTTTCGAAAACAAGATGGTCTCTTTCCAATTTTGCATTTCTTTAAATTAATTAATTATTTGTTTTCAATGGGTTTCTTGGTGTTTTTTTGTTTTTGTTTTTTGAGAGCATGTGTGATGTAGTGGATAGCACGCAGGTCTCACGATACAAAGGTTGTGAGTTCTAGCCCCGCTATGGCCAACATGTTTGTATCCTTGGGCAAGGTACTTAGTCTCAATTGCCTCGTGGTTCGGAAGTCACATAGAAATGGTGGTCCCGTGCATTGGAAGAGCAACACCCGAGCACGTTAAAAGGTCACAGACTCCTTCGTAAAGAGTAGGGGATAAAACCTAGGAATATGTGTTTATACACACATATTCCTAGGTTTCAGGAACTCATCGTCTATTGTCTGTCTCTGTGTATGTTGCAACTTGGCGCTGAATTAGCTGCTGCCTGGATGTTGCAGCGTCGTGATCTAAATGAAATGGCGCTTTATAATGTATATATTTGGGGGGAGGGGGTTGAAACTCAATCTAGAGGTGACAGATGACATCCTTTTAAAACAAAATTAATGAACATGATTGTATTGGGGGTTACTATATAGGGGTTATGTATGTTTGTTCATGTTGGTTTATGTCGCAACTTGGCGCTGATTTAGCTGCTGCCTGGACGTTGCATTGTTTATTAATGTATTTGATTTGTAATGTTGTTACAATTCAGCCAGTTGGCTGCGATGACAATAAAATGTAGACCTTTATTAAGAAGTAAACATGTAACAATACATTCCTTTTTTATTTGTCATAGGCCTTAACCAGTAATGTATCTGACAGTGAGAAACAAGTGCAACGTCTTACAGACGAGGTAAACGACCTTGAAAGGAGAGCGCAACGGCAACGGAGGGAACGTCAACGACAAGCAGCCAATGTACCGGCAGCAAATGGTGAGTCTGCCATGGTGGGATTTTTGTCGTATGTTGCACAAATCCAAAACATTCTCGTAAAAGAATTTGACCAGGATCCATGCCATGTATTCTCGTCAAAATTTCACTTGGTATGAAAAGTCCTGCCGGGTGTATATACTTGAAAATGCCCTGCTTTAAGGGTTGGAAAAAAATCAACGCTTTTGAAAATGGGGAAGAAACTCAGTCACTTAAGAGTACAAATATAGGAAATGGGGGAAAAGGATAAAGAAAGGGGGACAGAAGCGTATAGGGGAGGAGAAACAAGAGATCAAATGTGACCAGTCGCATCAAAAATGACATATTGTCGGCAAACACAGTTTTGAAATAGATGCCAATAAAGTTGGTGAAATATAAACAACAAAAAAAGGTCTTGAAATGATATCTTGTGATTCAAAAGTCTGATTTCCTTCAACAATGTATCATTTTAAAGTTTAGAATATGCTCTTCCAGGTGATATGTGTAACTCAAATGGGAGTCTTGCCTCCAACATGTCCATTTTGATGTGACGGGTCACAAATGAAATAGGATAAAAAGGGAGAATAGGGGGAATATGTTTTTTAGTAATGGGGGAGAAACTTAGTATTGGAGGGGGAAAACTGACAACTTTTCAAAAATATATACACCTCGAATTAAGCACATGTGAACCAGGAGCTACTTTGTGACTTTTCTGACAAAAGTAGCTCCTGGTCCTTTACTTTGCTGTTCAAAATTTGAAAATACCGGGAGCTAAAACTTGGCAACCAGGTGTAAAAACTCCCGGGCGCCCAGTTAATTCAAGGCTTGCATCTGAAATGGTGGACAGGGCGTTAAATTAACCAACCTCCTAATGAGGGGAATATCAGGGCTGCAATACATAAGATCTTTTTATGACTGCAATTTGGCGCTTTTGGAAAACTTTATCCTTTTGGCTTTGTATGCATGTCATTGTCCAAAGCAAAAAATCTAAAAACAAACTCCACCCCACCCCAAAAAACACTAAAACAACTACACCCGATATGTACAATATGTAGCAATTTAGAATGGGTGCAAATAAGGTCGGATTGGATGCTCATCGAGATGATATTCTTTCAAATGGGGCTATGCTTTGGCAAAGGCCCCATTACTGTGAGAAGATGGAAGTCAGTTGACTTTTATTTTCTAGAAAAGCCAGGAATTGCATGATAATAAAATAATACCAGTCATTCAGATATGAATAAATAAATGTTGAAGTTTTTTACAAGTTGCTTTATTTTTGATAGTCTGATTTTGTATTTTGATTAAATGATTAATAGCACGACTTAATAATTGGTTGTTTTTTGTTTGATTTCCTACCGATCCTGTTTGTGTGGTAAACAAGATGGCTGAACACACTTATTTGTTGCATCATAATCGTCATCATTGGGTTGTTGTTAACAGGTAGTTGGGTTGCATGCGGATAACACAGCAATATCCTCAAATAGGTCTCCTATTCAAACAGGATTAAGCGTAAGGTATTTGTTGTACCTTATTCTGTATCCGAGACCTATTTCAGCATATTGCTCCAGATAGGGATTTGTTTTTCAAATATGTCTCCCAATCAAACAGGATTAAGCGTAAGGTATTTTTGTACTTTATTCTTAACAAGAGACCTATTTGAGCATATTGCTGAGAAAATCCTTCCAAGAGACTTTCTAGGTTCCTGAAAGGGATTTGTTTTCTGTATTATGGGATGGTGGCTATTTATCTGCAATGGCTGCCATGTGTAATGAATAACCAATGCATTATAGTGTGCCTTGTATATAATTAATGGTAGCTATTAACGACACATAGTCCTCAAATACTTATGGAGAGTTGGAATGTTCTCAAAGTATACAGAGATTGATTGACAAACTGTACATATGGATTTTCTTGGCAAAATGGGCTGACTTCTTATAAACACAAGAATTTTAAGTTAAATTGAATTCTTTTTGGAAGGGATCTTTCGTGAACTACTATGTTTCATAAAATCTATCTTTTATCACCTTCTGTCATGGATATGAATGACTCAGACCTGTTTATTATTGTTTGTTAATAAATGTCAAAACAAGTATAATTTCTGGTGGTATGATGTGTATGTTGCATGATATTGCATTATTTGTAGGGTATGTATGTTTCCATTTTCAAATACTCGCCTTGTTATAGCACAATCCTTAACCTTTTATATTATACACCCCATATTAAATAAAGTTCTATCTTCTTCTTCTGGTTGTTTCACAGGTAAACCAATGACGCCAATTGTAGTGCGTCCATCATCGCAACCAACGGTCGCATCATTTCTTAAATCATCCCCGCCAGCTCACAAGATAAGTCAGGAAACAGCGCCACCAGTGCCTCCTCACAAAACAGCGTCCTCCTCACGAGGGGATATAGTTGATAGTCGCATCCTGTCAAATAGCATCAAAACAATACCGGTCGATAGTCATGTGTCTTCAGATAAAAACAGGAAAACAGGTGAACAGTTAATGGAGGAAGTCGAAATGGACACTACTCCTGTGAAAAACACTAAAGCAGCAGTGGACCCAAGCGATCCATTCGCGGGACTCCTTGCTGACATGAAGAAATCCATACCGGTTAAAAAGACACCTGTTAAAAAGGCATACTCTTTTAAAAGTATTGGTGCGAAAAGCGCGGGCGATGGGCCCAGACCTGATAGGTCACACACGTTTCCGCAGCTGAATGATATACAAGGAGGAGGCGATAGCCAGTCCTCATCGTCATCATCATCATCACCTAGTAGAAATCCTAATATGAGAAGTAGTTCATTAGGAGGAAAAGAACTTGGAAACAGTGATAGTGAGACTTCTCAAGGTATCACAAACTCTAGACATAGCCCGGGGTCTATGCAGGGCTACAGGGAGGGGGAGATGGGTGAGGACGCGGAGAATGATGATGATGATGCAACTCAGATGACGGGAGACTTTGAATATACGCAGTCCGGCTCACCGACATTCTGAAGATCAGTAAACTTGTTTTGTATTTGACAGGTCACATAGATGAGTATTATTCAAGAAGGGGTGGGTTTTTAAAAAGTGGACCTTGGAGGTTGATTAGGCAACCCGGTTGGTTGATGCCATCACGGGGGTATCTACCTTGATTGTCTTTTTAGGGTAAATCTAGATGTTTTCTTTTTTAGGAACCTAGGTGATAAGATAGCATAAAATGATTGGATTGAATGACTTGACCAATTATAAACTGCATTGGTTGATACACGAGTGAATTCATTCATGACATCAAATCACTTATTAGGTTCCCCAAAAGACACCCAATATGGATTGATTCATGGTCGTATGGGATATTAGGCTAATACAGAATAAATTAGGGTAACATTTTCTATTCAACCAATTTGAGAACCTAATATACCCCGGTTATGGGTTCAAATCCTGATTACACCTTGATTGCCTATCATGAAAGAGGGTTAGTAGGTGCAAACATTAACTGCTGGGAGAGTAAATACACTTGTTGGGCCTGTTGAGTTGCAACAGTGAAATATATCTGGTATTTACTACTGTTCTAAATACATAAAAAAGGAATATCTCATCAAGTTTTAATATCACACAACAATTCATACAAATTCTAGATATTGTCACAAAATGCTATCGTTCAATAAACTGGGATATCAAAAGATCAATTTGTCTATTGCTGCTTAAAATATCCTGGATTTTCACAAATATGTTTAAACATCTTGAAATAGACCTGGTTTTAACTTAGATGTGGCCTGGCTTGCTATGTATAAGGACCTAAGAGTTTATAGGATATAGTGTATTTTTGATCACTGATAAGTATCACATATTTGAGAGAATATGTTTTCATGGGACACACCACTCCAACTCTACATGTCATTGATGCATAATCAGTTCCCTAAAGTACACTTTATTCTTGTATTTTTATCTAACCTTGTTAGGTATGTTTTGTAAAAGATGTAAAATTTGCTAAAATGTCACAAACTACTAATAATCTGTATTTAGTTTTGTTTGTTTTTATACCATTGTGTTTATAATCAAACTTGAATATGATTTCTATTGATTTCTAGAATAATCATCATTTACGCAGCAGCTATGAACTGCAAGTATCACTGTGAGATTACATGTAGGTACGACTTAGTAGATTCATCCAAATTGACCAATCAGGCTTCACATTTAGACCATGTCGACTTCAAATTTTGACCATAATTCCTGACATCTGACTCATTCCGCTTGATTGCATCACATAGTTCTGGTTGCACTTATTAATGCCTCATACTTTGCATCATTTTTCATGAACCAATTTTCAATCTTGGACAATTTGCTGTCTTTGATAACAGCATTTCAAAATACAGCTAAACAGAACTCCCAAATTTGAACAAAAACTGTGTACTTTTGTGTGTGCTGAGTTTATATCATCCGGTCAGATCTTTACTCTTCTTTCTCTGCTTATGAGTGTGATGAGGTCAGATAGATTATTCAGTATTCACTGCTGCATTTGCTTGGAATCCATTAGTTTCTCTTCAATACAACGAACTGAGTAGTCCACTCACGGACGTGCTTAATTGTTCCTTTAAAGAAGGGGTGGTCCCACACCAATGGAGGTCGGCAATTGTTGTTCCCATTCCTAAACAATTTCCACCCTCCATTGATAAAATGAGACCAATATCACTGACAGATATATTTGCCAAAATTGCTGAAGGGCTTATTGCTAAATGGGTGGTGCAAGATATTCAAGATTCTATTGACATCAATCAGTTCGGTAACATTCAAGGTGTTTCAACTGCGCACTATCTTTTGAATCTTACTCATTTCTTGTTCCAGGGTGCTGACAAGCCAAAAAATATCGGAACAGTAGTCCTCACTGATTTTTCGAAGGCATTTGATCTAGTAAATCATTCTATTGCTATTCAGAAGTTAATTGCCTTGGGGGTCCGGGGGACTATTGTTCCATGGATATGTAGTTTTCTCAATGATCGTCGCCAATGCGTGCGCTATAACCAAACCGTGTCCAATTATTTGCCCCTTTGTGCTGGTGTTCCTCAAGGAACTAAACTTGGACCCATAACCTTTCAGGCAGTTATCAATGATGCGGCTGAGAGTTGTTATTCCCACTATTGGAAATATGTGGACGATCTTACGTTCGCCGAAAATCGTTCCTCTAGTGAGAGTAGCAACTTGCAAGCTGATCTTGATGGCTTTCTGGATTGGTCTGTTACTAATCAACTCAAACTCAACCCTGCCAAATGCCAAGCCATGCAGATGTGTTTCATGCAAGACCCCCCTCCCCATCCTGACTTAAAAATTGGTCCATCGCAGCTTTCTTTTGCTAGCTCTGCCAAAATTTTGGGCATTTGGTTACAGGATGATCTTAAATGGGACACACAAATTGACCACATGTGCAAGAATGCCAACAAAAGACTTTTTATGTTGCGATCTCTTAAACGTTTTGGTTTTCATACATCCGAGTTAGTGACGGTGTACAGGGGGTACATTCGCCCTCTGCTTGAATATTCTGACGTCATCTGGCATTGTGCCCTCACATCCAAACTAGCTCTAAAACTTGAGAGAGTCCAAAAGAGAGCTTTAAGAATTATCCTTGGTCCTAGTTTTATTTCCTATCGTAATGCTTTAGATGTATGTAATTTTGATTATTTGTCTGCCCGGAGGGAGCAACATTCTCTGAAGTTTGCTCAGTCACTAGCCGAATGCAGTAGGACTAAAAGGTTGCTCCCTGCATACAGAGGTCAGGTTCATGGTAGACAATTGAGAAACAATGCCGAACTCACCCAGCCTCGTGCTCGCACAAACAGATATGCTGAAAGCCCCATTCCTTATTATGTGAAGTTGATCAACAGTGATCTCCCATAATTTGCTTCGCATATCCTGTATTTGGCCTTGTCCCTTGTTGTTTGCCATGTTCCTGCCCAGTATGTGTCTATTTGTGTATTGAATTGTTTTATATGTATTCCTTGCTTTCCTGTACAATGTAATTCGGCCTTCGGGTCGCGATTTTGTGCCAATAAAATCATATCAATTATCAATATCATATCACTTCAGTCAACAAATTGCATCCAAGAAGAGAAATAATAATCGTATCTGAACTTGTTCAATGGTTACTTGAAAAATGTCCATAAACATGAATTACACATGTTTCTTATTGAGTATGGGATGAACTGTAAAATAGACAATTTGTTACTATGGTAACATGTGTTACTCTTGACTTGCAGCCAATATGGATGAATCAACTATAGTGTAGACCATACCTGCGATTTATAGGTTAATATCAATTGAACAATGTTTTATGATACATGTTAATATGTTTGTTACTTTAAATAATTGCATAAAATTGATAAAACATGCTAGAAATGTATACTGTCTTTTGTGATCTCATTTTGCCTAAAATCCGAAGACGGACTGTGGTTAGTCTGAAAATTACGGATAAATATGTGAGTGTTGAAGACCTGTTATAAATGATGTCTATTACTCTAGCAACATGTGTAAGAAGAACATTTATTCTCTAATTACCTGTTTCAGTTTACAAATCTTTTTATTTGCCTAGATGTATCAAATTTGAACTTACCTTTTTGCTACCCGTGTATGATTGCAATAAACAGGTTGAAATGTGTCGTAATTAACTCATTTATCAACCAACAATACATTTATCATATCATGCTGTGTAACCAGGGAGGTGTCACCATTAGATCCTATATCGCAAAGGAAAAACCGATAGTTCTTATAAAATAAACTACCGTATAAACTTGTGTTAATAAATCCTGCGAAAAAACGAAAAATTCCATGAAATCCCGTGAAAGTTGCATTAAATCATGCGAAAATACGGAACATTCCATGAACCGCAAAGAATCATTAAATAATTCCGTTTCCAATACACCTTGTCAAATTAACTCTACTTATCAAAGCTGCTAAAAGTATTTACTTTGAAAATCAGAAAGTCTCCTGTTAACTTTAATGATGTCATAAAGTTCAATTCATTGTTTTCTCGGCATTTCAAATATGCGTACGGCACTGTGAACCCGCATGTTTTTCAGGCAGGGGTCGCATTCTGATGCGTCTGCGCGTCCTGGACATCTCACTTTCTTGTAGTGACGCGTCAGGTTTCAAATTGGAAAAAGACTTGCAGGTCCCGATCAAAATTGCGGGTCCCAATCAAAATTGAAGGGACCCCTTAAATTTGACGATGTATATGGAAATGGAAACCTTAAGAAATTCTGTAAATTACATATCCATCCTTTGCTCACAATATAAAAATTCATTAAAATTGTCCGTAAAAAGTAAAATTTTCAAATGCCCAAACTTCAGGACCCCTCAATTTCTTGGGGAACCCCTGAATTTTTTTTTTTAAATCCTACTGGGTCACATTTTTGATCCAGTGCTATCCCTGGTTTCAGGTACATAACGTCTTTCAAATAGTGCAGACCATCATCAATGAGGTCTTTTTTGGCTTTTTCAGAATTACATTGTATGGTCTTTCTCAAACTGCATCGTCTAGAAAAAGATAAATTCACATTATTCTGATGCGAATTTACTAATAATGACAATATTCCTGAATAAACCCCACAAAACTGATTAGATTTACTAATATCTTCCCCTTCTCTGCACACAGCCGCTCATACTCCTGCCTCTTTGTTTCCACCAGTCTACCCAATGCCTTTATCTTTGCTAGCCCTCTTCTGTGCTCATACTCTGTGGCTTCACACCCTGATCAGTCCCGCCTTTGTCCGTCTAACCCTCTTTCTCCACTATCTTCCGCTCAGGACACATCCTACACCTCCCATTCCCCAGCCTATACCTCCTCGATTTCTCTTGCTCTCTAAACCTCGCTCCTGTCCCCACTCCTGCCTTCTCCTCCATCTCTTTACGGAGATCGCCATGTTCTCTAATTGCTTCCACCCACTCTCTCTCTAACCGTTCAAGTTCCGTATCAACTCCTCCCTCTCTTCCTGACCCCTCTCTACCTTCATCCCCTTCCACTACTGTGTCCATCTCCAGTACATATCCTTCCTCTCCTGCCCCCTCTCTGATCAACTCCTGTACCCTCTCCAATTCTACAATTTCCTCCACCACTTGCTCTAACTCCGCTCCCACCCGATTGTTTCGCTCTCATCAACTCTACTCCCTCTGTCTCTTACTCTCCCCTCATGACGGGTCGATGCTGCCAGTAAGACCGTAAGTCCTTCTTGCATATACGCTTCCATACCCTACAAAGAGAAACAAAAGACTTGGATTATAACTCATCTCTAAATATAAGTTTCTCTTACTCTCCGACCACTGGTCTAGTACCCTAGTGTACCGAGACCTACGATAACGTCGTCCCCACCTGCTTGCCTCCCAACCTGCTCCGAAAGCTTCACGAATTCTCCCCTCCAATACATATTCATCTTCTCCATCAGATTATCAACACCCAGCAATTGTGCTTCGACTTATCTGCTGCAAATTGGTAAAATTCCTTCTTTTGCTCAACCAATCTCTCCTCCATCAATCTCTCCACCTCTTTCTCAACCATCTCCCCATCTCGAAGACGCCGATCCTCCACCCTCGGTCCAAGCAACTTGGCAGGTACAGCTCTGACACTGTCAACTGTTGCAACCTTCGCCGGCAGCAGATCCTGCGAATCATTCTGAATAGATACATTCGTCGATTTCGCTCTAGGCCCCTACAGGCCAAGACATTGCATCCAGCCTCAATTTACTTCCATTCGCCTTCTTCCCCTATGGTTTCTTCTCCTGCTCCACCTTCGTTTCGGAGTGACGATCATGCTCCTCCTTCTCCCGCTCCTGTTTGGCTAGCTTCTCTTTATCCCTCCGCTGCTCGTCTTCCTGCAGCAACCTCAGCTCTTCCCTGCAACGAGCCTCCTCATCTCTCTTTGGGCGCCACTTTTCCTCACCTATCTCCTCCTTTCTTTTCTTACGCTCTTTATTTTGCCTCAACTTCTCCTTCTGCTCACGTTCTTGATCCTCTCTCACCTGCCTCACTCCCTCCCAAAACTTGTTAACTACTCCAATCGCCGATTCTCTCTTCCGACACCCCTCCTCTCCTCGCATCCGAAGCTCCTCCTCCTCCCTAGCCTTCTCTTTCTTGCGACGCTCCTCTTGCATCCTAATTCTTTCCTCCTCTTTCCGACTCTCCTCCACCCTAACCTTTTCTCTTTCGAGTCGCTCCTTCTACACTCTAACACTTTCGACGTCCTTCTTACGTTCCTCCTCCACCCTAACCTTCTCACTTTCGAGATGGTCCTTCTTCACCCTATAACTCTCTTATCTTCCTTCTGACGTTCCCCTTCCATCCTAACCTTCTCCCTATTCCGACACTCCTCGTCCATCTGAAGCATCTGATCTCTCTTCCGGGGCTCCTCCCCTACCCTAACTATCTCTTCCTCCTTGCGATATGCTCCTCATCTCCTCTCCGCCACTCCTCCTGCTTCACCTTATTCTCTCTCCTCATCTTCCCATTTCGACCTTACTCCCCCCTTCCTCTCGCGCCATTCTGACCGCTTCTTATTTCTGACCTTCTAACCCACGCCGCTCTCGTAGCGACCCACACCTCATGTTTAGTTCGTAAGGCCGGTCATTCCCGTTTCCAATGCCCCCGACTCCTTACAATAACGGCAACAATTATTATCTGGCTGCCATCAACTCACCGGCTGACAACTCCCCAAACCATTCTGATCTCCCCTATTCTGACCAATATCGCCCCCCCCCCCCTGACACTGCTCACCCGTGCCGTCGATCCTTCCTTCACCACCTAAGTCATTATAACTCTCACTCTGTCCTTGTTCCCGCAACTGGAGTTCGGCATACCAATTCTCCGGATCCTCCCGAGGCCCAAACTCTTTTGCCATCAATCGAACCAGACCCTCATAGCCTATCTCTCGAAGGTCAACCTCACTCCCAGCCAACACATTCAGGGCCCTACCCTGGCAACTGGAATACAACCAAATAGCAGTTTCCTCATCCGTCCATTGGTTGTATTCTCGACAAACCTCAAAATGCTTATAAAACGCCCGCCAATTACCATCTCCGTCAAACTTGTGTGAACTCATCTAGCTCTTGCCTCGACCCCGAATATGTCGCGGACGTTCCACCAAGCCCGGTTTCTGTCCAGCAACTTCATTTACACAACTCTCCATTACCTCCGGCTCGCTGACCGCGGCCACCTCCCCTTTCTCTCAACCACTTCACAAGCCCCTCGCTCCCGCAACTCTACTGCCCCCATTTTCGTCTCACCCATCGTAACACGCATAGCCCCATCACTTGACCAAGTAATTCCATGGTTTTCTCCTCCCGCGTCGAAGCCAACGCCTGTCTCGTACCCACTTCATTACACAACTTCTCGTACTTTTGTTTCTGCTCACTCTCTACCTCCCCTAACAGTCGAGACCTATCATCGAGAGCTGCCCGTTTCCTCTCATATTTACGTTTCTTCGACATTACTTCTTCATAGACCTCTTCATTCCTCTTCTCCCTTCCTCCACTACTTCCTCCCAATCAGCCAACTCTTTCAGCTTGCTCCGTGCCGCTTTTTATTCTCTAATGCTCTCACCGCTTTTGCCCCACTCTCCCGATCAACAATCGTGTCCGTTGCCCCAAATCGAGCTCGCGTTCCTTCACTCATCGACTCTCTCCGACCCAACTCTTCACACCACTCCTGCTCCTCGGCCGCCAGCCGACTCTGCAGCATCTTCACCGCTTCCTCTTTAAAGCAACTCTTCAACCAATGTCTTACACATCAATCCAACCTCCCCATATATTATATCATCCTCCCGTCGGTCATACTCCTTCCAATCCAGCTGCTTCCTTATCTCCACCTCACTCTGCTGTTGCTCTACCAAAGCCTCCCGTCGCACCACTTCATTCCCTCTCTGCCTCAAATCTTCCTCCGACTCTACCAAACCTCCCCCGTTAACAGTCAAAACCAACTGCTCTTTCTGATACAGGCCTAGACTCTTCTTTAACAATTCGCCTTCTATCTTAGCTCTTTTCATTCTTCAACTCTTCTTCTCCTTTTTACTCACCAGGTAGACAATATTGTACATCCCTGACCACCAATATATTCTCTTCTTGTGTTTTTGTTTCTTTCCACTCCCCCTGTTCCTTCTCCAATACCTTCACTTCAACCTTTCTTCACAATTCAACTAAAAAACTCGTTCTTTCTCTGCCAGCAGGGTACTAGCTTGTCCATCCTCCCTAAACCACTGTTGAAAGTTTAACTGCGCTCGATCCACTATCAACTTTTCCAGCAACTCTTCCTGCTCAACCTCTCTGGCCTCCAACACCTCTTCCCGTTCCGCCAAATCATCGTCTACCTCCTGCCATTCCCTTTCACGAGACTCCCGGCCAGTTATATCTTTCATGACATTCTCGTCAAGAACAGTGGCCCACTCGTCTTTCACCAATTCCAACCTATCATTTTCAGCGTCCAAAACCTTCCGAGCAGAACCTCTTGTGACTCCAAATATATGCTACTCGTTCCTCATAACCTTTCCGCTTGCAACCGTGCGTTATACTTCTCTTTTAGCTCCGATAGCTGCCTCATCTCCCCTAAATCACCCACGGTACCCGACTCGGTGTCGTCTATGACACGTGATTCTAACCCAGAATCATCACTACAGTGAACCCCCTCGCTATCAGCATAGACAGCACTACCTGAACCGCCAGTCGACCTAACGTTTGTTACTGAGCCCAAACAACCCGTCACCAGGTCACCAACCTCACTACTATTCTCCACAGTACTCCAATACTCGGTTTCACCGCTTGAATATCCACCAGCACTACCACCAGCCTTCTCAAAGTTTCCCCTTTTATCACTACCTCTACTGTTAGCGACCACCCCATCATCACTGTAATCCCCTCCGTGTCGACCTCCACTTTCGCCACCATCACATCCATGTCGACCTCCACCAATATCACTTCCAAATTGACGTCCACCTCCACCAACATCACTTCTACCATTGTCTACGTCCACCAACATTCCCACTAAGTAGACATCCACTTTCACCCACACCACCTCTACCTCCATAACCACCACCTCCAAGTCGACCTCCACCAACATCAGTCACCTCCACCATTGCAGATTCCACGACTCTTGCAGATTTCACCACCACCACCGCAGCCACTACCACTACCATCCCGTGTCCCCCTCCTTCCCCATCACCGGCTTATTCTCCCCCAGCTACTTCCCCTGTCTGCCCTACTGACGAACCACTACCACCCATCAACCCCATCTGATCTACCTGCATCAACGGTGCACCACTACGACCATCATTCCACCCTGTCTGCCCAACCTGCAAAGGCTGTCTATAACCATTCATCAACCCCGTATGCCCTGCCGACATCAACTGCCTATTATCACCAACAACCTGTCTCATACACTCTTAGAAGGTCAGGATCAAATACATGAGTAGATTTCCGGCTCACTTTGTTTTGATCCTTTAAGGATCATTTTCGGATCGTTTTGATCCGTTTCCAGATAGATATCAACAAACGGATCAAATTCACCTTGATCAACTTTGATCTGATTTCCGGATCAATTCGATGAAACAGTTCATTGGTCAATGAGTGACTGACGTCACTCTTTCGCAAACCGATAGACGACAAGCAGACGATATTTTGAATTCGGTCGCCACAGTTGAAACAAGGGTGAAATACCGCGGTAAGTTATCCAGTCTAATCTGTAAAATGTTACATGATTTTGTCGGTAAAGTAGTTTTATTTTTTATGTTTGAACATGTTCTATTCTTGTGAACAAATTTCTTGTACCTGACCAGTGCCATCAGTACGATTTTCGGTCAAAATGCTCCTCACAAAATGTCACGATCACTGCGATGTACTAGGCCTACACGATGTAGTAAGCTTACTGCACTCGATATATAGTCTGCAGTGTGCACCCGGGGGTGGGGGCACTCAATCAATATTAGGTTTCACACCAGGCTCCATCAAAAATACCCCCCTTTTTTGGCCCGGTGTCACCGAAAGACCCTTGCATGCATGCTTGTTTTTACAATCTGTCACCCGATGACCCCCTATGTTTTCACTTTTTCTTTGATTCAGTTTGATCCTGGAGTAGGATCATAAGCTTACAGGTACATCCGATTAAGGATCATTATTTTGATCCGTTTCAGTATCATTTGACAGAAATATTTGATCCCATTTCGGATCAAACTTTTTGATCCTGCTTGTCGGATCACTTTGATCCGGAAAGGGTAAGCTCATATGTGATACCGCTTCTGGATCAAAATTGATCCTTTTCGTCTCATATTTGATCCTGACCTTCTAAGAGTGTATGCTCCCCCCGTCATTAACGGCCTACTACCACCGATCACCTGTCCCATCGAATCACCCGTCATAACAGGCCTACTACACCAATCACCTGTCCCGTTTACTCCCCCGTCATACCACCACCGATCACTCGTCCCATCAACTCGCCTGTCATCAACGGCCTACCACTACCAACTATACCCGGTGCCTCTGCTCACCCGTCATCATCGGCATATCATCACCACTACTTGCCCCATCGCCTCATCCGCTATTATCGGCATATCGCTACCAGTTACGTGTCTCGTCATAGATATCTTATGCTCCGCTTAGATATCTATGTGTCTCGTCACATCACCCGCCCTCATCGGCATACCACTAACAGCTACTTGTCCCGTCACATCGCCCGTCCACATCGACATACCACTACACGCTTCCCGATGCCTCTGCTCACCCGTCATCATCGGCATACTACTAACGGCTACTCGATGCCTCTTCTCACCCGTCATCCTCGGCATACTACTGCCGGCTACTCGATGCCTCTACTTAGACCGAGTCTTTCTCATCCCGAAGCCGAGTCCGTCGCCATCAACAGTCTACAGTCAACGTCCGTCAAAATTTAGATAGTCATTAAGCCATCAATTCGTTGTTAAAAAAATGAAATCCCACATCTGACACCTTGTCGGCGCGGGATGGAGAGCGCGTGCCAAGCGTGCAGTGTATATATCAGATCTGACACTACCTGTTCTTTTGAGGCTGAGGAATCTAGAAACCTGTACACGGATTTAAAGCGCCCGCGTCCGTTGTGGGGATGGAACCCACGCTTTCTGCTATTAAAGAACAAACAAATAACTCTGAACCAATTTCTAAATTTCACAGTTTGTTTTCACTCTCCTTCGATAACAATGTTAAAAATATACCACAACTTCAGGTTAATTTAAAACATCCAAAAAGTGTCATCTTCGAACATGAACTTCAATGATAATTAATATTGGGTCAAGGGTCTAAATATCAAATGTCACTTGGTCATATGACTCGTCTAAACACCGTCTTAATAAAATCTCGTCTTACTACCCGTCCTACCACCGTCCGACTACCACCTCGGTAAACGCTTATAGGGATGATAAAAGTATGTTAATTTTCCATACATACAACTTAATGATAAAATTACTAGACCATTTACATTAGCGAGAGACGAGTAGGTTCTGCTAGATTGGTTCTTCGGTCTCCATCTGCTCTCCGTCAACTATGGGTACCCACGATACCAGCATCCGCTTCTGCAGTCAATCTCTGGTATCTACGATACCAGCATCCTGACTCCGCATCATACATGATGTTTACAATTTTACCAATTCTTCATATGTGTAAAAATAGAAGATATCCAAGTAGGCGGCCTAACGTGTACAAAGTATTATATCCACCATTTCTGCATGTACACACAATTTGTGCAACTAGGCCTACACAACACCTCACTTTTAAAACGCGCCATGAACAGACTACAATCCATTAAATAGCCTGCCACAGTATTAATCTACAAAACTCGCCACGAGATTAGCAGATGACAATTTAACGCAACTTAATTTAATCTCGACACCACGTACATAACTAATCCGAAACATGCTGATTATTTTCCACAGCACAATCTGAATATTACAACTTTGTATAAGGTTTGTAAGGTCCATCAGCATGCAAAAAGACAAGTAGTTTCGCAACTGCGCAGATGATTTTTGTACTACGGGCTGTTAATTATGACATCTGGGAGCATTAATTGATTGGTTTTTCCATGAGGCCACGGCAGATCAAATTTTCCAGGATGTATTTAATGATGACATTAAAATGGGACAAATTCATGTGTTCCCGGGGCTCTTCTAAAGCCCTTTTTTACAGACAAACATACACAGGCCATCAAAGCCAGTACTGGCAGTAGTTGGTTTGATTCCACAGTCAAAAACATTTGGGTTGACACGCCTCTGCATCTTAAAACCGCTGATGTTGTAACATTTGGCTTTTCAAACTTGTCATAAATATTGTTATGGTCTGTGTTCCAATTTTAAATTGTTAACACTGTTTTATTTTTTAAAGTCTTTCTTACGTTTTAAATTGAAACACAGAACATAAAACTGGGCTCAAAAAGAAACTTATAATTTTTCACAGGGTCATATCTTGGAAATCTGTCCATCAAAATGAACCAAAATGACACACAGGATTACTGACATGTGTTTAGAGTAGAGTATTGAAGTAATCCGGTATCACATTTTGGTTCATATTGATGGACAGATTTTCAAGATGGACAGGATTTTAAGATATGACCATGTGAAAAATGTTAAGTATCTTTTTAAAGAAAATGGAAAAAAACCCACTTGTATACATTGTTTTACTATCGTTTTATTATCTTTATTGTCCTTCCATTACACAACTACATCACAATATTCATTTCAAATAAAAATAAAAAAATATCAGAAAGTGTCAACGGTTGCAAATAGTAAGAGTACACATTTACACACAAAATAAAAAAATGTAAAAAAATAAATAAATATGGAACACAAAAAACCGCGCGCGTCGCCCGATTTTGAAGCCTTCGCAAGCTTTGAGACAAACTTTTGTTTTGGCCTAAAACAAAAGCAATCAAAACGCGCCACCAAGCACCAAACCGCCAACATTGAATTGACTCAACATGCCAACTATTTTTGTCATCATCCACACGTACAACAAATTACTCACCGCCCCCAATACTCATGCAATTTGATACAGCGAATATTTTTTGGAGCACACTGTAATAATTCAAAGTCACAGTATTTGGGATACAGCGTAATATTTTTGGGATACAGTGTAATTGTCTAACATGCCCCCAAAATGCACTTAATAAAACAATTAAAACAAACCAGTACATCGCGCAACGTAAAACTCGCCTTCAAAACATCAAACAAAGCCGACAGGTTTTCTTGTAATTTTTGAAGGAATAATTGACCAATCTTCACAACTAAGTGCATATCGTATGTACTTTAAAGCTTTATTAATAATATTTCTGGCGACTAGCATAGCAAAAGGTTTGGTCTCGAATGACGAGTGTGTGTGGAAACATGGCACAATAATGTCGAACGTCATCGCTCCTCCGACTTATTCGGGGGAACCGTTCCGCACGCTACTCTGACTGTTCAGAGATCCTCGTACCCCTACAGTGCGTTACTCCTGCCTTTTTCAGGAGTATATCGGTCGGAGTAGCTTCCTCCGGATAGCGTTCAGACAGGCACTACTTCGACCTGTCATGCGACACTCCTCCGGACTAGGGCCTACTCCGGGCTTTCTCTAGTCTACTCGTATGCCTTGTATAATTTCACTGTCACACAATCGAACAACACCCCCTGATACTTCCCATCCGAGAACCGACCAAATACAAATTTTTTCCCGGGGTGAGATCAGAGGATGGGGAGCGGTCCATGGGGAGTGAGCCCTCTATCGGTACAAGGAAAAAGGTATACTAAAGCAGACTAGGCTTTCTCCGACCTCTTCCTCCGATAAACGAGCAATTAAGATAAACCAATTACGTATACCACGGTTCGTAAATTGGCTCAAATTTCAGATTTCATTCATGAACTTTCCCAACTTAGCTAAGAATTAGGTGACTTAACGATTACGATAAAACCCCACCTTTAGAGGGATGCTCAGTTAGATCATGAAAGTAGTTACTTTCATGGTTAGATGGCCAAATTGGAAATTCATTTTCATAGTTACGACTACCGTATATTAATTAGTCCGTTGGCACGGAGAAGATTTTAACCCTAACCTCAAAATCGGGTATGCGGGATGTTTTATGATTATTTCTGGGAGCCTTTGACGTACTGATTTCATATCTGGATGATGCCAACTCGTAGCTGTTGAGCGTTTTGAGAAATAAGGGGGTAAAGTTCTGGGAGGGGGACATTTTCAAAAATAAAATCTTTACAGACACAACCAATATATCAAATTATAGCTCTTTGTTTATTGATCACAAACATATATAGTTTGACATGGTTATGACTTATATTATGGTAGTTATGTGGCAAAGGTCAAGTTGGGGTCAAATATAAATGCTGTCCCAGTCACATAAATAAAGTGTCAAATTGTTTGTCTCGCTTTATAGATTATAATGGTTGCTGCAATTTCTCATTTTCAAATAATAAAATTCGTCATCCAAAGACATCGCTTTTGATTGACTAACAAATTGATAGTGAAATTATATTACACGCATTGATATCACATCAACACCTTCAATCAACATCTACCCTCAACACACAAAATCTACAAAACATGTAATATAGCATGGTTAGTCATCCGTTGCTCGTCAGATTGTTACAGAAATCAAGAATTTACATTTATCTAACTGCCAACCGTACCCGATGAAGGCCGATGGCCGAACATTTGTACACTAAATTATATATAATCACGGCATTTTCCACTTTTGACTTGATATATTTGATATTATTTAATGCCGACGCAGCTTCTCTGTTATACAGGACTCTTACAATACACAGGTTAATTTGACTACGTCATGTAGTATCCATTGAATGCAGTAGCACACCAGAGGTTGCTTTAATACAATCCCAGCATGCAGAACGCACTGTGCAATGGGATAATTGAAATGTACAGAACAGAAATGGTTCATTAGAGGAACTAATCGGCGAGAGTTTTCACATTTGTTGGAATCATTGTATTGAGAAATAGAATCCAAATTCCTATATTTATACAAATTTGAAAAGTCTCACTTATTAGTTCCTCTTATTTGATGTGAAAAGTCTCACTGTATTCTTTTCTGTATGTTTCAATATTTTGGTCAATTTTCCACGTTGAAAAAAAAATTCTGAAAAAAGTGGGGGTAGAGTTAGGTTTAAGAAGCATTTTATCTAAGTTTGGTTTATATAACCCTAACCCTACCATATACCACAAAATACCACGACTGCGCAAGTTGGTACCACCCGGCGTGGAAGTTTTTTGACGAAAAAATGGACCCAGGCTATATACGAGGCGAAATACTGAGCCGAGTAGCCTTGGCAGCCGTGATGTAGTGGAATGGAGATGGGGTTTGGTGCTGGAGGTCCGTGGTTCAAATCTCGGGGGGATGGGGGGGGGGGGGGGGGGGTAGAATTAGGGTTAATAAGCCATTGCATGTAAACAGAAGATGCATGTTGCCCCGTTTTTCCTCCGAAAGGGCACACAGACTGATTTTGGATTTAAGAAGAACAGAGTTTAATGGTTTCAATAAAAATTGCTATTTCTCTTTGATTCTGAATTAAGAATGCGTAAGGTTATTTAATCTCCATGATAAATTGTCATACAATATTACTGTATGTATGATGATATATTTGTATAAATCAATTGCATATATATTGCAATTTTAGATGATTCGTAATTTAAAGCTATTGTATTGATGCATGACTTAAATGTTCACGAATGTGATAAATCAATTTCCAATGCAAGTGACTTCTCTATTATAGGATTTTCATACGAAATGCAGATATTTGATGAAAAAAGATATATAAAATGATGTAATGCGATTAAAAGCTAACATGAAGATGGAATGTTACAATAGCATTATGTATATATATTTGTATGGAGGATAAAAAATATAAAAGATTTAAAAAAAGGTATGATATGATTGATATGATTTTTGATATGATTTTTTATTGGCACAAAATCGCGACCCGAAGGCCGAATTACATTGTACAGGAAAGCAAGGAATACATATAAAACAATTCAATACACAAATAGACAACATACTGGGCAGGAACATGGCAAGCAACAAGGGACAAGGCCAAATACAGGATATGCGAAGCAAATTATGGGAGATCACTGTTGATCAACTTCACATAATAAGGAATGGGGCTTTCAGCATATCTGTTTGTGCGAGCACGAGGCTGGGTGAGTTCGGCATTGTTTCTCAATTGTCTACCATGAACCTGACCTCTGCATGCAGGGAGCAACCTTTTAGTCCTACTGCATTCGGCTAGTGACTGAGCAAACTTCAGAGAATGTTGCTCCCTCCGGGCAGACAAATAATCAAAATTACATACATCTAAAGCATTACGATAGGAAATAAAACTAGGACCAAGGATAATTCTTAAAGCTCTCTTTTGGACTCTCTCAAGTTTTAGAGCTAGTTTGGATGTGAGGGCACAATGCCAGATGACGTCAGAATATTCAAGCAGAGGGCGAATGTACCCCCTGTACACCGTCACTAACTCGGATGTATGAAAACCAAAACGTTTAAGAGATCGCAACATAAAAAGTCTTTTGTTGGCATTCTTGCACATGTGGTCAATTTGTGTGTCCCATTTAAGATCATCCTGTAACCAAATGCCCAAAATTTTGGCAGAGCTAGCAAAAGAAAGCTGCGATGGACCAATTTTTAAGTCAGGATGGGGAGGGGGGTCTTGCATGAAACACATCTGCATGGCTTGGCATTTGGCAGGGTTGAGTTTGAGTTGATTAGTAACAGACCAATCCAGAAAGCCATCAAGATCAGCTTGCAAGTTGCTACTCTCACTAGAGGAACGATTTTCGGCGAACGTAAGATCGTCCACATATTTCCAATAGTGGGAATAACAACTCTCAGCCGCATCATTGATAACTGCCTGAAAGGTTATGGGTCCAAGTTTAGTTCCTTGAGGAACACCAGCACAAAGGGGCAAATAATTGGACACGGTTTGGTTATAGCGCACGCATTGGCGACGATCATTGAGAAAACTACATATCCATGGAACAATAGTCCCCCGGACCCCCAAGGCAATTAACTTCTGAATAGCAATAGAATGATTTACTAGATCAAATGCCTTCGAAAAATCAGTGAGGACTACTGTTCCGATATTTTTTGGCTTGTCAGCACCCTGGAACAAGAAATGAGTAAGATTCAAAAGATAGTGCGCAGTTGAAACACCTTGAATGTTACCGAACTGATTGATGTCAATAGAATCTTGAATATCTTGCACCACCCATTTAGCAATAAACCCTTCAGCAATTTTGGCAAATATATCTGTCAGTGATATTGGTCTCATTTTATCAATGGAGGGTGGAAATTGTTTAGGAATGGGAACAACAATTGCCGACCTCCATTGGTGTGGGACCACCCCTTATTTAAAGGAACAATTAAGCACGTCCGTGAGTGGACTACTCAGTTCGTATGCAAACTCTTTTATGAGTTTGGGTGGAATGCCATCAGGGCCACTGGATTTGGATGTCTTAACTACCTTGAGCACATTATATACTTCCCATGGATTTAGTTCAGGGGCTACATAATTGACAGGCAAATAGGCAGGGAGAGCAGACATATTTAAAGGTTCAATATGGGATGAAATACTGACAAACTTGGAATTGATGGCATTTGCCATATTTATATTCCTTGGTTTATTATATCTGTACTGACTCTGTGCTTGTTTCATAGTAAGTTCCGCGTAAGTGCAATCTAATCAGTAAATATATTTGCTAAATATATTGCTATTAAATCGAAAATTAAAATTTGAGCTCAACCGGCTAGCTGGGAAGATGCTATAGTCTAACACATTTGGCAGACTATATGAACATAACCAAGCTACTTCAATACACATATCACAAAAGTGATTATTTTTACAAAACACATTAGAAATATATATAACATAGGTCATCGGGTAGAGTGTGAGGCTTATCGGCGGCTATATTGATATTGTACTCCAATCGGCTTTGGTAGTGATCTCCCGTCCTGATTGAACAAAAGAAATCAAATGAAATTTAATCAAAATCAGACAGTTTGAGAATATGAATAAGTTATCTTTTACATGTTTACGTTTGAAAGCTACCTTTATTAGCCTAGCATGAGCGTGATCAAAATCATTCAGTGATCATCTTTCTCATCGTCGTCGTCGTCGTTGTGGTCAGCGGAAGCATCAACATCAACCCCTTTACGGGCGAACTAGCGATTCAAAACAATTTTAAGAGAGAAACTTTCTTTTTATACTTCATCAAAATGTAAACTTTGTTTATCAGTAGAAAAACTCTAGTTATTGTACATGATAATGTTTTCCTATGTTAGAGCAGTTCATGATTTGTTTGTAATAAAAGGAATGATATGTATTTGATGAGTCCATTCAGAAAAATGAAAAAAATCAGTGCTCAGTAGAGAAAAACACCATATCAGTCAGTATAATGATGTATTTCGAGCACTGATACGTTTTTCTTAAAGGACTTAGGAGCCTACTCACTGCTATACAAAAACATAATTTCCTTTCATTGAAAACGTATCATGTTGCTCGGAAAAGTACGTACCAGTTACTCTATTCGTATATTATGCGTAGACAGAAATTCTTGCAGCTGATTGTCGTCGTTCTTCCCGCCCTTTTCGAGACACTTTTCTAATTTGATAAGTTCTTGCACACCGTTGATGACATATTGCACCTGCTGCACTTCAGTTGTGCCCAGTCTGTCTATGTTGGATATGTCATACACGCCACCTACGGCGTCTGTGTATTCGCCACCTTAAGAAATGCATTGAAATAAGTACAAACATGCCTAGTATTGGTTCAGTAATCCTTGATATAGACCTTGAAAAGTTGGGAAAGGTTTCTGAAAAATCTTTTGCATTTTTGGTCCATTATCCTTCTTGCTTGGATGGGGTCTCAGTGATTTCCCCCCTAGTTAGGTGCATTTGTGATATGCGGTCCTAGAATGCTAGAATAATTTTCTATAACAAATTGAAGTTCAAAGCTAGAAATTCTTTATACAACCTCGCTAAAACCTTACAATTTGGGTGTTGGGTGTTGTTTCAACCAGCAATTGGCAGACCTACCGTCCATGGACAACATGCCCACATGCTGGGGAACTTGCTCTATGTATGCCTACTACAGCACGGTGTGCGAGCTCAACCACATGCGGTAAAATCATCATGCTCTGCCGCGTTGTCCAATCTACGAGGGGGTATCAAAACGTTTTAGAAATCACCCAGAAGTGAAGGAGCCAGAAACTTCATTTTGATATGTGATCCTTCAGACATCTTTACAAAGTCCCTGTGCAAAGTTACACATTTCTCCTACTTATTACCTGTCCACAGACCGCCATTGATTGATTCTCAGATTGCCTCGGATTGTGTGTTATTCCCAAAACAGCAATAAATAGTTTAAAGTTTTGACAGAAAGGGGTCAAAGGTCATTACAAACAAGCTTGGTGACAATAATCTTATGGGTAGCATGGGGTGTACACAGATTGACCTCTAATGACCCCTACATGACCTTTGACCTTTTCTGTCAACACTTTAAACTATTTGTTTCTGTTTGGAGAATAACACAATCTGAGGCAATCTGAGGATCAATCAATGGCGGTCAATCTAAAGTATCTTTACAATGGCGGTCTGTGGACAGGTAATAAATAGTAGGAGAAATGTTTGACTTTGCACAGGGACTTTGTAAAGATATCTGAAGGATCACATATCAAAATGAAGTTTCTGGCTCTTTCACTTCTGGGGGATTTCTAAAACTTTTTTTTATACCCCTCGTATACAGTGAACATGAAATATTGTCCCTTTCATATCTTCCGATATTATACAACCGAATTTGCCCGTTGAAACTTCAAGTTGTGGCTATAATATTATTAAGATTGACTTCTCAATTTTTCAATTAGAGATATAATGGACTTCAAGGTTGTATATCGTAGTCTAGTGATGAAGCTAATGGTCTATAGTTGAGGTCTACCTGTAACCTTTGAAGTTTCAGCACTATCTGCTTATAATTACGCCTACATTCGCATGGGAGTAATATGATACCGAAATGGGTGTGACACATTTGTTCGACCATCCTCAAATTGATCACAATTATGACGTTGAAAATAACAGCAGGGAATGATTATACGGTAAGAAAGCCATGTAATAGCGATAATATAGCGTTAAACAGGATTTCTGCGTTGAACTGGAGACGACTCCCATTTTGAATTTGGATGTCAAAACGATAAACTAATCGCGTGGGATATTTGGCGAAGCATCCTACCTGTTCCCCGCTGTTGTAGCCTATAGGCCCTGCATATCTTGTCAAATCGTAGGCAGTCGGCAGACAAATTCGGCAGTTTAACATGTACGCTACATCTAAAACCGGTGCCAATATTGGTGGGACAGGTCATTATGTAACCCAAATGGTCGTTATACATGAATTCCGCACCCTTTTCCTTCATACATCGCTCCACCTATAGATTTGAAAACAAACGATGCGGTATAAATGAATAAGTGTCAATAGATGGTGTGACCGGTGACGTCATGTATTTACAAATGGGACACCCTCTGTTGATTCCCTCCAGGCAGAATATACAGTAAAGTTAATGAAGACAACATGAAATTTCTTTCTAATGATTTGTAAAACTCATTTATTTTTAGCATTCCTAAGCAAGTTTAAAGACAGTTTTGATAACAATTGCTGTGACACCACAATCTAGTTAGAAAACCCGATCTGGCCTATGTAAACTATAGGAATTCTTGCCCGGTGTGTTTTGTCTCAAATCAACAGAGGGCGTCCTAAATGTAAACAACGGTCACCTCATACGTGGTAAGAATGAGACTGTACGCAAAGCATCCATTTATCCACAATGGAAAGAGCTAAACATCGAATTGATAAACTGTTCATGTTCATTCACTCTTCGGCATAGACAATACGACTGCTTGTGCATTATTGGGTACACATTGTAAGCCTTAATCTGTAGGCAGCCAATTGGGGTTACAACATTTCGTCTCAGAACTGAAGTTTAGCCAGGTTTCTATAGGCGATTCGGGGGGGGGGGGGGGAGCTTGGCACCGCACATACCTACATTGCATGCTTCTCTGGTCTTTAACACTTTCCACGCGGCAGGCGTCTGCAGACGATATTCCAACATTTCAAAAAATGTTTACAAAATGTCATATTGTATTGAATTTCAATACCTTATTTGAAATCACCATGAAAAATGCATTGAAAGAAGTGAAAACATGCCTAGACTTGGTTCAGTTATCCTTGAGGTAGACTTTGACAAAATTGGGAAAGGTTTCTGAAAAATATGTTTTGTATAATTATGGCAAAACTAAAAGCCGCTTGGAAAGTGTCATTAAGAGGATTAAAAGGTGGGGCGGTTACAGTGTTTTCAAGGTCCCGGTGTTGCCAGCGTTAGACACAATTAATCCTTAATCCCATCACGTACCTCTGTTAAACCTTTAACGAACCGTGTGAACACACGTTTCATATTGCCGCCATTTTCCATTGATATGATTCGCATATGATCTTCTTCATTGACCCAGACAAAAAAGTTGTTGTCATCATTGTACCTGTGAGAAAAATTAGAATGGGGAATTACGATATCAAATGCTCAAAATGTTTAATCGCCAATTGTTTCACGACTAATGTGTTCTTGATCCTCTTTCCAACGATACTTAATTTGTAGCAATCACTTATTCCAGTGCTTAGCCATTTTCTCTTGAGAATATGGTGAGGTCACAATCTAAATGTGCCAAAATCACCCTATATTTTGTGCTCACAAGTCACAAGTCAATAGAGCATCACTCACACTGTAGATATGTCAATGTAATGGCCCTGTCACACTCTTTCGAATAGAGCTAACGTGTGCCCAATGTTTTGGAAATTTGGTGTAACGAATTTTTATAACGGTCGTGTAAGTTTTCATTGGATCGTTGTTTTCGTTAGCGGTTCGTATATAGGTTCGCCAGAGTGCGCTCAGTGGCGTATAGGATTTTTGTGCGAAAATGTTTACAAAGTTTTGAGTGGGTGACATTTGTTTTCTTGGGGGGGGGGGGGGGGGGGGTGGGGAGGAGTGGCAATATTATTATGAGATAACCTTTTCTGATACGAATAACTTAAGACCTTACCAAATGCCCCGCCCATCCGGAAAATCTCTTGCCATACCACTGCTTCGACAATTGCTGGAAACAGGCGGGTCAAAGAGGAAATGACCATTACGGAGTTTCTGGCGATCCACACTAGACAATCATGGAAAGTCATGGTACTTGCCGCGAAAATTTCCGCTTAGGCCTGTAAGTGCTGAAATAATAGACCTATCGGACTTAGAATAGAATACGTTTGCGATGTGTGACAAAATCGTAGTAATGTAATGTAAAAGATATGTTAAAATGAGAGAAAGGCGCCCTCTAGAATTTACTAGTATAAAGATTGAAATGTCGCCATCTAGTGTTACGGAAGTGAAATGCCCTACTTTTTGTGAGCAGTTTATATAATGTTAATGCATTTCTTATGGTGATTCCATACATGGTGATGAAATTCAATCATTTTGAAATTTTTGTCTCGAAATGTTGGAACTGTCGTATGCAGACGCCTGCCGCATGGAAAGTGTTAACTTTTTCTTTAAATCACGTTGGGAAAATGTGAAGTTGAGTTTTCTTTACTTAAAATCTCTATGTCACACACCCCCACCCCACACACACCTCTATGTCACACATACCTTGTGAAACTATCGTCTCAACATGTCTCCTTTCTGATCTGCTAATATGTGACGATAAGCAATAACCACGAATGTTTCTGCCTGCGCGGATCCGTGAGCTTATCACGTATTTTGGATCAAGCTCATCGGGTCCTCTTAATCCCTCCGGATCCATGTCTGTGATGTGTTTGTCTGAAAAACAGAAACATGATATATGGCCCCTGTGAAGGTATCAATCAGATTTATCATAAGGACATTTATATTTGACAAATTTATACTCACTAATATTGCATCTAAAACTGTCGGTTGTGTATGAACCACATGATTATAATTTCAAATTAAATCTGTAAACCGTTTAATATGCTGATGGGATGAGGAAATATCATTGGCAGAGAACACCCCATTACATGATGGTGAGGTCCTTATAGAAGCAATGGAGTTATGTGATAGCCAAAGTATAGAAGACAGTCAGCAAAAATCTCACGTTTTGTCAAACCGTTTTTCACGATTTGGGTATTCATTGACAGTATTATTTTACACACACACACCACCCTGCCACCAACACACCCCACACATACTAGAAGTTACCTACTCCTCGGGCCGCGATATGTTTACACTGTTACACACACACCCCACCCCACATGCACACATTAACCCCTCACTAGAAGTTCCCTTCCCCTCGGGCCGCGATGCACCACCCCCCCCCCCCCCCTAAATACTAGAAGTTCTCTACCCGCGATATGTTTAATTCTAATCAACATCAGAGTGTTATGGTAGTACATTCTTTCGGACCAATCACTTAATCATCAATCATCAAACAATGTTCAACATTCTGCCACGTTGGGATTTGAACCAGTTACCTTTTACCTTACGTGGGAGACACCATCTAACCAATAGAGCACGAGGAATTGCTCCGCTAGGGTTGCATTTTTAATTCATATACAACTTTACGGAATCAAACCAATTTGTAGATATTTGTTTACATAGGGCTCTCAGTGCGCACCAACTTCGATGTTATAATCGAAACAAATTTGATTAGAATAAAAAACAAACATTAATTGCCTCCTGGCCTTCTCACCTTCTTTTTCGAAGCCATTGTGATAGTCCCTTATGATGGGGTCAAATAATTGGCTATATACAGTGTATGACTCCTCGTCGCCTGCAAATACTCCTACTTCGAAATCTATTGGAAGAATCAACAGAGAAACCGACAAGAATAATGTTTATTAAAAGGTATAGAGATGAGTTGGAGGCTGCGTCCTCATTTTTGATCAAAACCGGATTTTGCAATTGTACGAGTGCGGATCAGTGTTCTGTCACCAAAGGCTGCCCCAGCTACAAGACAACACTGTCTTTATTGTGTTATGTCATCCTTTACACCCCATTCTTAGTTCCTTCTTATGTAAATTTAGTGGAGATATATCAAGCCAGTGTAGTATTTGCCAAGCCCATTTGTGCAACTACTAATATCCGGGACTAATAATTGTACCTTTGAAATGGACCCTACAAAGACGGTATCGAATCATGCTAAATCAGGACAATCCAAGTCCTCACAAAGATAGCCTACCTTAATAAAAAATAGTATCCATTTGATGGAACATCCACCCTAATCATTGCTAATCACCCGACTTGACTCCCTGCGGCTTCTGGCTCTTTCCCGACAATCAAATCAAAGATTGCTTGGTAAGACCTAGCCAAAAGTCTGCATCAGAGATGATGCAATCCCTACTTTGGAGTACCGCCAATGCTTCGAGAAGAGGAGGATGAGGACGCATCGGTGTTTATTGAACTCGAGGGAAGCTATTTCAGGTTTGATCTTAGTCGGGAAACAATTAATTATCTCAGTCGAGAAACGGCTAAGATACTGTATTTCTACCGTGTCTTTCTTCGTCTTCTTTCTTTCTGGCAACAGAACCATGGCTCCGAACCCCTTTGACCGATTTTGACCATACTTAATCGAAAGTACCCTTTGGTGAACCACTACTCAGGCTAGAAAGCATAAGAGGTCAAAGGTCACACATTAGGGGTAATAACTTGAAACGCTCTTGCTACTTAGCGAAACGACCCAGGACGGTCATATTTGGTCAATATTTTCCTTATAACCGTACGCATATAGGGGAAATGGGCCATTTTGGGACACCTTAATCATTTCGGTATACAGTGTTTACAATTATTTCATTGAGGTATTAGGAACTATTAAACATATATACAATAAGACAACCCAAAGTACATTTTCACAAAACTTTGTGCTATTTTGATGTTTGAAAGTTATTCAAAAATTGCATTTTCACTTTTTTTTAATTTGTCCCATTTTGCCCCACATGTTGGGGCATAATGGGACACGGTCAAAACTGAATATGGGGTAAAATGGGACATTTTTTTGCATCAATAAACTATGTTTTATGCAACCTTTTCTGGAATATCTGGTGTTACATACATTTGTGTGCCAAGTGTTAATTATTTAAATAATTAACCATGTAGTAAAACACAATGATATAGCTATATTGCATTTTAACACAGAACGTGAACACAGTTTGTGTCAATACGCTCAAAGCTATATAAAATATTCAATAATTAACTTTGTTGCAAAAAAATATTTTATTCACATGCAAGTCAGTCTTATAACACCAATTTGATTGTATTTGTATTTTTAGAACACCTTTTAAAAAACGGTGAAAATGAATGGATGGTTATGAAAGCTGTCACATTCCATAACAAGTCAGTCTTATAACACCAATTAATTGTATATGAAATGCATTCCAATACAAGTGTCCCATTTTGCCCTGTGTCCCAATTTACCCCAGTGTACCCTACTCAGGTTCTCAAAACAAAATATGTGGGTCACTAGGGGGGACAAAATGTTAATTGTCACTCCTGTCACTCAAAATGCTACTTCTCCGAGAAGAAAAGACTGATGATCGTCACAATTGGTCACAGGAGTCCTTGGGTACATGCACATAATAGGTCTTCAGCGAATAAAAGTGACATGTCATATGGGGCCACAAGGGGTCATTGACCTATACATGGGTAAAAAGATATAGTCCGATTTCGGCTGGACCTGTCCCACCTCAGTGTGGTCCCACCTTGTTTGTTTTGATAAGACAAGCAAAAATTAAATCACCCCATCAAGGTCAAAAGGAGTCACTAGAGGTCAAACATTTAATTGTGACTCCTGTCACTCAAAGTGGTACTTCTCTGAGAGGAAATGACCAACGACCGTCATACAATGTGTATAGGGTCTTCAGCGATTAACAGTGACATGTCATACATGTCATATGGGGTCAACGCGCTCGACCAAGATCTATGGGCAAGTTTTTTTGGGTTTTTAAGTCACTAGGTGAGGTTGTTGTTTTTTCCTCAGGCTTTTTGGGCAAGGTTTTTTTTTGAGTTCAATACCCCAATTGCGGAAAGTGAAATTGATTTTGGCCAAATTTTGTATCCGTGTGAGCGGAGCGAGGGAAGCGAGCAGCGGTTGGGATCCAGGGGCCCGTCTTAGGGGCCGGCCCTTGGTGGAGTCCAGGGGCAAAGCCCGGGAAGCTCCTGGGGTTTAGGCATCTTTAAATGCAAAGATTTAGCATTCTGAAGCGTAATTTTGACATTTTCTCACATGCCTATTATTGCCTACTAAACTAATTAAGGGGGATGTGCACCTTCGCATAGCCTCCGTAAAACTGCCGTAACTTCTTCATTATTCATTTAATCTTAATAAAAGTATACATTTTTTTGCAGGAAAGGGTTCAATGAATCCAACTATGATCATGAAATTGACAATTTTGGAGAAAATTATAAAAAACATGTTTTTTGACCCATTTCTGCAAAGATAACTCAAAATATATTTAGCCAAATTGTGTCATACTAGTTTTATTATATTCCTCATGCAATTCCCTAGGAATAGTTTTTTTTTTTTAAATTTTACTTTATTATTTTTTGAATTATAGACCGAAAAGTGCTAAAAAACATGATTTTTAACCTCCAAAATCGTGAAAATCACGTTTTTTGGTAAAAAATCATATTTTTTGGCACTTTTTGGTCGATAATTCAAAAAATAATAAAGTAAAATTTAAAAAAACAAAACGATTCCTAGGGAATTGCATGAGGAATATAATAAAACTAGTTAGATAAAATGTAACAAAATATATTTTGAGTTATCTTTGCAGAACCTAAAATGGGTCAAAAAACGTGTTTTTTTATCATTTTCACCCAAAATGGTCAATTTCATGATCATGTTTGGATTCATTGAACCCTTTTCTGCAAAAAAATGTATACTTTTATATAGATTTAATAAATAATAAAGAAGTTACGGCAGTTTTAGGGAGGCTGTACCTGAAGGTGCACAGCCCCCAACATTCACACAAAGTGGGTGGGTTCAGGGGCGAAGCCCCTGAAAGCTCCTCGGTTTTAGGCATCCTTAAGGCAAAGATTCAACATTCTGAAACAGTAATTTTGACATTTTCTCACGCCTACTAAAAAAACCAAAAAAACAATGATCCTTACATAGATTGGTAACATGAGTAAAATCCAAACACAAAGTGCGCACATTCAAATTTTAAGTGGAAGCTCGTGGGTTTTCTGAAGCAGTAATGTTGGCATTTTCTCACATGCCTATTGCCTACTAAGTCAAATCAATGATCCCTATTATAGGTTTTTAATACTATTAGGAAACATGAGTAAAATAAAACAAAACGTGTTCACATTTAAATTATGAAATAAGCAACATGCTCCTGGGTTTAAGGCATTCTTAAGGCAAAGATTCAGCATTCTGAAGCTGTAACTTTTGAGATTTTCTCACATGCCTACTAACTAAAAAACAATGATTCCTACATAGATAGGTAACCGGAGTAAAATTGAAACAATGAATGCACATTTAAATTCTAACTTAAACAACATCCAAACCAAGAACATGATGTATGCTCAAATCCAAATTCTTTTTTTCATTGCCTTCTTTTCTCCGTACTCCTTAGGGGGCGGTCATTTTCTTTGGTTGGGTTCGCGATCCCAAAAATATAATTTATCATCGTCATTTTTATGACCTCCCCCCCCCCCTAAACGAAAACGATTAATTTTATGACCCCCTCTAAACACACACACAAATATGTACCTATAAGGCTTTGAAGCACATCTAGTTTGGGTCTTTGGGGAAACATCTTCTCTCAAATTTGTAGGTGGCCAAGGCCTAATTTTGTTTTATAATCAATGTTGAAACCTATATGTTGAATAAATGCGCGCAGAACGCGCTAAAAAAATCAGTATTTTCTTTGCCGCCTTTCCACATGTCAAGTTTTTTTCTCTCCCTATTTCCACAGGGAAGAATCTTTTTACTTGCCTTGGGTGTGATTTTTATTTTTTTACCTGTTGTGGGTGAAGTTTTATTTTTTTCAAGAACTCCCTAACCCTCCCCTGAAGTCTAATGGTGCGTCCCTAATTAAACAAAATTGTAAAGAAAAGTTTCAATAGATTGCGGTACCATTCAAAGATGTTTAAACATTGTTTTAATCAAATTTGTATATATTTTCGTTAATTATTTATTTGTCTATTTATTTATTTATTCTCTCTTTGTTTGTATAGTATGTCCCTGAGGTCCTTTCTATTATTTGATCTATATCGCAATATGACGCACGATCCCTTCCCCTCCCCTCAAATCGTCACTTAAAAGACGGTTTAAAAATGTGGATGTTATCAGGTTTTCAATTTCCTTTCGCCTAAACTATATTTAAACGTCATATATTAAAGAATTTTCAATCAACATATTATGCCTTATAAATGTTCACAAAATATGGTTCCATTTATTGATATTCACCATTTCATAAATCACGTTTGATTCTCGTGGAATGAATAAGACGGTATTTAGTAAATAAGTTTATTCCATTTTGCTTCTAGATAAATGGCACATAATAAATGCTTATTTATTAATATTATTATTATTAATAATATTATTATACAAAACAAACAATACAATACACTTTGTTTGACCTTGGAATAGTACTTATTCCAAGATTTGCGGTTTGACATAGCTATGACAATAATTCAATCATATCAATTGTCTGAATGAATGCTAACGATTTAGCCGACCATACCGGCATTATTCATACATCACGGGTCGTTTGTTTCCACCATCTGTGTTTGTACCATGGACGAATCAGGCTCGTACTTCCATGTTTGTACTTTCAATGTGTATTTTGAAAAGGACACCAACCGCACATCCATGTTCAATAGTCGTTAGCATGGAAAGCCATCAGGTTACTCTGTGACTTTGAACCCTAATTAAAAAGGTTCCCAGGGCAAATATGTGTGCATTTTTTCGGTGGTTACCGACGACTTTCCTCTCAGTTTAAAACAAAAACCAGCTTATAGAGCCAAAGTCCGGGTGGTTATGGTTGTTAGTAATTAGTCTCAGGTTTTCAAGTTTCCTACTGTATCGCCTATGCGATCCTCTATATCGTCAACTTAATAAAATAATTGCCGAAGTCATTTTTTTAACAACTTGATATTTTTGCCTAAATCAGCTCTTTACCATGGGAGTCACCTATATTTGGTTTAAGTGCCTAGGTAAATATTCAACTCTAAATTGTGCTACCAAATCAAAAGGATTATTGCCTAAGTCACGCGTGTGACTTAGGCATATTTATTGCATTGCCTAAGTGACTATTTAGACAGCGAAAGTGTTTTATAAGTTTAGAAAGATGATTGTAGTGCCAGAGTCTGGATGTATAAAAGGTAGAGTAATATAGTGAATTTCTAAGAACTTTTATAATTTTAGAATGATCATAGTCAAATTGCCTAAGTCAGTTTGTTGATGTAAAAGTGCCAAGTAAAATAAACAATCTGCCTAAGTCATCACTGGTATATGTAGTTAAAGTCATTTTAATTGGTTACGTAATACTATTGAGACATGACAACGTAGCTATAATTTTTGTCTTGTATCAACATGTTATTATGCTTTAATTAAAGGTAGATGTTCCGATTGCTGGCCCGATTTTCAACTTTATGTTTTCTATTTTACATGAAAGGTCATCCTTAAAATTGTCGCATTCCAAAGTTTGAGTTGCATAACTCCAATGGTTCTATTTTTAGAAGCACACGGTCAAAATATATTTGCCCATTGAGTAGTACACAAACTGGTTGGTGGTTAACCACCTTTGGCAGTAATTCACCACATTTTAGCCTATAATTTCTAAATGGAACATTTCTGGCCCCTAAGATTTTACAGACAAAATGAGAAAAATTTGGGGATTCTTCTGATATCAAAATATCTTGATGTGAAAAAAAATCATAGTCCAAAAAAAGTGATTGGAACATTATACGGACGCTTAGAAATTCAGTAAATAGGCGACCGTCAAAAAACCCTCTCGCATTGGGATACCTTTATTACCATTGCCGAGTTGCCATTTATAAATCAATACATTAGAAGCTGTATGGCCATGTGTTTTGAACTCACCACCCAAAAAGGATGGTGGCGTTGCATTTTTGGTAACGAATCACCCATCTCTCTCTATTAACTCAACAACTAAATGTGGTAGAGCTATGATTGAGGTGTCATGTGAAAGCCTATTTATCTAGCTACATTGTGTGAATAAATCAGTTATTTTATTGACTGTTTGGCTGAGATATGATTGATTAAATTGTGAAAGTCAGGGTGGTGGCGGTGGCGGCGGCGCTGTGTACAATCTCTATGAGCGTGTTTCTACTGGCGAAGAAACCGCTAAGAATCGGTAAGTTTGCCCAGTAGAAACAGCCAGAAACCGCTATGAATCGGTATTTTTGGTAATCCCAAAAACCTTCACAAACCCGGTTTGGAACCGGTAAGAAACGGCAAGAAACCCATAGAAACAGAAAGGCGACAAATCTTACCGTTTTGTGCCGTGAACCGTGTCACGCTGGATTATACACATTGTGAAGCAATCTTTTTTTAGGTGGGGTGGCATTAGCCCTCCTCGTAGGGCCTTTATCCAGGGGAATACTATAAAGATAGAATATAGAAGCACTGAGTCAGCCATCCTCCTAGCTGAGTCAAAAGAGTGCCCTCGTAGGGTCACTATCCAGGGAAATACTATAAACCCGGGGGGGGGGGGGGGCGGTTCTCACATTGATATGGTATACGTATATGTGCCTCCCTTTTGGGGTGCCTTTTCGCAAAAATTGGTATAGCGATGGGGTGGTTTTCATCACAGACCAAAGCGCCCAATTGGCATAAATTTGGTGTATTTTGAGCCATTTTTGGAAAAAGCGCCCAATTTGTGCAAAATTGGGTGCTTTTCTCCTATCTTTTATGGTACAAACATGATTTTGCTCTCATTTTATAGATTATTTTATATTCTATAAGATTCTGTTTCAACAAACTATTATGTAACAATTGTAATCATGAATCGATTGCATTGTCCTTGGCTTTTTCCCTATTGGCTACACAGTGAACTTGCCCTAATTCATCGGTTTTACATACATGACTATAACAACAACAAAAAAGTATTCAACCGATGATAGCAAAATGATACATTTTTGGAAAGCTCTCAAATAGGGGAATTCAAAAATGCCGTTTAAACAGGATAGGGTGCATACCCCCAAAATATACTTGTAAATTCTAATAAATATATAATTTAAACGTTTGTGCTAGTTACACCTCGATATAGTATATTTCAACAAGTTACCATTGACAACCATTATGTTCTGATGGGTAATTGCATGAGGAACTAATATGCACAGTAAAATTATGATTGGGATAGGTATACAAATATTATTGAGCTTAAATCAAAATATGAAGAAAAAAAATCGATATTTTTTGAACATTCTTAATCACAACATGTTACCATTAGGTTCTATCTAAACTGCTCAAAAAAGTTTGGAATATTTTTTCTAGCCAAAGATTTCCAAATATCACGGGATATGTTCATTAAGTGTTATATATCCATGTAAAGCTGATGTGTATGGAAGTATATTGCACAATAGAACAGAAAAACCTGGTTTTTCGATCGAAAAACCAGGTTTATCAATTCGATTGTCATAGTTTTTTGATAAACTTGGTTTTTCGGCTGATAAACCAGGTTTATCAAAAACTATGACAATCGAATCGACAAACCTGGTTTATCAATCGAAAAACGAAGTTTTTCAATCGAAAAACCAGGTTTTTCAAATTCGATTGTCATAGTTTTTGAAAAACCTGGTTTATCGACCGAGAAACCAGGTTTTTCGCCGATAAACTTGGTTTTTCAATTCGATAGTCATAGTTTTTTTTTATAAACCTGGTTTTTCGATTGAAAAACCAGGTTTTCGAATTCGATTGTCATAGTTTTTGAAAAACCAGGTTTATCGACCGAGAAACCTGGTTTTTCGATCGAAAAACCAGGTTTTTCTAAAACTATGACAATCGAATTCGAAAAACCTGTTTTTTCGAATTCGATTGTCATAGTTTTTAAAAAACCAGGTTTATCGACCGAGAAACCTGGTTTTTCGCCGATAAACCAGGTTTTTCGAATTCGATTGTCATAGTTTTTCGCCGATAAACTTGGTTTTTCAATTCGATTGTCATAGATTTTTTTTGATAACCTGGTTTTTCGATTGAAAAACCAGGTTTTTCGAATACGATTGTCATAGTTTTGAAAGACCAGGTTTATCGACCGAGAAACCTGGTTTTTCGCCGATAAACTTGGTTTTTCAATTCGATTGTCAAAGGTTTTTTTTATAAACCTGGTTTTTCGATTGAAAAACCAGGTTTTTTGAATTCGATTGTCATAGTTTTTGAAAAACCAGGTTTATCGACCGAGAAACCTGGTTTTTCTAAAACTATGACAATCGAATTCGATTGTCATAGTTTTAAAAAAACAGGTTTATCGACCGAGAAACCTGGTTTTTCGCCGATAAACTTGGTTTTTCAATTCGATTGTCATAGGTTTTTTTTGATAAACCTGGTTTTTCGATTGAAAAACCAGGTTTTTCGAATTCGATTGTCATAGTTTTTCGCCGATAAACTTGGTTTTTCAATTCGATTGTCATAGTTTTTTTTGATAAACCTGGTTTTTCGATTGAAAAACCAGGTTTTTCGAATTCGATTGTCATAGTTTTTCGCCGATAAACTTGGTTTTCCAATTCGATTGTCATAGGTTTTTTTTGATAAATCTGGTTTTTCGATTGAAAAACCAGGTTTTTCGAATTCGATTGTCATAGTATTTGAAAAACCAGGTTTCTCGACCGATAAACCTGGTTTTTCGCCGATAAACTTGGTTTTTCAATTCGATCGACGAAAAACCAGGTTTATCGACGAAAAACCAGGTTTATCGACCGATAAACCTGGTTTTTCGCCGATTAACTTGGTTTTTCAATTCGATCGACGAAAAACCAGGTTTATCGACGAAAAACCAGGTTTATCGACGAAAAACCAGGTTTATCGACCGATAAACCTGGTTTTTCGCCGATAAACTTGGTTTTTCAATTCGATTGTCATAGTTTGTTTTGATAAACCTGGTTTTTCGATCGAAAAACCAGGTTTTTCGAATTCGATTGTCATAGTTTTGGAGCAAGGGTTTGCTTCAAATTTGGTATCATTGTAAAGATGAACACATCAGCGTTACATGGATATATAACACTTAATGAACATATCCCGCGATATTTGAAAATCTTGTGCTAGAATTTCTTTCTTTTTTGGAGCAGTTTATATTCAGGGGCGGAAATTTCTTGTTAGGTGTGGGGGGGATGATAAGTTTTGCCCGTAAAAAATGAAATTTAGCTGGTACCATCCATGCGGTGCGCAGCACCGCTCTCCGAGCTATGCTCGGACAGGGGGGAGTATGAGGGGGGATGTGCCCCCCTCATAAGTAGAAAAAATTTCAATTTTCAAACTCATTTGGTGCGATCTGGTGTATACTTTTGACCAATATTGTATTGAAAAGCCATCGCTTCATTTTCAATAAATATTTTGTTTTTTAACAAAAGTTGAGCATTTTTTATACTGATATATTCTTGATTTTAGTATGGTTTAAAAGCTCCAACAGGGGGGAGTCTGAGGGGGGATGTGCCCCCCTCAGAATTAGAAAATTTTTCAATTTTCAAACTCATTTGGTGCGATCTGGTATACTTTTGACCAATATTTTATTGAAAAGCAATCACTTTATTTCTGATCAATATTGGCTTTTTAAATAGGCAGATAGGCCTATAAGAAAGAAGTTAATTAGTTACCTCCAAAAGATGGATTCTTAACGTATATAGGCCTACGCGTATGTATCCTAACCAACGTACAATAAACTCCAAACGTTCTTATGTCCCTCCCTCCCTCTCTTTTTCCTTTTTTTTCTCCTTTTTCTCCTTTTTTCTTTCTTTTTTCCCTTTTCCCTCCCTTTTTTCCTCTTTTTTTTTGGTAGATGTGAAAAATCAGGGGGGGATGATTACATTGACCATCCCCCCCAGGTTAAAAAGTGGGGGGGATAAATCCCCCCCATCCCCCCCGGGATTTCCGCCCTTGTTTATATTCCAATAGCATATTTTGATTCCTTGTGAGATTACACTGCTAAAATGTTGAGCAAAATACGTTGCTTAATTGCGTTTAATCATCTGTTGGGTAAATGGTTGATTAAATTTTATTCAACATATGTAGAAATTTAGGTGTTGCATAAAAGTAAAAACTACCCAACGTTGAGCAAAACAATTTAGTAACAAGTTGGGGAAAACCCCCGGTCAAAACTCATTTTGTTGCTAAAATATTGCGTTAATTGTTTCAATTGGGCAACTGTTGAGTATTTGTCTCAGGCAATCACGCAACTTATATGTTAAAATTTACTCATGTGGTTTTCATTGATCAACTGTTGCTTAAATTCTCGATTCTAATTGCGTCCGTGATGGATCTTCTCAGAATTTGGGGAACGGTAGGGTTGTATACAGGACGAGTCAAAAAGAAGTTGATCGAGGATGAATATTTGTTTAAAAATAAACCAAACAAATTTGATAAACCAGTGAGGCACGTAATCAAATGAAATCAATCAATTATATCAGGAGCTATGCCTGTTTTAATAAAAGAATTACAATAAAAAACACCAATGATAAGAGATGTAAGATATTATGTTTATAGTTGAATAACATGTTAAAAGAAATTACAGATCCATTACCGAGAGGTGTATGTAGCTCTGCTGCATCGCCCAGAATTCCCGTTACAAGTTACCGGTCACTACCGAGAGGAAGTGATGTATGTAGCTCTGCTGCATCGCCCAGAATTCCCATTATTTGCCTAACCCGTGTTGCTATGCAAAAAAGCTCAATATATATACTAAAAACTTGTCACAAATAAGCAACAATTTGCATTAAAACACCAACCAAATGGGTGCATTTGATAAATTAAGCAACAGTTGATATACAAAATGCTCAATATATAATGAAAATAATTCACAAATTAAGCAACAGTTGGTATTATGCCCAACAAATGGTTAATTAATAATACCCAACTGTTGTATAATTAAAATTGTGCAACTGTTGAGTAACTGGAATTGTTCAACTGTTGGTGAATACATGTTATCCAACGGTGTTGGGTACATTTTACGCAACTGTTGAGCGGTTGCATACTTCAACAACGTTGTGTAAAATGTTGAGTAAATATTTAAGCAACCTTTTTGCAGTGTACCGAAAATATATACTTTTTATGGTGTAGAACAAGTAGTTATTGCGATATGCTTATTCGAATCTCAAATCTCAAAATGTAAAAATCTGGTCATGCAACGGGAAGGGTAACGAGTTCATAGCACATGGCCGTATTTGAATTGGTTATTCAATCAAATGAGTACATTTAGTGATCATCCAATTTATTGATTGATTGATTGATTGATTGATTGATTGATTGATTGATTGAAAGTGCCCATACAAATCATTTAGATGTACTAATAATGGAAGCACAGTTCAAATGAGGACATAGCGACGTAAAGTAATTCATATACTCTAGTCTATAGGGTCAAATACGTTCATCTTTTCAACCAAATAGTGTTTCTCGTTCATTTCAAAACAATTTTAAAAACAGATGCAGCTTACAAGATAGTCCTAGACATTTTCAATGTCTTACATAAAGTATACGGTCACTTTAGCATTGCCATGTCTGTATCGTGAATGGCAGCTTCTAAATATCAATTTGGTCTTATTTCAAATAAGTTAATTATTTTGCGAAACAAATCCATCTGTTGAAATGAAACTCCTGGATTTAAACGTATTATGCATTAAGTTCTAACTATTGACCTATTTAGGGCCAAACGCGTTAAATATGTTAACCAAATTCAATATAAATACTGTTTAATAACCATTATTCACCACGTGCAGGCCTGAAACAACACTGCCATAAAATCCATTTCAAAAAGGAATTATCTTGAAATACAAAAGACTATTTTTTTGGTATATGTTTATTATTGAATAACGACACAATTTGCATTTTCTCTTACATTTTATGTAGGCCTACACGTGCGTAACGATAATTTTTATAACCATTATTAACCACTATGCAGGCATGAGATAACACTGCGATGAAAACATTTCAAAAATAGTTATCTTGAAATTTAAAATAAAAATAATCACAATGTCGACTGAACGTTTGGTTGGATAAAATCAAGCTAGCAAGATGAATAACAGTGCTAAAAAGTTTTTAATTTGTTGTAATTTGTTTACGTGAATATTGATCAGACTCCCCAGTTAGCAAGCCTGTGGTTGTAAACAAATTGTACATCAATGGCCCATTACTGTCATCATCTATATACTAATTTTCGGTCCCTCGCCTGATTAGATAGTTCAATACTAATTTTACACTCGCGTCCCTCTTCAACTGAAAAAGCGTGGTAATTGCGCCTCTAATACACGAGCTAATTCGATAGTTCAATGCCCGTTTTTCCCGTTTTCAGACATGCGCAAAAAGGATCACTGGTCATAATCCGAAATGTTGAATTTCGTTTACTCGGGTACATACATATACTGTACACAGCGCCCTACCTCGGGCATTAACGGTAGCTACTGTTCGGACACAAATTGTGGTTGTCATGGTTGTCGGAGTGAGTGATGACATATGGTCATCACCCAAAATATTTTCTTCAGGGATATAGCTACATTTCTGTATATACGGCTGTTTGTTATTCTTAAAGAACGCATAGTAACAAGCATTTATACGGGACTATACGTCCGACAAATAAAAATATTTAAAAATATTTTCTAAATGTAAACAAAAACTCTTACACAGATCTTAAAGTGACGCTTTCACATTAGTAACATAGATGAACGCGGAGTTTGCTAAGTTTACAAACAAACAAACAAAATTACAAAACAAAAATGTACATAAGTTATATGAAAAAGAAAAGAAAAAAATCATACAATTTAAACGCCTAAAGATGTACGCAACTCAAATGCAGAGTTTACAAAATTAATAACTGGACGAATGCAATCAAATTCGCTAACCCTCATTATAGTCAAGAAAATGTCATTGTCATCTAAGTTATCAAGATCATATATTTCACCAATTTCAGATATCAATTTAGTACGCATATCAATATAGAGCGGGCATTTCATAATGAAGTGAAATTCATCTTCGATGACATTTAGATTGCATGACATGCATATCCTTTCATTGGGGGGGGGGGGGGGGGGGGGGGGTATACATAGCGCCCTTTTCAATCATGAGTGAGTGAGCGCTAACTCTTAATTTATAAAATAGGGATCTACGAGACTGGTTAAAAAGAACAATGTAATTTTCCAAATCAAAAGAATCTTTGAACGTCCAGTAACATCGAAGTTTAGACTGGAAGTTGTTAATAACATTAGACCAGCCAGTGATCACTGTATATGGATTCAAGATAACCTATAATAAGGTTACGAAAATTACCAGAAGTGATTGTGTTAGGCTTGTGCCAAATGTCGATATTATGAATCATGGTTAAAATCTTCTTAATGCCCGAAGACCAAGTAAATGCTCCGGAATCGGACATCTTTCTGTTATCGATTAAAGCATCGATTACTAGAGATGCGCATTCATTCATACATTTTTTGTTCAAATTCCACCAATATTTTACCGATAAACTCAGCATTATAATGAGCAATGGGAATCGCCTCTTACTGCATTATTGGTTGTTCTTTTGTTTACTCCTAAAATAAGTTTACAAACCTTAATATGCAAGGTTTCGCTTGGGAGTTTATCACATACAGCAAGGAAATTTGAATCATTAAGGCTTTTCAGTAAATACGGGGCCCATACTTCACAACCATAATTTAAGATTGGTTGAATAAGTGTACTGAATAATTTCAGACTACATTTGTAGGAGGAATTGTATAATTTTCCCATATCTTGAAATATGCTTTCAGTGCCTTTTCTTTGAGACGCAAGATAGCTTTTGTAAAAGAGCCAGACGGTATAAAAATAATACCCAAATAACAATATTCCTTAGGCCAAAAAAAAGAAAAGGTTTGTCTCAGATGACATGAGAGACTAAAAATCTAATGCGGTCTGCGGATTTTTTTTCACTTTTTTTCTTCAATTTAGACCTGATCGTTATTTGTTTGGTCAAAAAGTTGGATTTTGCAAGATTTTTTTGAGAAAATTGAAAAAGAAAAAAAAAATGAAAAAAAAAAGAAAAAAATAAGAAGAAAAAAAGAGAGAGAAAAAAACCAATAAAAAAAAAGCTAACGCGGGCGGTTTCGGGAATGCGCGCGGGTCATCTGAGACAAACCTTTTTTTTGTTGGCCTTAGTAATCTTAAAACTAACATTACCATAACTAAATTTAAAATTATCTAGAATAATGACCTCTTTGATTAAAGATCATAAATAATGTTTGATTTATCAATATTTACAATGAGTTTCCACTTAATACAATAGTCATGTAATCGGTTAAGAGCACACTGTAAGCCATTAGGGCTTTTTGAGATGAGGATTAAATCATCAGCATACATTAGACAATTCAGATCATGGTTATTAAGCGTAACTGGGTCACAATTGGAGTTAAAGATGTTCGGAAGTTCATTGAGAAATATATTGAAGAACATAGGACTAAGAACACATCCTTGTTTCACCCCAACTGTAGTGCTAAAAGAGTCAGTTAGTTTACCATCACATTTAACAGCGAAACATGCTTTCATCTCCTCATCATTCTTCAGTCCTGTGTCTTTCGCCAAGGTGTCCAAGTATGTTAAGGCTGGGCGGCCGACAGATGTGTGTCCATGTTTGGGTCTCCATAGCAGCAGGTCAGATACAATCTCATTTTCTCTTCTCATGCATTGCCCGGCAAATCTCATCCTTCGATCTGTGATGTTTTCTGATACCTTTGGTAGGTAAGTTTCCGTACAGGTCTTTGTTAGGTACCTTGTCTTTCCAGCTAATGTTGAGTGCAGTTCTCAGCATTCTAGTGTAGCATCCATCTAGAGATTTCTTCAGTCTGTTGGTGATGGGCCATGTCTCCGCAGAGGCTGGATTTCCACACTTTGTTCAGAGCACTGCAGGCCTTCCAAGCTAGTGCTTTACGTACTTTTATGTCATGCTGGCTACTACCTACCCAGGCTCCCAGGTACTTGAAGTCCTCTACGTTGTCTAGGTTACTTCCATCAGAGGTTTTTAGCTGTACCTTTTGTGCTTGGTGAAATACCATGCATTTGGTTTTCTTGGCATTCATGTGGAGCCCAGTTTTGAGTGCTGCTTCCTCAACATATTTCAGCAACTTCTGTGCCTGCTCCTTAGTGTCAGAAAGTAACGCTATGCCATCTGCAAAGTCAAGATCTGTGACGTTCTTTGGCCCTATTCTTCGACTTTGTCTAGACTTGATGGTGAATCCTAGTTCCTCTTCTCTCCCACTGATAGCTATTCTTAAGCAATAATCAAGGATGATTATGAATAGGTAGGGGGCAAGGGTATCTCCTTGGAGTACTCCTGCTAGGATGTCGAACAGTTCCGTGTCGCCATCAGGTGATATGACTTTGGCTCTTGTGTTTCTGTATGTTTCATCAATTGCATCTGTTATAACCTGTGGGATACCGTATGCTTTGAGTATCTTGATCATTTCCCCACGATGTATGGTGTCGAATGCCTTTTTGAAGTCAATGAATGTAATGACTGCAGAGAGATTATTAGAATGTATACCTTCGATGATTCTCCTGAGCCCCAGAATGTGTGTGGTAGTGCCTTTTCCCTCGCGGAAGCCATTCTGGTTAGTTCGAAGTAATTCATCTAGGTGTGGTCCTCCAAGCTGAAGGAAAATGACTATTTTGTTTTTATAAATAAGGTAAATAAACTAGTTAACATGGTTAATGGTTGAGCGAGAACCGATATACCATCCTTCAGCATTTCCGATCTGATACCATCTAAACCAGGTGATTTGCCCTTTTTAAGTCTGCGTGCCGCGTTTATTACTTCGGAAACTGTAATGGAATGATAAAGATCATTTGCATCAAACCTATTCAAGTCCTGGACAAAGCTATTAACGAAGTTATCAAAATTACTATCGGCATGTGGAATATTTCTGTTCATTAAAGTCATAAAGTGTTCCCACCATTGTTTTGGTGAGATAGGGTTTTGAACAGACTTTTTGATTGAACACAGTTCATCATAAACTTTCCAAAACGCTTTAGGATCCTCATCTTCCATTTTGTCTAACTTCTGAAAAATTTTAGATCTAAAAATGGATTTTTCGATAAAAAAAACCTGGCGGTACCATAGACCATTTCAAATTGAGATCGGAAATCTTCGGAAAAAACAGGTCACCTGGAGTAGGTGCGTTGCGCGTTCTTCGCAACAGTTAATCGCATTCACAGCATTGTCCTAGTTGGTTGTCCGCCTAGTGATTTACTATGTTTACATACACGCGTGCACACATGAGAAGTAAAACGTGGAACGATACTATTTTGTTTTTTTATCAATAAAGGCGTTGACCGGCAAATTCCAAATGTATCGAGCAGACGGTAAAAAGTGAAAATATTACCCCAAATCTCTTTCATCTCACCATTTTTTGATACTGAAATGCCGCAACATCAACTTTGTGAGGGATACAATCTATCACCAACACCAGCGCAATCTACCACACGGGCAGACGGGTGAAAAACACGTTTGTTTTTCTCCGGCACATGGCCATGACCTGTGAGCTGACAGGTCATGTAACCGAGCGTCAAATCACTCGGCTAATCGGACGCATTCGGAACCGATCGTATATTTTCGGATTTGAAATGGTCTATACCAACCGTTCCTATGTTGTTGCTGCGCGACCGCGTTTAACATGGCACACGCGATTCGGCGCACACGTAATGACGCAGACAAAGTGTGTACGCGTTTGTGGCGGAAACTGTACATTGTAACGGGGTAGGGTGAAAGCAGGCAGTCCGTACGGTTGCTCCGCGGTGCATATCGTACAGTGCAATACAAGGTATTAAACGAGAGCAAGACACAAACAAAACATTAAACATAAAGCCAAGACCTTTATTTTAATAAAGAAACTGGGAGCAAGGCGCAAACCGTATCCAGGATAACATGTATTAAAGTGACTGAAGGAAAAGTCATTTGATGCACTTACCCATACAGGTAACCCCATTTGATAGGAGTCACCCATGCTGGGTGTTTTTAACCCCAATTGATGGAGTCACCCATGCGGGTAACCCCATTTGATGCAGTCAACCATCCCGCTGTTATAAATATGGTAATTAATGAATGAGGAAGAGACCACATCAGTCGGTTCAGAAACTGGCTTTCGTGTTTACCACGGTCCGTTTGACAGAGAGTTATACACATGCTGCAAGGGTGCACAAAGGGACTACATACGTTTAGGTCCTACGTGCCTATTGGAGGAATAATGTATTTAATGTAAATAGGCCAAACAAAACCCGGATGGCACACATAGTGATCAAGTACAAGCATGGAATGGTACAAGTGATCTTGATGATAGACTCCGCCGACTATGAAACTAAACGACCGACACATTTTCTTACGCTTTGTTGACTAATTCTTCTAGCGGGTCCCGCACGAAGCGCGGGTGCCCGCTAGTGGTCATAATGCTATGAACGAAATTCAAGCTATTTCACGCGAGCGTGGTTTGTAGTTGAACGCGAACGCGTAGCGGCGTCTAGATGCACGAAGATTACACGATTGACCAATCAGAACGCGCGGTCATTTTCTTATATCGCCCAAGGGCGTATCCAGGACTGTTTTATCCTTGTGAGCGGAGTGAGCAAACCGAGTGGAGCTATCAGCGGGTGGGGACCAGGGGTCCAGGGGCGAAGCACCTGGAAGCTCATATGGGTATACACGTATACAAAAGGGGCATTATCACGTTACGCTATATAAGCTAGCTTTAGGATAATGCTCTCTAATAGGATTTAAATAACAATCAATGTTATAGCTCGGCAATGTGATATTGGAGCTTTAATCATGGATCATTGTTATTCCTTCTATATCTGCCATTTCTATAGTTACACAGACACTCATTCTATTATTTAAACCTATTCAATTGCAATACAACAAAAAAGGGAATGCATAACATTTGCTAAGACCACTCGAACAGGTGAAAGATTTGTATCTCCGCCAGTAAACCTTTAATTCTTTGCAAACTGTAAAGTGCAACGTCGATTTTAGGTAGCTTTAGTTAATTGGTCATATCTCAGGATTGACAAATCAGATGAAATAAACGGCATCTGAAAGCCAATCGTTTAGTCGATCAACATGTATAAAAATGTTACACCAAATTGTAGAACTTTATAGTGAATAAGTTAGGTAAATACGTGCACAGTCTTTTTTGGGACACCCTGTAGTAATACTGATTATATTATATGAATGCTTATAAAGCGCACAAATACGCAAGAATAGGATTTTCTTTCGTAGCAGTGACCCCTATTTGCATAATTTATGCAAAGATCGTAAGGCGCGTAAGTTGAATTGTGGGAGATGGGTGTTGGCTGATCATTGATCTGCTATCTAACGGTGCAGTTCGGACCGGTACATTTTACTATCTCTATTGTTTTTTACAGAGCAGACAGAATATTGGACAATTCACAGAATTATTTGTTTACTAAGGAATTGTCTGCTTTAAAGCCTTGGCTCAACAGGTATGATGTCGTATGAGGAATCAACTACATTGTAGATTTAGACCATGTGGAAAAGGTGTATATTCATCCTGGATTTAACCTGGACAGAGGAGAGATTCAAGAGGCTGATTAGATTTAAAAAAAGAGGGTAGATAAGTGAGAAAAGGTACGTGGGCTTAGCATTATTTTACTATTAATGCTTTAACCTTTTTTGCAGGGCCCGCAGTCCGTGTCCGTGTCCGTAGCCGTCCTAGATGAGCGGTGTTCCCCAGTGTTTGATTGCGTGTTACTAACGTTGTTTTCCTTTTCAGAGGGGGGGGGGGGGGAGGGGGGGGGGGGGTATGCGAGAAAGAAAATTATTTAATTACGTTAGAACGTAGTGATTTTAGGAATTAAACGCTTACAGCGCATACAGAGTTTCAAACATGACAGAAACCAGCAGGATATAAAGTGACAAGAGTTTACCTGGGTTGTCGATTCCATTTTGTATCGCTTTTTCTAGTGTAAATCCCGATGACGTCGTCACACCTCGTAGTTTCTTATAAACATCCAATGTTAGATGTCGTGATAGCAAATGAACATGTCCGGTGAAGTCGGGATAGTCTTCTGCGACATCGAATTTTGACCGACTCAAATCCTGCGCCATTACTTAATCTATATTATTGACCTTGTAGGCACGGTAAACGCACAACCTTGTAATAATGTAATCTGTTCACACACAAAAATATTCTGTTTGTATTAATCCAACTCTGCAACACGTACTAATTTATAATAAGAATAGTTTGTCCCGACAAGTTAACCAAACAATCGAACAAAACAATATACTTCAGCAAACATCGTCCGCTTCAACACTTCGCCAGGGGTATGTGACTCAACTTGTCGATCTAAAGCTACTTTTTAAGTGTAACTTTGGCCGTACTCATAATGTTAGGTGGCGCTGTTTGTCGTCTGCTTTATGTATACTTATTAGGGAAGTTTACACGTAATTGTCGGGAAAATTCCCCAAAGTCTGAAATATCTGATACTTCACTTTTCATTGTTTATTTTATGTATTTGAATTCATTTTCTCACTTTACACCATACCCTCATTGTTTGTGTCCTACGGACTTGATGCAAGTCTATAAATTCCTTTCATTCCGGAACCTGGCGAAGTCAGGGATTCTACTAATTTTGGGATAGGAAAGTCCTATAGGCCTACTGCACGTTGGTAGAAAACAGGTCCCGTTTGCATACATTAAAAAATGCAACAGCGCCACTTTGTGATTACCGCCGATGAAGTTCACTTTCAAAGGTTGCCTATAGCTGGCATATTTCCATATATAACATGTATGATTGTCCAGCCTCTTTATGCATAGACAATACAGGTTATATTAAATGTTGTCGAAAAATACGCACGCAATTAGTATTGTTGTCTGGTTTTTTCGTTCTGCTTCAGGGTAACATGTGAACTTTACGCTCTGACAAAAGGTTCTGGATCATTAGGGTCTTCATTCACTTCACAATGAGCCATCAAAATTGTAACGTGTGATAAATACGATAATGCGCTTATCAAAAAATACGTGCTAAAACATGGATCATTTTGGGCAATTTATCACTTTTTTTGGTAAAATATTAGTTCAATGTTTTTGTACTTTGAAGAATTGCTAATTTAGTAATTTAGGGTTTCCCAAAATGTAACCCGTGTAACCGTAACGTATTATCAACTCCTCACCACAGTATAACATAGTTGTGGAATGGTGTTTTTTTTATTAGAGGATGTAGAAGCAACGTTTAAAAAAATTATTGGGTCGCGGAGCGAAACACGTGTTACCGAAATTCGCAGTGGTCTCACAAAAGTTGATCATTTATGTTGGGGATCTAGCCTCGAGAAACACTTTATTCCAATTACCCTTCCAGCTAGAGAATAAAGTATATAAATTGATGCCCTAAAAACGTAATGCACTTATCAATTGCATCCCCAGCCTCGGGGGACCCGGGGCATAGCGGTGACCATGCGCGCGGGGACCGTACGCAATCGTACAAAAAACGTTGCCCGGCTATGCGGAGGCGTGTACCGGACACGTACAAAACGTGCCCCCGCTAGCCGGGGCGTGTAGCCGGGACATATATACATCACTGAAAAATAAGCCGGGGAGTGGCCGGGCAGTGTAGCGGGGGCGTACGGTAGGGTACACATGTACCAGCCGGGGTGTACACATACATAGCGGGGACGTACGTTTAGGTACACAACATTTATCCTACCATCGAGACGATTCTCGTGTTCCTATTGGATAAGCGCCTGGATTTAGTGACTAGATATAATTATTCCGTATCCGACCCCCAAATCCCGTATACGGTCAGTAAGGAACTGCGCATGCGTTGTAGTAGGATTGCTACGCCGGCGCGTGACGAACGTCATGATTGTATTTGAACTTGCTCGGGTTTTAGGTGACTTACAGAATCATTTGTTCTTGTTTTGTTTTAATAGTGTTTTAGTAGGATAAAATCGTTATTAGGTGAGGTTGGGTCGAATACGGATTATATCTAGTCTCGGGGTCTGTATCGGGACTCGGGCTGCGCCCTCGTCCCGATACAGAATCCTCGACTAGATATAATCCGTATCCGACCCAACCTCACCTAATAACTAATATTATCCTACCATCGCGACGATTCTCGTGTTCCTATTGGATAAGCGCTGACTAGATATATTCCGTATCCGACCCCCGTATCCCGTATCCGGTCAGTAAGGAACTGCGCATGCGTTAGGGTTGCTACGCCGACGTGACGATCAATGGCGTTTCTGAACGTCGAACTTGCTCGGGTTTTAGGTGACTACTACATTGGCATTTGTTCTTGTTTTGTTTTAATTTTAATAGTGGTTTAGACTTTAGTAGGATAAAATCGTTATTAGGTGAGGTTGGGTCGGATACGGATTATATCTAGCCTCGGAGTCTGTATCAGGACTCGGGCTGCGCCCTCGTCCCGATACAGAATCCTCGGCTAGATATAATCCGTATCCGACCCAACCTCACCTAATAACTAATAGTATACACCGGAACAGTTGCCGGGGTGTATACACTTTGTCCCGGTTAAGGGGGCCGGGACGCTTAATTTCTTTCTGCAACCCGGCATAACGGGATGCATCCCATTGTGTTACTACGCTTTATTCCGTGTAGCGTGCTGTCGTCTATGCATCCCGTTATACATTAGTTGCATAAAGAAAATACGCGGCCGGGACCGTACGGCGACGTACACTTTGTCCCGGCCACGGGAGGGGGGGGGGGGGGGGGGGGGCGGGACTGTAGCGGGGACGTACACAAAATGGTGCCCCGCCCTGCGGGGACCGTACACGACTGTACCCGAGACGTCACACCGGCAATTTGTACGTCCCGGCCCTAATCCCCGGGTCCCTAGGGCCGGAGATGCTATTGATAAGTGCAAACGGCCGCGTGGAATCGTGGAATCGCCCATATGTATTTCCTGCTGTCGGCTGAAACTTGACTATTCGGTATTTCAAAGTGGTAATTAATCAACTCTCTAGCACTAGTGTGGTCATAATATGCTCTCAAAAACTTGTCTTATATGGGTATTGTGTCATTGTTGACAAGAAATGTTTATATTTCTTGTTAAAACTGATACTGTAACTGTTAAATAATGTTATAAATCAACTCCGAAATTGTGCCAGATACTTCATGCTAATAAACTCATTTGTTCCCTTAACCAGTTAACAGTTTTTCTGTAGCCTATATATTCTGTTTCTAAAATCTATTTTGTAATTACTATAATATATTGTACTATGCTCAAGTTACACTCACATTTTGTAGTTTAAGTTGTAATTTTAAGGTTTTTATCTTGTAAGCGCTCTGAGCCTTTTGGAAATGGCGCAATTAATGCTTTCTGTATTGTACTGTATTGTATTGCTCGTAAACATAATTTAGCTGTACATACATACGCCGATGATACTCAACTACATGTATATTTGTCGTTTAATGTAAATGATGCTGCTGAGGAAAGTTTAGCCCGTCAGCGTATTGAACTGTGTATCTGATATTGGATTATGGATGTCAAAAAACAAACTGAAATTGATGATAGCAAAACGGAACTGCTTATTATATCTTCAAAAAAATGCTCAGAATAAGATCCAGCATAAGAATATTCAGATTGGTTCTTCAACTATTTCTGCCTCTACCAATGTTCGCAATTTGGGAATATATCTTGATTCTACGTTATCAATGGAGAACCATGTCAAAAAGGTGTGTCAATCAGCATATTTCCAAATTAGAAACCTCGGTTTTATAAGAAAACTTCTCTCTAAGGAGGATACAGCAGAAATACTATTGCATGCTTTTGTAACATCGCGCCTAGACAATGGAAATGCTTTACTAAATGGAATAACTAAAATGGAATAATTAAACAACAACTTAAGAAACTGCAACGTATACAGAACTCAGCTGCTCGCGTTTTAACAAAGACTCGCAAATTTGATCATAATAATTACACCTACTTTACGGAGTCTTCACTGGTTACCTGTTCGCGAACGGATCAAATATAAAACTCTACTTCTGACATGGAAAGGTTTAAACAATATGGCACCTTCTTATATAACCGACCTTCTCTCTCTATATACTCCTACTCGCAGTCTGAGGTCATCAGAAAAGTGCTTACTATCAGTTCCACGAACAACATCCTCTTTCGGTGATCGTGCTTTTTGGGGGCGAAGCCACCCTTATAGCATCAGATTGCAAACAAATTCACATTTAGGTCTTTCTAGACATAAGTGGGGGCAGCCATGTTTGTAGTCTTTGTAAATTACATATATACCTATGCAGTTTATTTTAACAGTCCTGCAGTCTGTGATGGAGTTAAAGCTATATTTGTTTAGTTGATGCATAGACTGTTGATGTTTCATTCAGAGAGATGTTTATAGACTCCCCACAGAGAGACATAATAACTTATCTTGTTTGACTACTAGGAGAAACCTCCCAATTGCCTTGGGTTGTCTAATATTGTGGTTATTTGTGGATGTTTGAGTTTCGGTTATATATAGGCCTATATAGTGCCATTTTCCACGTGTGCCTGACATAATTTCAGATCAGTTTTGTACGATTGACTTTGTGTCTGTATATAATAATATGTAATCTATCTCATGGTAAAACTTAGTAATTTGTGTATTAATTGTGTATTACTATTAATCTTGTGATTTTCTGTATATGAACGCACCATCGGGTAGACGGGTGCCGCTGTTTTAAAAGCGTATGTTCAAATAAATAAATAAATAAATAAATATAATACTAATTCCTGGGTTGATTTAATGAAATGAAATGAAATTCTTGGACCAACGTTTTAGACCAAGTACAATGTCATTATATACCTAGATTGTTCTTCAGACGGTATCCCCCCCCCCCCCCCCCCCTGCACACAAATCAACTTTATTGGTTTCCTGTACTGCGACTGCGGTGTTTTGATTTGTTTTTTGGTTTGAATTATGGAAAATACATACACCATTTCCCTGGTATTTTGGTTTGCAACAGATGCTTCAGAAAATGGTTACAAAACATGCTTCTTTCTTTTGGATCGCCCCCATTCCATTTCAATGGAATTTTTATTCAACTGTGGCTCCAAAACTTTGGAACTCTTTACCCATCGATGTTCGTCAGTCAAATTCTCTCCATCGGTTTAAATCAGGACTCAAAACATTCTTATTCAATTCTGCTTATGACTGCTAATATCAACTGTTTTGATTTTCACATTTTGTTTGCCATGTTATTGTTATTGTTTTTCATATTCAATTTGTAATTGTCATTGTTTTTGGTCATATTTTTAGCACGTAACCATTTTTGGTTGGTTTTTTGCGCTGGGCAAGTTTGTTACAGATCATGTTTTTTTCTGTGATTTCCACTGTACTGTATTATATTGTTTTTCTTGTTTGTCCATTGCGCCTTGGATTAGAACTTGTTTCTAGATAAATGGCGCGTTATAAATGCTTATTTATTATAGATGAAGGTGCTATCTTGTTTGCAAGTATTTTTCACATTTAATGACACATAATATGTATCACCATATTTGTAGAAAAGGTGAACATTTGATACTGAATTGATACCATATCAATTAGAATTTAAGAGATTATTGTCAAAGCATTATGTTGAATGGTTATGGTGGTATAAACTACTTAAAAGAGATTGTTTTGGTTTTTTAAAACTCACTCATTACCCATATTCACCCATATGTAGAATAAAACAGGTAAAAACGCGTTCAATCTAGTGATTTACCTACCCGGAATAATGCTGTCCCTATTGACTATTGAATAGGGACACCAACTTTTGTAAGAAAAAAATATAGGCCTACCCATCACATTTTTTTTATAGTGGCAGTTCAAAGACATAATATGCGCTAAAAGGTTTGAGTCATGAGGCAACATTGAAAAAACTACAATCTAGAGAGTACTTAAACTGTCCCTATTGACCCCGTTTTACGGTAATACGGTATGAAATATAATTTAGTAAATCATCAACAACAAAACAACACAAATGCTACGTAGTGCATCATAGAAATACCTTGCTTAAATACTATACACAGTTATTCTCAAAAAAACCGTTGTGTAAAAAGATTTTTAAGCAACCATATGTGTGATTATTAAACAAGGTTGTGTAATCATATCCAATTGTGTTAATACTAGGTTGTGTAAAATGTAATTAGATTACGGTATATAGAATTGAATTGCCGCGATAACGGAATTTTAAACACGTGATAAGAATTAACCAATCACTGGGAAAACTACTGGAAACGAAATGGCGGACGTGTTTGTGTTGCTTGAGCGAGTGGGGTTTTAGAGAGTTGATTGAAGTATTTGAAGGTAAGTTTATATAGACCCTAGGCTATTTGTAAAGCCTGTAGTCTCTTATCATTCTTGTCATTCTTGTATTATGTGGACATCAAGGAGGAGACCGTCCCTGGTAGCCTATTGCATGCAGCATGTAGTGAAAATTAGAGTAGCTTGTACTGTAGCATGTAGTGTGAGGGGACGACCGACTTGTGAGATAACGGGTAAACGTTCTGGTCTACCTTCTAGCCGGTGGGGGTTGTTAGCCTTCTGACTTGTTCAGTAGGTGACGGACAGTCCAGGGTGGCCAGGAGAGGTAAGTCTTAATCTCCTGGCTCACAATGAGCAAAACTGGATTTAACATCATACATCCAGATAACAGTTGTTTCATGACAGTGCCATATACAACTTAACTTGAGGTACATCCAAGTAATCCTGATGGGCGGGATAGCACTGAAGCAGAAGGCAACGGGAAACCACTGCTTTATAGATATTACACCTTTCCGAGAACACCATATGATGCGCAGGTCAGAAAGTGTTAAACGTTTATTCGAAGTGGGAGTTGAGCCCCTCAGGAAATCCACCCGTAATGTTACTGGGGAAGAGGCTGCAGGAACTGGTGATGCTGCTAATGACGGTGGTATCCTAAAGTCTTCGGAACGGATATCATTTGACGGTGATGCCTCTCATCAGCCTTCTGTCAACCGATGTCACAAAAAAGAGTGCTCCGTATATTGGCACTTGGAACGTGAGAACAATGAATGAGCTTGGAAAGCTTGACCTATTGTTAGATGAACTAGAGAGACTACAACTATATTTAACTGGTCTATGCGAAACAAGGTGGAAAGGAGAAGGCTTATTTAAACCGAATAAAACATCAACAGTGGTCTACTCTAGAAAACAAAATGGAAAAAGGGAAAGTGGAGTGGCAATCATTTTGAGAGGCAAAGCACAAAAAGCACTGGACACCTACACAGCAATTTCTGACCGTATTGTTACAGTAAGGCTTAAAGCAAAGCCAAAATCAGTTACAGTAATCCAAGTCTACGCTCCTACATCAACACATGATGAAAGCATCAAGGACCTTTTCTATGATAAATTGCAAACAACCGTGGACAAAATAAGCAAAGGTGATATTTGCATAGTGATGGGTGACTTAAATGCCAAGTTGGAGAAGGAAAAGACACCAAATGTGGAATTGGTAAATTCGGTCTAGGAGAAAGATACGCAAGCGGCGACAAACTAGCAGAATTTTGCCATGCCAAAGACTTTGTTATCACAAATACTTTGTTTTATCATCAAGAAATCGATACACATGGATTTCACCAGGAGATAGATGCAGAAATCAAATTGATTACATCATGGTTAAAAGAAGATGGAAGTCTAGCATCATCGATTGCAAAACCTATCCAGGTCACAAGCCTTACACAAGGTAAAAATTGGACATTATTACGAGCGCCCTCTTCGACGTTCAAACAGTGTGTTTGTGAATAATCATGAACCGGAAAGGTACTGTGGTCACGCCTCCTGGATATAAACTGCAGTATCAACGCCGCCTAGTGACGCTATAGGGCGTTGCTTCGTCTGCTTCATTTTAATATTTAAGTATAATAACAGGGGATTTAGTCTATCGTCGCTATATTTAAATGACCATTATGTTCCAAAATGTTGAAATATTAGAGAAATAGCCCATCAGATATCACTATCTATAGGAGTGTTAGATAAAATATTGGAATAGCAATTACGGAATTATTATTCCATGATGGTAAGATGTTTTAAAGTCTATGAAACAAGTACGGGTAAGATTCAAAGCTTATTTTCTCAATGAATTACGTTCATATCATATTTATTTTTAGAATTCCGTACTTCCTTATATACTCAAGTTATATTTTATTCTCATTTGAAAACAATCCAGGTAATACAACGTCTAATGTAGTGATATTAGAATTACTAAACTTTGTTCACCAAAACTACCAGAAGTAAAAAGCCCATTTCATAGTCATGCGAGTTTACTCTCCTTTCAAATATCCCGCGTCAATCCCAAGAATAAACTGAATGGTCTGTAACATCGATGAATGACCCATGATTGATTTCTTTTGATTCACTTTCTACCCGAGTTGTCGGTGCTCATCAAAATACACCGTGATGCAATGTAACGCAAGGCCAGTCTCTATTCAATGTTATTGATTGAGATAATGTTACGAATACTGCATGTAGTATTGAGATAAGTCATTGATGTCTGACAGTGCTATCGATTTAGGGATTATAATTCCGTGAAGTAGACATCAACTTTTCTGTTTGATTTACTGATTAACATTTGAATTGCATAATGTCTGGTTTACCGCGAGCTTTGGGATAATATATTTAATAATGTTCTCGTGCAATTGATTGACCGGGAAGGGACCTTTAAGTCTCAATTTATTTTTGATTGACAGGTAACATCTTTTGTTCCTCTCAAGTGATTGTCCTAGACAAAAGTCACACGAGTCGATGTACATACCCGAGTCATCAGGTACCCATCGTTTAAACCCCCATGATGCAACGATAGACTGTGGCTGGCTGTTAATCGACACATTGATGTGTGTACGAACGAAATAGATGTCCTTAATTGTTAAGTGTCGTTTAAATCAAAATTAGATTCTTTAAGTGCAACAGCTTTTTAAATGCTTTTAGGCGAAAACGCTTAAAATAGGAAATATAAAGCATTTTAAGCTTATGTTGAACTGTATAATGTTTTTTTCTTACTTAATTTACATCGAATAGATTTAGCTCAGCGGTAAGGTGTCGGATTTGAAATCAGCGGGTTACGGGTTCGAATCCTATCACAGCATGTAGTTTTGTCAATGTTATTTTATTTCGTATTTATCGAGATTTTTTATCCTGAGACAAGTATACCTAAAGGGATAAGCGCCCATTCATACCATTCATGCGCAGTGATCCAGGTCTGATACTGCATAATTGCTTTTCACTATCGAATTGATTATGTAAGTCCCTGGTAAATGGGTCACGCACCTTTATTAATGCTAGCCATTGGTTTTATGTAGCGATCTTTTCAATCAGTGTTCAGGACTTGTTATCGTGATCCAATTGATATGGTAATACTTGGTTTACATTACACGTAACACTTCAATAGTAAATAGTGGCCAATCGATTATCATCATTCAATATAATTTGTAGTACGACCTCGTTATTAGCGTTAGCGCGATATATTAATCCAGTCATTCAGTTTAGCGTCAGCGATATTGTAATCCAATGTCATTTCAAATAACCTGAACACGCTTTTAGTATGGGCTGGTTACGACAGATTTTGAAATTATAATTAAAACAATGTATTATAAAATTGAAGTTAATAGTTTGTGTTTGCTTTAATACGAATTGAAACACCATGTGATCTTTTTATTTATGAAAAGATAAGTTTATGAGCTCGACCACATCGAAATATGTATTAATAATTAATTGATTAATGGGTAAATAAATAGACAAATAAATGAATATATCATTAATTAGGTAAGTTATTAAATCCTTAGACAAACAAATGAATAAATAAATATAATGTATAACATTAATGTTCAATTAATTGAAAATCAAATGAACACATAATTAATCAATAAACCCATCAAGATAGAAGAAAGTTTAAAAAAAAAGAAAATCAATATGAATAAATGTCATTTTTTTAAATAAAAAAATGTAAATAGATAATAATATTAAATAAATAAATAAATAACGTAAAATAATATAAATAAATAACATTAAGAACTTCAATCAAGATTGGAACCTACGGCTTGTTGATTGAGAGTCTAAAGCTCTACCGACTGAGCTATTTCGAACCTCGTGATATCAATGTATTTTTACAATTTAATGTTTCGAATAACACATTACATCAATTTATAGAAATTGCGTGTGGTACAAATTATGTATGCAGCTTCAATTTTCTTCAGTGGGCATTCTGTTAAAAAAACACTCCCTTGTAGTGAAAATAAGTTGAAAATGGATGCCCCTCCCCGAGAACCAACATGCAAAATGAACATATTTAGATAATATTTGTGTACATATTTTATCAAAGTCACATCATAGTTTATGTACCAAACCTTTTTTTTAAACAGTAGATTTCATGCCGAATTACATTTCTGATAATAAATCATGAATATTTTCTGAGTTACAGGGCGATACGATTCATAATTACTTCAAAATCATAAGTAAAATAAAGACAAAAAAGGTGATTCCAGTGAGATTCGAACTCACGCGCAAAATTTTCCATTAGACCACCGCCTTAGACCACTCGGCCACAGTGACAGTTCCCGATTACAGTGGCAGAGAATTAACAAATACCAAATACTTATTTGAATGTCGTTATTTCCCAATGACCATAACATCTGTCCGAGCCGGGGATAGAATATTTTGAAACAACGTGTTATTGCACAAAGGCAACTGATTTTTCTTAATCCTTACAGTTGTAAGTTTGGACTGATTTCCATTAAAATCCATAAAGGTCCCTTCCCGGTCAATCAATTGCACGAGAACATTATTAAATATATTATCCCAAAGCTCGCGGTAAACCAGACATTATGCAATTCAAATGTTAATCAGTAAATCAAACAGAAAAGTTGATGTCTACTTCACGGAATTATAATAGCACTGTCAGACATCAATGACTTATCTCAATACTACATGCAGTATTCGTAACATTATCTCAATCAATAACATTGAATAGAGACTGGCCTTGCGTTACATTGCATCACGGTGTATTTTGATGAGCACCGACAACTCGGGTAGAAAGTGAATCAAAAGAAATCAATCATGGGTCATTCATCGATGTTACAGACCATTCAGTTTATTCTTGGGATTGACGCGGGATATTTGAAAGGAGAGTAAACTCGCATGACTATGAAATGGGCTTTTTACTTCTGGTAGTTTTGGTGAACAAAGTTTAGTAATTCTAATATCACTACATTAGACGTTGTATTACCTGGATTGTTTTCAAATGAGAATAAAATATAACTTGAGTATATAAGGAAGTACGGAATTCTAAAAATAAATATGATATGAACGTAATTCATTGAGAAAATAAGCTTTGAATCTTACCCGTACTTGTTTCATAGACTTTAAAACATCTTACCATCATGGAATAATAATTCCGTAATTGCTATTCCAATATTTTATCTAACACTCCTATAGATAGTGATATCTGATGGGCTATTTCTCTAATATTTCAACATTTTGGAACATAATGGTCATTTAAATATAGCGACGATAGACTAAATCCCCTGTTATTATACTTAAATATTAAAATGAAGCAGACGAAGCAACGCCCTATAGCGTCACTAGGCGGCGTTGATACTGCAGTTTATATCCAGGAGGCGTGACCACAGTACCTTTCCGGTTCATGATTATTCACAAACACACTGTTTGAACGTCGAAGAGGGCGCTCGTCATAATGTCCAATTTTTACCTTGTGTAAGGCTTGTGAAGACCAGAGGAGGAGGAACCATTGACTGAGGAACACCCTTCGCCAGAAGATCAAGAACCATCACCTCTCTTGTCAGAAGTTGAACATGCTATGAAAAGACTAAAAACTGGAAAATTACCTGGACTAGATGGCATACCTGCAGAGCTGATCAAAGCCACAGGCCCAGCGGGTATCAAACTTCTACTTAAACTATGTACCAGCATCTGGAAAAGCTGCCACTGGCCTCAAGACTGGAAAATACCAAAATACAGGAGTTCGTAGTCTTATTTAAAGCAGGAGATTGAAAACAGTGTTCAAACTACCAAACTATTGCACTGATTAGCCATGTAGCATGATTGCCTAATCATGATATCACCTATATGATTATATATGTTGTTATAACTAGCGGGCACCCGCGCGAAGCGCGGGACCCGCTAGATGAGTAAACCTGGGCGGTTAATATTTTGGGTTCGATGAGTAAACCTGGGCGGTTAATATTTCGGGTTTTTGAGAAGTACTGCATTTTTTGGAGGGTGGAGATGGGACACTAATTAATGTCTTGTTTAACTTCGTTGACTTACATGTAGACTCAGTACGACGGTCAAGCGGGGGAAGAATTTCCCACTCCTGAATGTTATGCCACTGATTTACATCTTTTATTCTATATGGGGTATAATTTGTCGCAACATGCCAATTTGTAGGCTCTAATTATGTTCATCAATGGCAATCGGCGATTTGTTTTTTCTGAGGTTGGCTGGTTGGCCATATGGGACATGCATTATTGTAAGCCTAGGCCTACGTTTATGAATAAATAGGGGACGTGGGGTAATTCTAAACACTACGATAACCGTAAGTAAGCGATAAAGGGATTAATGTAACTGTATATAGAATAAAGGACAATGCATTGTATTTCACCATAGACTTGGTGCAGGGCTGGTACTACACTAATTACATTTGTACACGTTTGTATGTAGTGCTGAGTGAGTACAGGTATAATAACAAATGTTCTTTTTTCAAATTTAATGTTGTCAAAAATGCATTTTTATATGATAGCACGTGCTACATCATGCAGAAACGGAAAAATATATATCAATCGTTTGAAATCGAGTATGAGGTAAATACGGCCAGTAAAGGTCCAACTTGGCTGGTATTCCTGTTTTACTGGCAAATAGAACTGTAAAAAGATATGCATTAGGGGTTTAAAATGACGGCAGAGTGCGCCATGTTAAAAAGATATATTACTACAGACGATACCGGTCATGAAATATCATGGCAAGACTCCTGGTCACATGATGGTGGTATCGTAACAACACACCGCCACCGCCGCGCCATGCTTCTTGAAAAGCCGTACATTTCTCTAAGGGAGCGATCACTATTTACGCCAGGGGAGGGGTGGGGGCAGGTTTGGTGGAAGGTTTTTTGTTTTTTGTTGGCAATATTTTCATCAGGCCACCCCCCTTCTTGAACACAGAACAATGTCATGCGGCTCATGCCCCCCACCTCAAGTATTTAAACAAATATCATGCCCCCTTATTTATTTAATGATGGTACAAATAATGGTGAAGTCCCAATTTCAACAAAAAGCCATAAATAGAGTGTATGGTATAAAGAAGTGAACATTATTATCATATAGAAAAACATCAACACAATGAAGCTTCACGATAACGCCTTGCTTTTATTAGTAGTAAAGAAACATCACAGTGCCATCCTACTTGACCATGTTGACAAAACAACTTACCTGCAGGTATATGTAGAATGCAGGGTGTGTCAACAGTGGCGCATGTAGGTTTTTCAATAATTTTACTTTACACTTATTTATGCTATGTTTGATGTATATACATTTTGGCTCTAAAGAAGCTTTTCCAATAAAAAGATTTCATTTATGGGAGACCTGCGCACGTATCGCGCGAACATTTTTCATCTTTGTACTTTTGACCATAAAAATGTTATGTCCCCCCTCTTTGCCAGAATAAAATTTCGCGTCCCCCCTTCATGTTTAAATTGTTTTCGTGTCCTCCCCTGATTTCCTCCACCCCCCGGCATAAATATAAATAGTGATTCAAAGGTCATTTTTCAGAGGAAGGAAAAACATTTGTATAGTATAAAATGTATAGTATGAATTAACATTTGTTTTTTTGGGTTTTTTTTCAAAAGAAAAAGTGACCCTAGTAAGATTCCGCAAACATTTTTCGTGTTTGTACTTTGACCATCAAAACTTCATGTCCCCCCTCTCAGGTCATTGTTCAGAAAATGTGTAGGCCCTATAGTATAAAATTAACATGTATAGTATAAATTATCATTTTTCATCTTTGTACTTTTGACCAAATCAAATATCGTGTCCCCCCTGATTTCCTCCACCCTAGCCTGGCGTAAATAGTCACTCATCGCTACCTACTAAATTGCGTGTAATTTTCAGAGGTATTTATGCTATGTTTGATGTATACATTTTGGCTCTAAAGAAGCTTTTCCAATAAAAAGATTTCATTTATGGGAGACCTGCGCACGTATCGCGCGAACATTTTTCATCTTTGTACTTTTGACCATAAAAATGTTATGTCCCCCCTCTTTGCCAGAATAAAATTTCGCGTCCCCCCTTCATGTTTAAATTGTTTTCGTGTCCTCCCCTGATTTCCTCCACCCCCCGGCATAAATATAAATAGTGATTCAAAGGTCATTTTTCAGAGGAAGGAAAAACATTTGTATAGTATAAAATGTATAGTATGAATTAACATTTGTTTTTTTGGGTTTTTTTTCAAAAGAAAAAGTGACCCTAGTAAGATTCCGCAAACATTTTTCGTGTTTGTACTTTGACCATCAAAACTTCATGTCCCCCCTCTCAGGTCATTGTTCAGAAAATGTGTAGGCCCTATAGTATAAAATTAACATGTATAGTATAAATTATCATTTTTCATCTTTGTACTTTTGACCAAATCAAATATCGTGTCCCCCCTGATTTCCTCCACCCTAGCCTGGCGTAAAAAGTCACTCATCGCTACCTACTAAATTGCGTGTAATTTTCAGAGGTATTTATGCTATGTTTGATGTATATACATTTTGGCTCTAAAGAAGCTTTTCCAATAAAAAGATTTCATTTATGGGAGACCTGCGCACGTATCGCGCGAACATTTTTCATCTTTGTACTTTTGACCATAAAAATGTTATGTCCCCCCTCTTTGCCAGAATAAAATTTCGCGTCCCCCCTTCATGTTTAAATTGTTTTCGTGTCCTCCCCTGATTTCCTCCACCCCCCGGCATAAATATAAATAGTGATTCAAAGGTCATTTTTCAGAGGAAGGAAAAACATTTGTATAGTATAAAATGTATAGTATGAATTAACATTTGTTTTTTGGGGGTTTTTTTCAAAAGAAAAAGTGACCCTAGTAAGATTCCGCAAACATTTTTCGTGTTTGTACTTTGACCATCAAAACTTCATGTCCCCCCTCTCAGGTCATTGTTCAGAAAATGTGTAGGCCCTATAGTATAAAATTAACATGTATAGTATAAATTATCATTTTTCATCTTTGTACTTTTGACCAAATCAAATATCGTGTCCCCCCTGATTTCCTCCACCCTAGCCTGGCGTAAATAGTCACTCATCGCTACCTACTAAATTGCGTGTAATTTTCAGAGGTATTTATGCTATGTTTGATGTATAATACATTTTGGCTCTAAAGAAGCTTTTCCAATAAAAAGATTTCATTTATGGGAGACCTGCGCACGTATCGCGCGAACATTTTTCATCTTTGTACTTTTGACCATAAAAATGTTATGTCCCCCCTCTTTGCCAGAATAAAATTTCGTGTCCCCCCTTCATGTTTAAATTGTTTTCGTGTCCTCCCCTGATTTTCTCCACCCCCCGGCATAAATATAAATAGTGATTCAAAGGTCATTTTTCAGAGGAAGGAAAAACATTTGTATAGTATAAAATGTATAGTATGAATTAACATGTTTTTTGTTTTTTTTTCAAAAGAAAAAGTGACCCTAGTAAGATTCCGCGAACATTTTTCGTGTTTGTACTTTGACCATCAAAATTTCATGTCCCCCCTCTCAGGTCATTTTTCAGAATATTTGTAGGCCCTATAGTATAAATTAACATGTATAGTATAAATTATCATTTTTCATCTTTGTACTTTTGACCAAATCAAATATCGTGTCCCCCCTGATTTCCTCCACCCTAGCCTGGCGTAAATAGTCACTCATCGCTACCTACTAAATTGCGTGTAATTTTCAGAGGTAAAAACAGCATTTGTATAGTATAAATTAAATTTCCCATGTTTAACTCATAAAACAACGTCATTTGTAATGCAACAATAAAAAGAAAAAGTGACCCTATAGCGAGATTCCGCGAACATTTTTCATCTTTGTAATTTTGACCATCAACATTTTATGTCCCCCCTCCTCCCTCTTTGCCAGAATAAATTTCCGTTGGACCCCTTCATGTTTAAAAAAACATTTCGTGCCCCCCCCCCCCCTGATTTCCTTTACCACCCCCCCCCCCCCCCCCCCCGGCGTAAATAGTGATTCCAAGGTAATTTGTCAGAAAGAAACATTTGTATGCCCTATAGTATAAATTAACATGTATTAGTATAAAATAACATGTATAGTATAAATTAACATGTAACATAGTATAAATGAACATTTTTAATATATGTTCTTTTGACCAAATCAAATATCGTGCCCCCCCCCCCGAGTTTCTCCACCACCCCTGAGTTCCTCCACCCCCCTCCCCCTTATTTCCTCCACCCCGGTCCCCTGGCGTAAATAGTGATCGCTCCCTAATATTAAATTGCACTTAACAAAATGTAAGTTTTCAGAGGTAAAAAGAGCATTTGTATACATGTAGTAGGCCTATAAATTAAATTTAATTCATAAAACGTCATCTAATATATTACCGCTACGCCACCAACTAAACAGACATACGTACATACATCTCAGTCTCTGCACCTCAGTGGTATACCGCTACACGCCAGCCAACTGAACAGACATACATCTCAATGGCAACAAATAAATAAATATCTAATGCATGCGCGTAGTAATATCTTACTCAGCGTTGATCCATTTCAAGTTCAGAATGCGGCTGCGCTAAGTCTTTATAATTGATTGAGCTGTGGAAGAGTTTACATACAGCCTTAGCCTTTCCCGCATTCTTCTATCAACGTAGATAAGGCTGCAGCATTCATGATTAGCGGTAACGACTGACTGGTACTGGGTTGACTATTACGATGGCTTTACGTGAATTGTAATATAGATATGGATCGCATGATATGAGCATGCGCAGTGTGATAACGGAGAGTTACAACATGTCAGAGCTAGTAAAACAATGCGTCCCAGAGTGTGTTATTATTAGGGCTAAAATACCATAATCATGATAATAGCATCTTCCAACATGGTTGTCAGATGTGGGATAATGACAATGAAATACTCCCGCCTAAAGCTGTACGAGTCCTGTCGCCGTGGACGTCGTCTTTGACATGAAAACAATGAAGAAATCATCTGTCACCCGGGCGTTAAATATAAGCTTTTAAATGAAAATGAACTTCGTCAAAGTTTTCGTGAGTTGCAGATTAGCATGACGTCATGATGACGAGCTGATGGATCTAAAATCCCTAATTGCCTACGGCTGTAAATAACGAAATGACTGAGAGTTTGTTGTGAAATAAAATCGGCGTACATGAAATCATAAACTGTAAGATCCATGAAATCCTAGACTGTATGATTGAAATCACATCATCCGAGAATGGACACTATAATAGTAAGTCCTTCAAGCGTGGACACCAGCTTTTATTTGTGATGTTATGAATATTTACCACAGGAATATGTATGTTTGCTGAGCCTATAAGTTGATACCGCAAAATTGCAAGCAGTGGAGCAAGTGACAGTATAGTGAATTATAAACGTGTGGCAGTACACGTTAACTTTTGTTGTTAAATAAAAATAAAAGATGAAACTGTTGACATTATTAAGATTCAATCGTCAGTGAGAGAAATCCCGGGTTGAACTATAAAGTTAGACATCAAGATGCCTTCAATGGATGAGATGCACGTTAGCCATCAATGCCTTCAGTGGATGAGATGCACGTCAGACATCAAGATGCCTTCAATGGATGAGATGCACGTCAGTCATCAAGATGCCTTCAATGGATGAGATGCATGTATTAGCCAGCCATCAAGATGCCTTCGCTGATGAGATGCAGAGCTCTTTGGTCAACAGTTGGACTCTCTTTAAAATCAAAAATGTCAACAAAAGCCTGCAATAATGTAGTTAGTTGCAGTGGAGCAGAATGTCAGTGAAATGGATCTGCCGGGGACTTACTGGTCATTGCTGTCTGAATGCTGAGTGTTTTATACAAAAGCTTGACTCAAATGTGGATGGATGGACATAATAAATTTTTAAAAATGTGTTGCTAAATCACATAGACCCTAGTAAAACATAGGCCCTGAGGAACATTAATAGTGAATGTTAATGTTGATTTAAAATAACCAAGTAAGTTGCTGTGCCAAAGAGTGATGATCCTCTGGTGATTTTCATAAAGACTGTAACAGTGTAACTGCTGGACATTTGCAAAGGTCGATAAGAACCTAGACTTTACAGATGAAATGACTCATAAAGGAGATACGGAGATACACAGCTTACAATAACAATTACAATTACAATGGCAATATAATAAGCCATGTGATAAATTTAAAATGTTTATGGACAAAGAATGAACAGTTGGATCATAACGAATGCTTGGTAAAATCACTAATCTATAAAAATAAAAATGAAAGGAAGGGTGATGATTGGAAGTTAACCTTTTATACATAACTTCTATGTGTTTCAATGGCTACCAAAATGTTACCTTCAATAGTCTAGTCATTAACAAAAACACTTGTTTCATAAAGAAGGAAAGATGTAGCATGATTGCCTAATCATGATATCACCTATATGATTATATATGTTGTTATAATATGGATCGCATGATATGAGCATGCGCAGTGTGATAACGGAGAGTTACAACATGTCAGAGCTAGTAAAACAATGCGTCCCAGAGTGTGTTATTATTAGGGCTAAAATACCATAATAGCATCTTCCAACAAGCCATACCAGCAAAATCCTCCTGTTGATAATTGTTGACCGACTGAAGATGAAGTTGGAATAAGAGCAACCAGAAGAGCAAGCTGCGTAGAGGAAAGGAAGAGGAACAAGAGACATGCTAGTATGTTTACAAATTCTGATAGAAAAAGTAATTGCCATGGATCAAAAAGTATTCATTATGTTCATAGACTACTCCAAGGCTTTTGATTCAGTAAGCCACTGCAAACTTTTTGAGGCATTTCTGGAAATGGGCTTCCCCAAGCATCTCGTCGCACTCTTGAAATCTCTGTATGTGAACCATAAAGCAACAATAAGATGGAATGGTGAACAGACAAAAAAAAATTGAGATTGGAAAAGGAGCAAGACAAGGATGCATAATATCGCCACACCTTTTTGTTACCTACACCGAGAAGGGCATGCGAGATGCAGAGGTCTCAAAATATGGAATTAAAGTAGGGGTAACACATAATTATTTCAAACTAACGATATGCTGACAACACCGCACTTATTGCCAATTCAAAGGAGGAAATTGTACACCTAACCAACAGTGTGAATGATGTAGGAAAGGAGATGAACTTGAGGCTAAATGTCAAGAAGACCAAGTTACTTGTTGCAGGAGGTGATCCAGAAGAACAGTATAACATCCTGATCGATGGTGAGAGAGTTGAACATGTAGATCACTTCAAGTATCTTGGATCTACAAACAGAGCTAATGCCAACTGCTCAAATGACATCAAATGAGGATTGCCATTGCCAAGAAAAGAATGATAGACCTGCAGTTGATATGGAATGACAAAAACCTTTCCAATCATCTCAAAATGAAATTGGTCAAGACCCTCGTTTGGAGTGCACTCATTTATGGCGCTGAAAGCTGAACAATGTGCAAAGCAGATGAGAACAGAATATTGGCAGCTGAAATGTGGATATGGAGGAGAATGCTTAACATCAACTGGAAGCAGAAAAGAATAAATGTTAGCATTTTGCAATAGCTAGAAACAGATAGACAACTGTTGGGAAGGGTTGTAAGCCTTAAACTAGGATACTTCGGCCATACGCTCAGGGGAAGTGGAAGCCCCCTATCTCTCAACCTCATTGAGGGAAAAGTAGAAGGAAAGAGAAAACATGGCAGACAGAAGAAAAACTGGTTTGATAACATCAGGGAATGGACTGGTCTCAACTACGTTCAAGCCAAACGTGCAGCACAAGATAGAATAAAGTGGAGAAAGAACACTAAGAAGAGTGCAAATATGGTCGCCAAACATCAGAAGTGATGGATGCATCAAGGTATCAAGGTAAGGTAAGCATAAAAAGACCGTTTTTGGGCAAAAATCTATTTTTCTTTTGTATTTTGGTGCAATTCATATCGTTGAACAATGTACTATCCACCAATAATCGGTTTGACCTGATTTAATGTTTATTTAAGAAAGAATTCGTATTTAAAGCTGCTCAAATGTAAAGAAAATAAAGGCACAAGGGAGTACAAAGAACTTTTCTCAGTTTTGTAGTTTTATTGGCCACTTGTATTTGCTAATTGCTCAATCTATCATGCGATGTTTGAATGATTCAGGCAACTAGTTTGACATGGTCTATGAACTTTATAGATATCTACTATGGTCAAATTTAACAATAACCCTAACACTTTTGGAATGAAAATGTTGAAAAAAATATCCGAGGGTGGAAATGGGCGAAATTTACCGAGAAAAACCGGACTTGCCGACGACAGGATTCGATCCCGAGTCCTCCAGCATGGATGACGGGGTCTTAGTCCACTCGGCCAGGGAGTCACGCGCCCGCAATTAACAATTCCGTGCGCATTTATCACCCGGTGTCAGTGCCTAGCGAGATAGACTGAGGTGACACGTGCCTCCAGCATAGTTTTCAAATGGGATTTCATGGGGTTCAGGGCTGTAAGGGATTTATAGGGGTATTCAAGGGTTGTTTAACATGAAGGTATATTGTTATAGTGACTTAGAGGTGTATTTAAGGGAGTTCTTCCGTGCAACTCCCAGGACTCTCCCAAACCTACTTTTTCATGCACCCTGAACATATCCAGGGTGTTACCAAAATGAATGTTAGTATGCTAAGGGGAAATTCAAAATGGCGTCCAAAATGGCCGCCAAAAGGGTCAACATTTTATAAAAGGACATACATCAGCCAAAATGTATGATGAAAGTATAGTTTTAACTATAGGATGTATGTATTAAACTCATATCCAGCACGTTTGCATTGTTAACACACTTTCAATCCAAGATGGCCTCCAAAATGGCCGCCTAAAATATAAGAATAGCCAATAATAACAGCGTATTTTGTATCATATTCACCAAATAATTTAAGGCTATCAGATGGACACCGATAAATACCAATTGGTTAGAAGAAATACTCAAGATGGCTACCAAATTCAAATTGTATGGTCAAAAATAGCTGATTGGACCTATATCTAGTACTACATTACGCTCAATACCAGTATCCAACTTTCTAAGCAGATAAGTTAGTGATTTCATGGTGATAATTATGCGCAACATTTAGTTGTTTAACTAAGTTTAAACAATCAATTTAGTCGTTTTTTGGGGTCATTTTCAGGTAGAAAAATATGTAACCTGTGATTTGGTACCAGCATGGTGTCTATAACTTGTACATTACCATATTTATGATGAAGATACGATATTGGGCTATTTCCGGTTAAAAAGTGGTATTTTTGTACAAAAATCTATTTTTGCAACTAATGATATAATCCTGGATTCTAAAACATTAATATTCGTATTTAGCACAAAATTCCAAACAAAGTGAGTTTCTCACCTTGTTGACCCTTTGAGGTCAAAAGTTCAAATGATGATCTATTATAAAAAAACCACCAATAATATCAATATTTATGAAATATTATGCAAAATCAAGTTGTTAAAATCCCTTTTAACAACCAATTTAGTTGTTTTCGTTCTTTTTCAGGAAAACCATTATATAACCTTTAATTAGGTATCACATTAGTGTTTATAGCTTGTACATTAGCTTATTTATGATGAAAACACGATATTGGGCTATTTCCGGTTAAAAAAGTGGTATTTTTGTACAAAAATCCATTTTTTGTAACTAATAATATAATTTTGGATTCTAAAACATTAATATTCGTATTTAGCACAAAATTCCGAAAATAATGAGTTTCTCTACTTTTCAACCCCTTTGAGGTCAAAAGGTCAAATGATGATCTATTATATAAAAAAACACCAATAATTTCAATATTTTTGAACAATTATGCGAAATCAAGTTGTTTAAATCCCTGTTAACAACCAATGTAGTTGTTTTCGTTATTATTTAAGTGGACCATCATGAAACCTTTAATTAGGTATCAAAATAGTGTTTATAGCTTGTACATTAGCATATTTATGATGAAAATACGATATTGGGGTATTTCTGGTAAAAAACCGTGATTTTTGGTACAAATATCGATTTTACACTGCCGAGACCGCGATTGCGGCTTGTAAGGTGTCAATATTCGGATCCAGCACAAAATTTCAGACAAGACTGACCTTGACAGATGCTTGACCTCTCTCGGTCTATTAAAAGTCCCGTAGCTGATGGACTATAAGGTAGTGCTGTCTTAAACATTTGGTGAGAAAAATATGCCTATCAGATCTAACAAATATACATTTAATGGCGTAAATGGTGAATATACATTCGAGGGTGTCATGAGTGCCAACCAGGAGTGTCACATTCGACCAAAGATGAGCTACGATGGCACATTTGGGGTGTTGTGGTTTAGATAAATAGCACGGAGAAAATCAAAGGTCACCCTTGTGATACCCGAATAAGTATTTTTGAAACCTTTGCATTCTCAAAACTTGTAGTTACGCCATAAAGGTGCACAAGTAGTATACTGAATTCTTTAGAGCTATCGAATGGGGGAAAATGACTCCCCAAGAGGTGTCTTTCAACACTTTAACGAGTGACATTTTTCAGTATTTTTGTTAGTGTAGTTTTTTGTTGTTTACAAATTCATTTAAAAAACAGAACAAATACAAGAAGGTTTTCCTTCTCTCTATTGGAAAATACATACAAAAAACATTACCAAACAAAAGTATAAACATGTGTCAAAATGATCACTTTTATATTTGAGTGTTATTGGTTTCAAAAAGCCTGAGACCATGGGGAAAAAGCTAAAAAATACAGATTACAAATGGGAGACCGACGATTCGGAATGCTAAAACAAGTAACAAGAAACATCTTAAGATATAATTTATGGTATGGTTCCACTCCGGGTTCCACATACAAACAACAACGCACATAATATAGACCTTATTATCAAATATTTTTACCCCCAAAATTCATTTAAAAATCAATAGCTGTGAAACGTTAAACAGAACAAAATTATAAATAGACCAGAGTCTGACAGCTATACATATATACACCTAGCACATAAAGTCCCTGCTCAGGTGCTTTGAGGTTGACTAATTCAAAATATATAATCGGTACCAAAAATCTGAGATATACATTAAATGAGCAAATTTCTTCTCCGCAGTTTGATACCTCATTCAACAAAATCGAATGGATACTTTCAAAGTTATGTCGATTTCAATGACCGCGGATGCAACAGAAAAGTGGCACTTGTGTGTGATTTACCATAGACGGTAAAAATCAATGTTTTACCCGTCTATGGATTTACGCACTGAAAAACTCACAGCTTATCAGCTAAGACTTGTATTCTTCACAGCCAGATACACCCTTTGTCCCGCACATTGCGGTTATCACTAAAGACCCATTCATCTGTCACGTTCAGATAGCACACAGTTATCACACACAAATCAATGATTCGTGTACCTAGTGCCACTTTTCTGTTGCATCCGCGGTCATTGAAATCGACATAACTTTAAAAGTATCCATTCGATTTTGTTGAATGAGGTATCAAACTGCGGAGAAGAAATTTGCTCATTGAATGTATATCTCAGATTTTTGGTACCGATTATATATTTTGAATTAGTCAACCTCAAAGCACCTGAGCTGGGACTTTATGTGCTAGGTGTAGTTCAAGACTAGTCTATTGAACCTTACTTTGGGGCGACAGTGAATTATTGAATGAAAGGTCAATTAAACGCAACCATGTCTTGTACACATATATTCATGTTATTAGTCGAACGAGTTACCAGGCTGTTAAACGCAACCATGTCTTGTACACATATATTCATGTTATTAGTCGAACGAGTTACCAGGCTGTTAAACGCAACCATGTCTTGTACACATATATTCATGTTATTAGTCGAACGAGTTACCAGGCTGTTAAACGCAACCATGTCTTGTACACATATATTCATGTTATTAGTCGAACGAGTTACCAGGCTGTTAAACGCAACCATGTCTTGTACACATATATTCATGTTATTAGTCGAACGAGTTACCAGGCTGTTAAACGCAACCATGTCTTGTACACATATACTCATGTTATTAGTCGAACGAGTTACCAGGCTGTTAACAAACGCAACCATGTCTTGTACACATATATTCATGTTATTAGTCGAACGAGTTACCAGGCTGTTAAACGCAACCATGTCTTGTACACATATATTCATGTTATTAGTCGAACGAGTTACCAGGCTGTTAACAAACGCAACCATGTCTTGTACACATATATTCATGTTATTAGTCGAACGAGTTACCAGGCTGTTAAACGCAACCATGTCTTGTACACATATATTCATGTTATTAGTCGAACGAGTTACCAGGCTGTTAAACGCAACCATGTCTTGTACACATATATTCATGTTATTAGTCGAACGAGTTACCAGGCTGTTAAACGCAACCATGTCTTGTACACATATATTCATGTTATTAGTCGAACGAGTTACCAGGTTGTTAAACGCAACCATGTCTTGTACACATATACTCATGTTATTAGTCGAACGAGTTACCAGGCTGTTAACAAACGCAACCATGTCTTGTACACATATATTCATGTTATTAGTCGAACGAGTTACCAGGCTGTTAAACGCAACCATGTCTTGTACACATATATTCATGTTATTAGTCGAACGAGTTACCAGGCTGTTAACAAATCGTTGCTGTGTTCGTGAATAATTTTCCTGACATATAGAAATACTGTGTTTTAACATCGCGTTGTGATTTCACCTGCTACGGTTTAGGATGTCGTCCTCGTTCAACAAGATCCTTAGGGTTGCAAGTACCTTGTTGATACTGATCCATGCAAGGACCTTGATGCCATTGCCCCCATTGGTATCCCAGTGGAGATGGGCATCCTTGGGGACATCGTACGACGACTCACAAGATACATATGGAACCTTTCATGAGAACCCCAGTCTACCTTCTGAGACTCAAACAACCATGTCATCAACCCAGCGGCTTCATGATGTTTTCCCTCAAATGTCACCGAAATTGACAGTTGTGTCTGCAGTTTACGCAATAACTGACATAACAGTGTCTCTAATTGCAGGAAAGATTGGGGACAGTTTTGGATTTGGTGCCGCTCTTTTAGTTGGACTCGTAACAGCTTCTGCCATGATTTTACTTCTCGCTTTTAGCGGTAGTTTTTTGAGCGTATTAGTGGCACAATGTCTTCATGGAGTGTCGCTTGCTTTCATTCTACCGATTGGGTTAGCGCGCATCTTAAAGGTCTATCCAGCTGAACACAAGTACAATAGCATTGCTGTAGCTTTAACACAGATCTGCATGGCCTTTTCCACACTTGGGACTATCTTTTCTGGATTTTTAATCACATATTTCGGGCAACGAGGATGTTTTCTCGCCATGATTCCCTTCAATATCACACTCATTGTCATCACTATGCTGCAGTGTACTTCGGAAAGTTCTGAACTTGCAGATGGCCCTGCTTCTAGACCCGCTTCATCTAAACACAATATTCAAAGTGTATCATTGCGCGATATTTTAAGCGACTATCAAGTGTACATCGTCGCAGGTGGCTTCACAGTTTGTTTCCTACATAAGGGTGCATTGGAACCAACGATAGGGTTCTGGTTAGCGTACGAATTTGGCGTCGGATCTGACATTACAGGACTGATATGGGGCGTCGGAGGATTAGTCATCATACCAGCCAATGTGATAGGGGCATGGTTTGCTCGGTTGTATCCCCGGTGGATGTGGCTATATGCTCTTGTCCATCTTGCCACGTGTGTGTTTCCAATCGCCTATCTACCATATTCTACATCTCCAGTTCTCGCTGCTCTTGCTGTGGTCTCTTATCTCTATTGTGCAATTTCCGCGCGTTACTCCTTGACCATAATATTATCTGCTCTCGCCGAGATCAAATATCCCCATGCGTACGGACGCGTTATGGCCGTAGCTAATTTTGGAATTACCATGCCGTATCTGATAGGACCGCTTTTTGGAGTACCTCTCATAAATAGTATAGGTTTCAAATACACCTGCTTTTGTATAGGGACCTTGTACGTTGTTTACCCGGGACTGCTGTTTTTCTTGAGAAACATTAGAGAAGACGTTCGAGCCGACAACGAAGATGAAGATGAAATGGAATTTATGTTGTCGAGCAGCAGTCATAGTGACCAGACAAATTAGCTTTCAAATTGTAGCAAAATTTGTACTGCTGATATTAAAGCAATCAAACCAAGGGCGTCTAGGTGATCGTTTTTACATCCCTTGCGCTCATTTTGACGAGTGTATCCACCTTATGTATGATGGTAGGGGCCGAGGGTTCTTAAGTCCGGGGGTCTGGAAAGACTTGTATTTGATAGATGTTTTGACTATATTAATACTCATGAAATCCTTAATGACAAACAATTTGGTTTTCGCCCCAAGCACTCAACCTACATGGCTATTGCTCAGCTGGTGGATAAAGTCAACACTGCCGTAGAAAAAAATGAAACCACGCTTGGAATAGTCCTTGATTTATCAAAAGCATTCGATACAATTGATCATAAAATACTTTTACATAAATTGGAACATTATGGATTTCGTGGTGTGGTACTTGATTGGTTTAAGAACTACTTAAGTAACAGAACACAATATGTATCTTATAACAATTGTAATTCAAACTTAAGAGATATTGTATGTGGTGTTCCACAGGGATCTATATTGGGCCCACTACTTTTTATACTTTATGTAAATGACATAACGTATACATCCAATATTCTTGATTTTATACTGTTTGCTGATGACACCACTATTACTTACTCGCACAACGACATCAATAGCAAAATAAATATAGTAAACGAAGAATTGAAAGAAGTTAGCAATTGGTTTAAGGCCAACAAATTATCAGTAAATGCAAGCAAAATCTAACTATATTAGGTACACGTCATATGACATCTGCAAAAACACGGGATTTAAATGTTGTATTAAATGATACCTTTCTAGAAAGAGTAAAGTGTACCAAATTTCTTGGTGTACTAATTGATGAATGCATGCATTAGGCATGCCTAACATGGAAAAATCACATTGATTGTATGGCGAAAACAGTATCACGCAATATTGGTGTCATGAACAAACTTAAATTCGAATCCCAGGCCGTATACTACATACTCTGTATTGTTCTTTAATCTTACCCTACCTTAGCTATGGAATACTCATATGGGGAAACACGTGTAAATCGTATTTAGACAAATTAGTTAAATTACAAAAATGGGCAGTAAGAACTGTTTCTAAGAGTCATTACCGAAGTCATACCGGACCTTTATTTGCCAAAAATAATTTTCTCACTGTAACTGATATGCACACACTTGAACTTGGGGTCTTTATATACAAATTTTCAATAAATGAACTCCCCACGTCATTTAAAAATTACTTCAAAAAACGCTCTGATGTTCACGACTATCCAACAAGACACGTTAATGATTTCAATTTGACAAACAATAAGAAATCATTTCCCGACCATGCTATTCGAACGCGTGGTCCCATTCTTTGGAATTCACTTTCAAAATTAATAAAAGAATCAACACCTGTGAACCATTTTCGAAACAAACTTAAGAAAAACATCATCCAAAAATATGAATAATTCGCTTTTTGAGCTCGTCCTTGTTTGTCTTGTCTTGTTTAAGTCGCTGTCAGATTTTGTATTAAATATGTAACATGTACTGTATTGTATTGTGTTAAAGATGTAGGCTATTTACAGGCCTTATTGGCTTTTCAGCCTACTCCTCCATACGCTTTTGTTGTTTTTAAGTGTTACATTTTTGATGTAGTGTTGTTTTATGGAAATAAATTTGATTTGATTTGATTTGATTTAAGTCCGGGGGTTGCCACCTTCCAATTTTTTAAACCGCCATTTGGAAAAATGTCTTAATTGTATGGTCCTGAATCTTATAGTACGAGGGAGTATCAAAAAGTTCTTGAGGGGTCAAAGGTCATTACAAACCAGCTTGTGACAATAATCTTATGGGTAACATGGGTTTTACACAGATTGACCTCTATTGACCCCTACATGTCCTTTGACCTCTTTCTGTCAACACTTTAAACCATTTATTGCTGTTTTTGGAATAACGCAATCTGAGGATCAATCAATGGCGGTCAATCTGAAGATCTCTACAATGGCAGTGTGCACTCTTAGAAAAAATGGTTCGTTTAAGAACCCTTTTTTGTCCCGCGGGGAGCACCTTTTGGCCTAAAAGGTTCTAAAAAGAACCTTAGAATGGTTCTTTGAAGAACTTTCAAATTTTAAATAAGACATAAAGGTATATTTACTTTTTTGTTTTTATGTAATATGCAAATTCAAGAGAAATGTAAACAAATTTAGTCCTTTTCAACTGTTAAAAATCATTTCTTCCTGGCTAAAAACATTTTTTACCGTTTTACCAAGAACCATTGAGGGTTCTCCATAATTTTTCCCCAAAAGGTTCTTGAAGCTTGAGGAACCATTTTCTTGGCTAAAGAACCCTTTTAGAACCTTTTTTGGTTCTAAAAGGAACCCAATGAAATTTCTATAGGGTTCCTTTTAGAACCAAAAAAGGTTCTAAAAGGGTTCTTTAGCCAAGAAAATGGTTCCTCAAGCTTCAAGAACCTTTTGGGAAAAAATTATGGAGAACCCTCAATGGTTCTTGGTAAAACGGTAAAAAATGTTTTTAGCCAAGAAGAAATGATTTTTAACAGTTGAAAAGGATTAAATTTGTTTACATTTCTCTTGAATTTGCATATTACATAAAAACAAAAAAGTAAATATACCTTTAGGTCTTATTTAAAATTTGAAAGTTCTTCAAAGAACCATTCTAAGGTTCTTTTTAGAACCTTTTAGGCCAAAAGGTGCTCCCCGCGGGACAAAAAAGGGTTCTTAAACGAACCATTTTTTCTAAGAGTGTGTGGACAGGTAATAAAAAGTGGGAGAAATGTGTGACTTTGCACAGTGACTTTGCACAGTGACTTTTTAAAGATGTCTGAAGGGTTACATATAAAAAAAAAAGTTTCTGGCTCCTTCACATCTTGGTGATGTCAAAATCTTTTTGATACCCCTCGGATATGTTAGAAACATCATTTCTCTCACCTATAATTAAAAAACCGGGTGAAATTCCGATATTTGGAACTTTTTGGGAACGAACATCCTTCCTCCTGGGCGCGGAGCTACGTGGTGGGTGGGGCGGCGATTGTGGTGAGTGGGGCGGCGATTGTGGTGAGTGGGGCTTTGAGGCGCCGCTCCCCATTAATATTCGTTAAGAAGACCGAAAAAGAGAGAGAGAGAGAGCGAGAGAGAGAGAGAGAGAGAGAGAGAGAGGGGGGGGGGGGGGGGAGGAAGGTGGAAGAGTAGAGTTGTGAGTAGTGAGGGGTCCAGGGAGGAAGAGAGAAAGGTGGAGGGGGTACATTTAAAACCTCTAAAATTAAAAATTAAACCTTTACTTTTAAATGATAGTATTATGCTTAACGCATATATATAGGTGTAAAACACTCTTTGGTCCGTGTCAGAAATGAAATGAAACAGAAGAGTAAACAAGGAGGGAAAATATAAAGGGGTCGTAAACAAGGAGGGAAGGAAAGGGTAAAGATTCAAAAAGTGAGAGACAGTGAGATCAAAACTACAGGGAACCAGACGAGAATTACAGAGAAAGATCCCTCTCCTTTCTTTCTGATAAAAAGTAGGTCTGACCCCTCCCCCAATTTTGGCAACCTTAAAAGCCTTAGAAAATATGAGTTAATGACGACTGAAGTTAGGTCACTGTCCCTTGCGTGAAAAAGAAATAGAAAACCAAAAAGTGTATTAAAAAGTAATCGGATTTTTAAAAATGTTTTCAGCTTAACTAACTACCGGGAGATCCACGCTCTGGATCCCCCATCAAAGAGTTGACCTATATCGACCCCTCCATGAATTCTGCTTTAGGAATAATCTCGCAGAAAATAAATCACCCCTTCGTAGCCAGGGGGGGGGGGGGGGGGGGGGGGGGGGGGGGGGGGGGGGGGGGGGGGGGGCTGGTAAAGTCCTTGTCAGTTCACTTTCAACCCCCATATGAAAAACCTGGCTACGCCACTGTCACATCAGCCACTATACTGTGAGTTTAACGCAACAAGACTCTATCTGTAATAGCTGCCAGATGTTATCATGTGTGATACTAGTTTGTAGACCCATTGATCTAAACTAAAATTAACACAGGGAAGCTAAACCGGTACGGTAGGCTATTTTAACTAAAATCTCAGTGACAATATATTCAATAGCTGCCGCATGTTAGATATTACCAGGTTCTTTCAAGATGTTTTCTTGTGAAAACACAATCTTACAGATGGCAGCCATTGCAAATAGGGCTTTGTTGTACTAAATCATCGATAAAATACGTCGTTGTTGGAACAGTCAACAATTATAGTCTAACACAGTGGCGTAATCAGAGGGGGGATAGGGCGGCGACCGACACCCCCCATATTAGAGTCGTTTCGGTCGAAATTGGCACTGTCAGTTGAGATTCCACTGTCGGTTATCGAATCACCCCCACCCCCGCTCTCAAGTTGCTGACTCGGCGCCCCCTCCTCCCCGCTCGTAATTTACTTTTTCGAACATGATCCTAGGGAAATTCACTTCATTCCATTTTAATAATAATTTTAATAATAAAGCAAAATTCACTGATATTTCGCCCCATCCATCCAATATGAAAAAAGTTAGCTACGCCTGCATGGGCTTACAATATATTACCAGGATTTTCCTATTAATGATATCATGATATGGACGGTATGGTGTTGTTAGCAAGACTATAAATAAAGACTGGAACCATCATTCATGACAAGACACAGTCGGGAGTGGATCGTGACGGACCACTGAGTTTATTACTCTAATTGTCAAAGCGCAACTTGAGCATAGTTGCGAGCGCAATGGCAACATAGCCGGAAAGCGTGACGACGACGACACAAATGCGGCAATGTCTCATTTCTATGATGACCGGCGTACAATAGCATTTCATAGACAATCATTCCTGCGCTGATGAATTATGGTACAGCTGTGTTGTCATATTAATGGACGATTGAGGTTGAATGCAGGTTTGAAATAAGTTCAACAGTTCCACAACATTTAACTTTGCATGACTTAATAATTCTTTGGAAAATGAAAGATCCAATGTTATTCATCATCTCGCCACAGTAAGTAAAGCCTCGGATCTATTGTGCGCTCATGTATTGTCATGGCTATTGAAGCAATAGGACATTGACATTTAAGAGTTGACTGATTTTGAAACAAGTTCAATGATATATAGTTTATTGCAGGACCATTTTAAAACTGTAAACTATGGACAGCTATTGAAGCAATAGCACATTGACATTTAAAGGTAGATGTTCCGATTTTCAACTTGAAGTTTTCTATTCTACATGAAAGGTCATCCTAAAAAAAGTCGTGTTCCAAAGTTTGAGTTGCATAGCTCTAATGGTTCTTATTTTAGACGCACAAGATGCTGTGAACTGTACCTATTGAGTAGTACACAAACTATATCGGTGGTAACCACCATTCGCGGTAATTCAACGCTATTTCATCGATTTCTCCGTCATTATACCGAATTAGGCAGTCAAATTTCAGTATGATGATGAGAAAAATACGAGCTTTCATGTGATATGAAAATCTCCGTATGTTTGAAATAATTCTGTGTTACGATAATGTGATCGGGTCATCTACCTTTAAGAGTTGACTGATTTTGAAACAAGTTCAATGACAGTTTATTGCAGGACCAAACTATGGATAGATTTTATCGATTTAATGTTAGGAAAATGTAAGGGCTACGACTATGGTAGGATTAGGAACCCGCCATTTGCAAAAAACAAGTTTCTGAATTACGACCAATGGTCTTGGTTCCCCGAATGTGGAAAACCAATCGGTTCTCGATTGGTATTTTACGATTTTAATCGAAAAATCTTTAATTAAGTTACATTGAATGAATTTATGTGTAGACATTTCTATGTATGCCCCCGAACTATGTCGCATTTGTACGCGGGGATCACCTGTATTTTCAGATTTTTAGAAGATTTAAACCATTTTCTGGCAAGAATATTTTTAAATTTACACATAGAAAATCATTCAATGTGGTATTAAGCTTGAATTAAAATATGTATCGAGAGCATAAGATTTTAAACAATCGAGAATCTAAGCCCTCTACGGTCATTCTTCAAGATAAATGTTCACAAGACTTCCGGCTTTATGCCGTGAAAGTAGGGCTATTATATTGTTATGATTATTTGTGAATCAAAATGTATATTATAAAGCTATAATTTTATACCAATCTCGGCTGCTTATTCATTTTAGTTACCGAGAAATCACAATTTTAATCACGCAAGGCTGCGAGGCAGGGGGATTCCCATAATGTCATAATCTTCCATTTATTCAAATTAAGGGCCTATCAAATAAAGGGCATATCAAATGAAGACCTCCAAGAAAAACGGATTATAATATAATCATTTCGATTGCTAGGTATATAAAATGTTACTTTTATTTACTCGTTTTGCACAATTAAAATCCCCATTGAAATCAGACTTAAAACTTTAGCCTTAAATTCACGAACAAACTGCGGAAACACCGTTTATCAAAACGAGCATCATTCATCAGTTTGCGGATGGGATTGATTTTGTCATGTTTATACTATCCTTTTTTGATAGAAACCTAACAACCCCCCCGATATTTTGCATGTTTTACAAGTTCGCGTTTAGTTTAAAACACGCATGGCCAAAAGCCCAGTCTCCCCTCCCAACACTGACTGCTGTCAATTCCGGGTGTCTACAAAACTAAGACCTAAGACCTAAGACCTAAGACCTAAGACCTAAGACCTAAGACCTACAAAACTAAGACCCAACCAGGTACAAAACTAAGACCCGAGTACAAAACTAAGACCCAACCAGGTACAAAACTAAGACCCGAGTACAAAACTAAGACCTGACCAGGTACAAAACTAAGACCCGAGTACAAAACTAAGACCCAACCAGGTACAAAACTAAGACCCAAGTACAAAACTAAGACCCGACCAGGTACAAAACTAAGACCCGAGTACAAAACTAAGACCTGACCAGGTACAAAACTAAGACCCGAGTACAAAACTAAGACCCAACCAGGTACAAAACTAAGACCCAAGTACAAAACTGGGGGTTAACCGGAAGTGATCTAGGATTAGTCCGGGGGTCATGGGGGTGGTGTGGGGGTTAACTGGATGTAGTCCGGGGGTCGTATGGAGGATGTGGGGGTTAACCGCAAGTGATCTAGAATTGGTCCGGGGGTCGTGTGGGTGGTGTGGGGGTTAACCGCAAGTGATCTAGGATTGGTCCGGGGGTCGTATGGGTGGTGTGGGGGTTAACCGGAAGTGATCTAGGATTAGTCCGGGGGTCATGGGGTGGTGTGGGGGTTAACCGGAAGTGATCTAGGATTAGTCTGGGGGTCATGGGGGTGGTGTGGGGGTTAACTGGAAGTGATCTAGGATTGGTCCGGGGGTCGTGTGGGTGGTGTGATGGGTTAACCGGAAGTGATCTAGGATTAGTCCGGGGGTCATGGGGTGGTGTGGGGGTTAACTGGAAGTAGTCCAGTAGTATTAGTTAGTATTTTATTATTCAGGGAGTACAAGACAATCACTAGGTCTGGGGTGTGGGTCAAGGGGTGGGAGGGGTATTTTTTTACCATAGATCAAGTACTTTTTATCCATTATAAAAAAAATAAAAAAAATAATTCCCCCCCCCCCGGGCCCCCACCCATCCACCTCGGAGCTACCACCCCACCCCATCATCCCACCCATACCAAGTTCTGACCAAAACCACAGCAGACCAACAAAACTTGCAATGGAATTCATGTCGTACGAGATACACAGTATTTCCGATACAAATTAAGTTGCCGAATTTGACTACCCGATCTACAAAACTAAGACCCTACCAGGTACAAAACTAAGACCCGGAAGTACAAAACTAAGACCTGACCAGGTACAAAACTAAGACCCGGAAGTACAAAACTAAGACCTGACCAGGTACAAAACTAAGACCCGGAAGTGATCTAGGATTAGTTCGGGGGTGGTGTAGGGGTTGACTGGAAGTGATCTAGGATTAGTCCGGGGGTCATTTGGGTGATGTGGGGGTTAACCGCAAGTGATCTAGGATTGATCCGGGGGTCGTGTGGGTGGTGTGGTGGTTAACCAGAAGTGATCTAGGATTGGTCCGGGGGTCGTGTGGGTGGTGTGGTGATTAACCGGAAGTGATCTAGGATTAGTCCGGGGGTCATGGGGGTGGTGTGGGGGTTAACTGCAAGTAGTCCAGTAGTATTAGTCAGGGGGTCATGCGAGTGGTGTGGGGGTTAAACTTTTTTGACCCCCCCTTTTTGAGGGTCTGAACTTTTTTGACCCCCCCTTTGGTGAGGTAGAACACTTTTTTGACCCCCCTTATTTTCCAGCCCCCCCACCAGAGTATTTATGAACGTACCCCTAGTGATTGTCTTGTATTCCCTGAATAATAAAATACTGCTTTTTAATGTCATTTTGTGCTAAAAATTGTAACAAAACTAGACCCCCGGACTACTTCCGAATAACCCCCACACCACCCAAATGACCCCCGGACTAATCCTAGATCACTTCCGGTTAACCCCCACACGACCCCCGGACCAATCCTAGATCACTTGCGGTTAACCCCCACATCATCCACACGACCCCCGGACTAATCCCGGACTACATCCAGTTAACCCCCACACCACCCCCATGACCCCCGGACTAATCCTAGATCACTTCCAGTTAACCCCCACACCACACACACCACCCCGGACTAATCCTAGATCACTTCCGGGTCTTAGTTTTGTACCTGGTCAGGTCTTAGTTTTGTACTCGGGTCTTAGTTTTGTACCTGGTAGGGTCTTAGTTTTGTAGATCGGGTAGTCAAATTCGGCAACTTTGTATCGGAAATACTGTGTATCTCGTACGACATGAATTCCATTGCAAGTTTTGTTGGTCTGCTGTGGTTTTGGTCAGAACTTGGTATGGGTGGGATGATGGGTGGGGTGGTAGGTCCGAGGTGGGGGGGGGGGGGGGGGGTGGGGGGGGGGGGGGGTGGCATTTTTTTAATTTTTATATAATGGATAAAAAGTACTTTATCTATGGTAAGAAATACCCCTCCCACCCTTGACCCATTGTACTCCCTGAATAATAAAATACTGCTTTTTAATGTCATTTTGTGCTAAAATTGTAACAAAACTAGACCCCGGACTCTTTCCGGTTAACCCCCCACACCACCCAAATGACCCCCGGACTAATCCTATATCACTTCCGGTTATACCCCACACCACCCCGGACTAATCCTAGATCACTTCCGGTTAACCCCCACACCACCCCGGACTAATCCTAGATCACTTCCGGTTAACCCCCACACCACTCGCATGACCCCCTGACTAATACTACTGGACTACTTGCAGTTAACCCCCACACCATCCCCATGACCCCCGGACTAATCCTAGATCACTTCCGGTTAATCACCACACCACCCACACGACCCCCGGACCAATCCTAGATCACTTCTGGTTAACCACCACACCGCCCACACGACCCCCGGATCAATCCTAGATCACTTGCGGTTAACCCCCACATCACCCAAATGACCCCCGGACTAATCCTAGATCACTTCCAGTCAACCCCTACACCACCCCCGAACTAATCCTAGATCACTTCCGGGTCTTAGTTTTGTACCTGGTCAGGTCTTAGTTTTGTACTTCCGGGTCTTAGTTTTGTACCTGGTCAGGTCTTAGTTTTGTACCTGGTAGGGTCTTAGTTTTGTAGATCGGGTAGTCAAATTCGGCAACTTAATTTGTATCGGAAATACTGTGTATCTCGTACGACATGAATTCCATTGCAAGTTTTGTTGGTCTGCTGTGGTTTTGGTCAGAACTTGGTATGGGTGGGATGATGGGGTGGGGTGGTAGCTCCGAGGTGGATGGGTGGAGGCCCGGGGGGGGGGGGGGGGGGGAATTTTTTTTAATTTTTTTTTTATAATGGATAAAAAGTACTTGATCTATGGTAAAAAAATACCCTCCCACCCCTTGACCCACACCCCAGACTAGTGATTGTCTTGTACTCCCTGAATAATAAAATACTAACTAATACTACTGGACTACTTCCAGTTAACCCCCACACCACCCCATGACCCCCGGACTAATCCTAGACCACTTCCGGTTAACCCATCACACCACCCACACGACCCCCGGACCAATCCTAGATCACTTCCAGTTAACCCCCACACCACCCCCATGACCCCCAGACTAATCCTAGATCACTTCCGGTTAACCCCCACACCACCCCATGACCCCCGGACTAATCCTAGATCACTTCCGGTTAACCCCCACACCACCCATACGACCCCCGGACCAATCCTAGATCACTTGCGGTTAACCCCCACACCACCCACACGACCCCCGGACCAATTCTAGATCACTTGCGGTTAACCCCCACATCCTCCATACGACCCCCGGACTACATCCAGTTAACCCCCACACCACCCCCATGACCCCCGGACTAATCCTAGATCACTTCCGGTTAACCCCCAGTTTTGTACTTGGGTCTTAGTTTTGTACCTGGTTGGGTCTTAGTTTTGTACTCGGGTCTTAGTTTTGTACCTGGTCAGGTCTTAGTTTTGTACTCGGGTCTTAGTTTTGTACCTGGTCGGGTCTTAGTTTTGTACTTGGGTCTTAGTTTTGTACCTGGTTGGGTCTTAGTTTTGTACTCGAGTCTTAGTTTTGTACCTGGTCAGGTCTTAGTTTTGTACTCGGGTCTTAGTTTTGTACCTGGTTGGGTCTTAGTTTTGTACTCGGGTCTTAGTTTTGTACCTGGTTGGGTCTTAGTTTTGTAGGTCTTAGGTCTTAGGTCTTAGGTCTTAGGTCTTAGGTCTTAGTTTTGTAGACACCCGTCAATTCCCATTGAAATCCCATAAAAAGGGCCTACTTCCAGTTCCTTTATGAACGAAGTGACGTGTGTGACGCAGAATGACAGCGCGAACATGCTATGTCGCGCGGACTAGTTCTGCGTTTTAGATCGCGTACTTTACGACGCTTCCTACGCCCTACCATAACGCGGTATTCATTTTGTCAGACAGTTGAACCAAATAATACGTCCTCTTTATGAAAGTATCTCAAAAACTAGGTTGGTGACCCTATTTTTTAATTTCATTAATCTGTAGTGCCTATTAATGCGCAATAATTATTAAGTTTACAACAAAAGTGGCGGAGCAATTTTGTTTTTAAATCCAAAAATGTTTGGCCTAAAAATTATATTTCCATAGGATTGTGTACTAAATAGTAGTCAAAATTGCCTAAAAACACGTGTTTGGCTGTGGCTCAAAAACAAAGTCGGTGACCCCCATTTTTTATTCAAGATTCTTTTTTATAATCGTATAAGAAAATTTGGCGGACAAATTCTATCTTGGTGCAGTACCTTAAAAAGAAATGGAGAAAACCAGAAAGTGTATACTAAATGTTTGATTGACACCCCTCCCCCCACCCCACCCGAATGACTGAATCACACACAGACTTAAACGAAGGATGCAGCTATACGGTTTCACCTACAGCCTCAGACGACCTAAAAAGACGGGCAAAAATGTCAGAAATATCCTTGAATGTAAAGGAAAATACAATGTTTGTGAGCTTTTACCGGGGCTTTTACACGGCTTCGAAACGCCATCGGCGGTCACCTAATTTCAAAAAACTATAAGCGGACCCCGAACCTCACGCCGTAAGATAACAATGGCGTAGAAAGCTATATAATGGCAGAGAAATAAAATGACGGAGTAAGACATATAATTTAAGTACAAAGTTACAAAATGACGGACCATGTCTTAGCAAGTACAAAATTACGAAGAATGACGTAGAAAGCCATAATAGAATGACGGACAAAATAACATACAAAGCCATTGAATGACGGATGTTGACGTTCTTCCACGTCCTTCAGCGTCTTTCCACATTCTACCACGTCCATCCACGGTCTTCTACGTCCTTCAAGAACTTGTGGAAGGATGCAAAAAGACGTAGATGAATATGGGAGGGCTTGGAAGAATGCAAAAGCACGTGGAAGGACGGCGAAGGACTTGAAAGACGTACGAACAAGTCGATAAAATGACGGAGTAAGACATATAATTTAGGTACAAAGTTACAAATGACGGACCATGTCGTAGCAAGTACAAAATTACGAAGAATGACGTAGAAAGCCATAGAATGACGGATAAAATAACATGCTCTCTAAATGTAAAAGAGTGAAATTCCACTCTAATGGAGTGAAAATTTACTCTTCAAAGGATTGCCTACAGTGATCGCTCTAATTGAAAGTCACTCCTTGAAAGAGTAGAACCATTTTCACTCCAAACAAAGAGTTATTATCCAAACTATACCTTATCTCGACCAAACAACTGCTATCATTTGCCTATGTTACATTATCACTTCCTTTCGGGAGTGAAACGATATCATATATCAACATGATATTTCTCTATGTAAAGTATCTCATGATATTTCTCTATGTAAAGTATCTCAATCTACTTTCTATGGTGTTTTTAATCGATGATGTGTTTACGCGTTTCATTAATGTAATTTATATTTAATCATTATTTGGACTTTAAAATGTTATGCAGAACAATTAACATTGATATCATCATTAATTATCACTTCAATAATGAATAAATTTAATAAAATAAAGAATATTTTGAGTTTTTGAATATTTTTCTATTTGATTGTGTTCCGGCTCGCAAATTAAATCTGGTACAACTGATCACTCGCACAGAGTGAAAAGTCACTCGACACAGAGTGAAAACCACTCTTTTCGAGTGACAATAATTTCACTCTGAACTCATCAACCGCACAGAGTGAAAAGTCACTCGACACCGAGTGAAAAATCACACTTTACGAGTAACCATTGTGGATTATTTTGATTCAGGAATTGATAATGGCAGACATTTTGGATTTTAACTGATGCTAAATCGGATATATAATTTTTTCTTTTTCTCTTGTCAATCGAATATGGACATATATGGACACATTGGACAACATAAAAAGTGTTTGATCTTGTTTAAAGGTAAAACTAATAGCCACGTGGAAAGTTTTAATTCTTTTCGCTCCAGAGCAAAATGTGACCTTTATTCTTTCATGAAGCATAACTAAAATGTTGGAAATCTACATGTATGCAATAATGCATGACTGTAGGTTATCCGGATCAATGTAAATCTACGCACCATTGTTTAAATTTAATGATTGATTCACTCAGTAGATGTAAATCTATTTCACTTGGGATAATTCGGAGAGAGGGAAATGCACTATACAAGAATTAAATCCTCCCGCTAATGACATATCGTCGTATGTATGGCTGAGAAAACATTGAATTTCAAAACAAAGGTGATGTTTAAGAAAATGTTTTGACATTATAGAGTACGCGATTGGCTGGACCTTGTTCTGACATTCAAGTCATTGTATACTGTATACGAGGTTTAAGACTTAAGACACAAACATGTCTCATAATATTTTGGTTAGTATAATCGTGTAACATTGAGGTCTAACAAACATAAAAATTCGCGCTCTGGTGCAAATCCTCGTTTGTAAAATTCATTGTGATTAACAATTTCCATGGTGATTGTTGTTTCTGTACAGGCTTATTAATATTTTTTTGTCAAATTACATTTATAATAAAAATTCCATTAAAATGGAAAGTTGGCGGTCAAAAGGAAATTGGGATATAAGGCAAATAGAAAGAGCAAAAATAGCAACATTTGTAAATACGGCTTTTAGTTGCTAAAATTATGTGGCAGAAGAAGCAAGCGCATAGATGATAATTGTGCAAGATTCTTGCATGGCATTACTAGAAAGCAATATAAATTACAGCCATAGTTTAGTGATAAACACGGTTTTGGCAGCATAAATAAAAATAATAAACAAAATACTGAATCAAATAAACAAAGCAAATAGATAAATAAATAAAAATGATTAAATAAATAAATGAATAATTATGCAAATAAGTAATATTATAAATAAATAAATAAATAAATAAGTATAGAAATAAATAGGTTTATAAGCCAATAAATAAATTTAACATTCAATTTAAGTTTTAAATATACGGTATGTCATATGTATTCAATTTATTTGATCAATACATAAATAAATGTAGAAATAAATAAATGAGTATTTTTTTATTTTTAAATACTTTTAAATAAATAGTTGAATAATTTTGTTAATAAATAATAATATAAATCGAAAATTAAATTTTAGATAGAAAATAAATGAATCAATAAACTAATGAATCAATACATAAATACACGCATATTAAAAATTAAAATATT
>CM069451.1:56412007-56593254 GCA_035610835.1 Ophiura sarsii
ATAGGGAACTTGCAATTTTATTCAATTTTTTTGGTGGCTATTTTATGAATGAATAAAGTATAATACGAGGGTCATTCAATAAGTTCTACCTCCTACCTCATAACTTTGCTATTATATAAGCCAGTCGTATGAAATATTCCACAATTGTAGCTTTGAATCCCAACTACAATTTCATAGTAAATTGGTCTGAGTACTCGTTGTACTTTTCTGGCGATGCAGTGAAAACCAGACGTCCATTTAGTGCGACGGAAACGGATAAAAAACAATCAAATGTATCATAAGTACTATTCATTTGGCCAATTCTAAGAGACAAAACGTACCTATCGGTCAATTAAAACCGTTCTAAATTACAAATGTCTCTTGAACAGAATATAAATAATAAAAGTGACTGATTTCTTGGGGAAAATACCCTCTAATTAGCCAGAACTAGGCCAGGACAACTATTAATCTAAACCCTACCTATAGAGAACCGCTGTAAAAGTCATATTTGCTTTTTATAAGAACTAAGAGATCTTCATTATACTGGACTAAATGGAGGGATTTCAAGTCTCCCGAAGAGGTAATATTCTATCACTGAGTACCTGATTGACTATTCTAAAGGTTGCATATAAGAAAAACTCATAAAGTTACTATCATGTTAATATTTCACATTCGAGGTATCACTGTGGCTTGACTTGTAACAACGACAATTTGACCGAATAGCAGTATTCCCGTATGCTAAAGGCGTAGCAATACATTCGAGTTGATAGTATACTTTTTGAAAGCCTACAAACGTTATATCACCTACAATCTGATTTATACATGATAATACAGTATTATATTCGGAAATCATCTATTGTTTTCTATTTTCAGTATTTAAATCAGGCTGTTATATCTAATCATACAATAGGGAGAGAAACGAAATAAAACCCATGTATTTATCTTTAGGGTAATTGTCCGTGTCCGTGTCCGTGTCCAAAATCTCTCTCTGGCTTTGATCACATCATAACAAAAGTAAAACAGGTATCAGTTATCATTTACGATCATTGTGTAGCTATGATTCCGAGCTATAATTATGACAAATGTCATGAGGCTGACATTCATATTAACGATGTTATGAGTGAGGAGGTAGAACTTATTGAGTGACCCTCGTATATCCATAAAAGTACACAATTATTTGAAGAGTGGGATACAGGCTACCGGCTGGCGTAATTTGTGGATACACATAGATTTGCAATGAAAAACAGTGAGCAGGAGAACAGCTAAGTTAGTGAAACTTCGTACTTTCAGGCTCAATTTCTCAAAGAGAGTACGGTAGTTTTAATTACAGAATAAGTTGTGGTAGCTGATAAAATGTGCTTTAAGCTTTTCATTTATATCAAATCTGTGGTATTCACCAGCCTAACTATGTGTTAAAAATGTACACCAAGCTATACCTTTTGAATTGACCTTAGGCGTGAAATCTCACGGTAAACTATAGGGGCATGTACATTCCTTTGCACTCCATATGTATTTGTATTTGGCGCGCACATTTAGTCTGCTAAGCAGCAGGATTTAATAGCGCGTGCAAGGGTCCAATTGTCATATCGATTACAGGCGCGTGCCAGAGGGTAAAAAAAAAAGGGGGAGAAAAGGGAGGGGAGGGGAGAGGAGGAGGAGGAGCAGGGGAGGGGAGGAGAGGAGGAGGGGAGGGGAGGAGAGGAGAGGAGGAGGGGAAAGGGAGGGGGGAGGAGGAGCCGGGGGGGGGGGGGCACTGACATTGGAAAAAGGGTATAGATATAATAATAAGGTATGTGCCGCGCTGAAGACCCTCTTTTTTACCCTCTGCTGCTAGTTCATGACGCCCCCCCTTTTGAGCCTGCATCAGTTCTTAAGACTCCAATTTGATTGAAACTTCAAAAATCGCGAATTTGCGTTCTTGCTAATCAAAATTGAACCATAGGCCAGTTCTCAAGACCTACTTTTTTGAAGAAAAAAATTAGTTCCTAAGACCCTATTTTTTGTCATAAAATCCACTCAGTTCAGTTAAAATCCACTCAGTTCAGACCCTGGGTGGCACACCCCTACCCCCCCCCCCCCCCAAAAAAAGTTAAGTGCCCGGGAGGAGGAGGGGAGGGAAAAGGAGAGGCCGGGAGCTCACTTTTTCTCTTGACCATGTGAGTGTTTTATAACGAAAGTAAATATTGATAGCAAGGAGAGTTTTAGGTCATCCAGGCAAGTTAAAACCCAACAACTCGGCCCTCTGAATCACCAGTGGCGTAACCAGGGAGACAGCCCCCTCCCCCCAATTGCAAAAGAGTAGAAAATAAAAAGGAAGATAAGGAGGAAGGGTAACGAGCATAGACAGTGCAAGCGGGGAGTGATCCCTCCATCATTGTCACGGTGGGGACGATGCCCCCCCCCCAAATAAAGAAGCCATATTTGATGATGCCCCCCATCATTGTCACGGTGGGGACGATGCCCCCCCCCAAGCAAAAGCCATTGTTTTGGGCGAATTAGTTTCAATGTTTAACTATTCAAAAGTGGCGTCGCCAGAGCGGGGGGGGGGGGGGGGGGGGGGGGGGTGGGGTGTGTTTAACTATTTAACAGTGGCGTCACCAGAGGGGGTGAGGGGGGGGGGGACGATCGCCCCCCCCCATATTGACGTCGGTTCATTTGACCACAGGATTCATGGAATTATGATGGTCAAAAGTACACAGATGAAAAAATTTCGCGCGCTGCGCTCGCATAATGTGTCCCTAAAGTGCAACATTCTTTGCTACAAGCTTGTTTAGAGCCAAAATGTACCTCGATCGTGCCAAAAATAGGTGTAAAGTCGAACAATTTCGCGCATTTTTTGGCTCACAAAAGTCTTGTCGGTTCATTTTCATTTCTCGCCCCCCCCCTCAATATGAATAACCTACCTATACGCCACTGCTATTCAAGCTTAACAACATGGTTTCAGGAACGTTTTCTGGACCATTTTAGGGAAAAAAATTGAAATTTTGGCGCGTGAGTTAGATTCAATGTTTCTTTATTCAAGTATAAAAAGATGGCTTAAGGAACGTTTATCTGGACCATTTTAGTTTTAAAAAACTGACAGTTTGTACGCTCAGGAACGTTTTTCTGGAGCTTTTTAGTGTTAAAATAGCATTTTTTTTACGCGCTTCGCGCGAATTGCTTTCAAGGTTTATTCCAGCTTTATAACAACGTTGCAACATGTTTCAAGAACGTTTTATTGACCATTTTAGTTAGTAAACTAGACATTTTTACGCGTTTCGAGCCAATTGGTTTCATTTTTTTTTATTATTCAAGCTTAAACAAAATGGCTTTATGAACGTTTTTCAGGACCATTTTAGTGTTAAAATAACCAGTTTTTGCACAAATTATTTTCAATGTTTTATTATTCAAGCTTAACAAGATTGCTTCAGGAACGTTTTCAAGACCATTTCAGTGTAAAAATAACCAATTTTTGCGCGCTACGCGCGAATTAGTTGGAATGTTTTATTATTCAACCTTAACAAGATAGTTTCAGGAACGTTTTTTTTAACCTTTCTTTTTACAATAGCCATTTTTCTAAAAATATTTTGTTATTCAATTTGAACAAGATGGCTTCAGAAACGTTTTCTGGACCTTTTTATTGTTAAAATATTCATTTTTTTTGCGCGCTACGCGCGTATTAGTTTCACTGATTATTGAAGCTTAAAAAGATAGCTTCAGAAACGTTTTTCTCAATCCTTATTTTTATAATAGCCAATTTGTTCGCGCTCCGCGGGAATTATTTTTTATTTTGTGTTATTCAATTTCAACAAGATGGCTTCATAAACGTTTTCTGAAACTTTTTAGTGTTAAAATAGACATTTTTTGTGCGCTACGCGCGTATTAGTTTTACTGATTATTTATTATTCAAGCTTAACGAGATGGCTTCAAGAATGTTTTTCTAAACCTTTATTTTTACATATGGCAAATTTTTGCGCGCTCCGCGTCAATTATTTTTATGCTACTTTGTTATAGGGAGCACATCAAAACTCGACCGCCCGGCAACCGCCGGTTCCGTGGGGTTCCGTGCGGTTGCAGCCGGTTTCTATTATTCTAAACAATGATATGCGGTCCAACCGGGCGGAACCGGCGGTTGCCGCGCGGTCGAGTTTTGATGTGCTCCCTATTCAATTGGAACAAGATGGCTTCTGAAACGTTTTCTGGACCTTTTTAGTGTTAAAATAGACATTTTTGGCGCGCTACGCGCAAATTAGTTTCATATTATCAATCAAACTTAACAACATGGCTTCAAGTACGGTTTGTTAAACTCCCGGTTAAACCTTTCTTTTGACAATAGCCAATATTCCAAAAAACCCAATCCAAGCAAAAAACCCAATCCAAGCAAAAAATCCAATCCAAGGGGGCACATCCCCCTCAGACTCGTTACCGCGGATAGCGGTGCAAACCAATGAAATTTATTTTTAGGCCCCCCGGGTAAAAAATCCTGCGCACGCCTATGGATTGGCTGATATTTACAATAGCTTACAACATAGCAGAATCACCAAATGTGTGTGAGCGAACAGCCATGCGTGCACCCCGGCGTGCACACGTTGAGTATTGGGGGAGGGGGAATGGCTTTTTACGTCGATTTTGATCTCGAAATCAAAATTAAGTTAAGTGATGTGGATACGTGTTTGGGTGATGTTTTAAATTAATTTGGCGCGATGGGTGGGCGTTTTGGGCGTTTTGTCAAGGGGATGGGGGGGGGGGGGGGGAGGTTAGTGTGTAAAGGCAAGGGGGTTAGGGGGTTAAGATAAAAGGGGTTAGGGGAGGTTAAGGTTAGGGGGTTAGGGTAAGGGGGATGGGGTTGAGGTAAGGGGGTTAGGAGTTAAGGTAATGGAAGTTAGGGGGGTTAGGATGAGGGGAGTTAGGGGGTTAAGGTTAAGGGCTGAAGGTTTAGGGGTTAAGGGGATCACAAAATAATAAGAGGTCGGGGATTTTTGGGGTTAAGGTTTGGGGTAAGGGGGGGTTGAAGTTAAGGGGTTGAAGTTAAGGGGGTTAAGGTAAGGGGGTAGGGGTGTTTAAGGTTCAGGGGGTGAAGGAATCAAAAAATAATTAGAGATCATCCGCGGTCAAATGTCATTGGAGGTCATTCAAGGTCAAAGGTCCACAAAAGGTTTTATCGTACAAAGTCATGTAAATTGCAGACGTCACAAAGTAATGTAAAATGTATAATACTCAATCCCATAGATTGTAATTAATTGTGTTATAAATGTTTAATTGAAGATGCCCTTTATCAACCTCATTACATTTTACGATTTTACAGTTGTTTTCGAAATTCACCATTGTTAGTGAAGCTTTTTATCTGCATATTGGCAGTGTATTGGATAATGTATTTTTTCTTTTTAGTTTTCTGTCTTTAAAATTGTCTTTCAATCCAAAAAATCATTGGAAATTCCTAAAGGTGACAAATGAACTTAATATTGATTTAATTAAGTCTGTTATTATCTTGGTGCAATTGTAACATTTGGAATTTAGATTGTAGTGTCATTCCACATTTTGCCCAAGATATTTTGTTTGATTGCATTTTCATAGTTGATAAAGACATGTATAGTATAAGTGAAAGATTATTGCATTTAGCATAGTGCGTATAAATGTGCATTTTCGTATGAAACATCTGATTAGGGTGCTTTTAAATTGGTTGACTAAAATGAAGGGAAAGCCCTGGAAATGCTTAATCATATTAAGGGGGGGGGGGGGGGGGTATGGGGTGGTCGGATTTCAAAATGTAGTTACTTTGCAAAAAATGAGATAAAAGCACCATGGAAACCTGCAATGTCTAAGCTTTAACATGCTTTTTATTTGAGCCAAATCGGACATTCGGTTCATATGTTATGAAAAATTTAGTTTACGGAGTTTCGAAAATCGGAGGTGATTTGTATTCGTTTGTGCGTAGAAAACGCTCACCCTGTGTTTTTTAGCAAATTCACTTTAAATTACATTTAAATAAACCATTGTAACTTTCTATAGTTTTTTTTGTGTAATAATATTAAATTAATTAATTGCGCATAATTATTCATCAAATCTTTAGGTCAACGGCATTTCTTATGTATTTTTTTAGCAAAATTCACTTTAAATTACATTTAAATAAACCATTGTAACTTTCTATAGTTTTTTTTGTGTAATAATATTAAATTAATTAATTGCGCATAATTATTCATCAAATCTTTAGGTCAACGGCATTTCTTATGTATTTATTTATTTTTTCTCACCCCGCCATATTTAAGCCCTTATATTTAAAAAATGCGATAAAAATCCTAATATACATGCGATATTCGCCAAAATTGACTCAAAATGTGTCTAAATTCAAGCGTAATAATATATGAACAATTATTTTTATCTCAAATATCAATTCATAATTTTTAAAGCAATTTTAATATTTTTGAATACGTTTCGCTCGATATCTCAAAACAAGAAAACGTGCGAAACGACTACGAACGTAACTCAATAACGCAATGATGAAATTTTATGAAATTTGAAACTCATGTTGCAAATAAGTAGATCTGTGCTTTAATGAAGCTGGATTTTTTTATTTCGGCCTCAAATTTGAATTACGTCGCAAAATTACGTGATTGGTCGGTTACCGGTTGCCATGGCAACCGTATCAAAATTCCGGCTCCATTAAAGCGTGCGGAATATCATTATACATCATTATCCTAAGAATGGGTACAATAGAAGTTTGCGTTATTGAGTTACACTTGTAGTAGTTTTTAGCCAATCAGAGCTCCTGTATGGTTACCATAGCAACCAGAACAACAAAAACACGTAATTTTGAAGCGTCTTGTTATAAGCTATATTAGTAGGCATAGCACAATGCACACACACAGAGTCTGCCACTGGGAGCATTACACCAGTGAACAACAACATATGAAAAGCTGTGTTGCATAAAGCCCTACATCCACTTCTACCTGTTACTCATTTTGCATTATTGAATGAATGGCTATTCACGATGTGGAATGTGGTTTTGTATTGTTGCCTCAATTGGCGTGCATGGATGCACTAACCCAAGTTATGAAGACAGCCATACAATATTTGGATTAATTAATCATGCAAAATGAGTAACATGTAGGAGTGGTCTGTAAGCCCTTATGAAAAACAATCTTTTCATATAATGTATGCAGCTCCACTTTGAAAAACATCCCTATATCAAATTAATTATCCTCACGAGAGGCACTCATTGTAGGGCAGTGAGCTTGCCATATATGGTAGTCATGACCTTGGACTATATAACCTTGATCCAGGTATAAATACTTATTATCAGGTTTTTTAGTTATGACTGTTTTTACCAATTTTTGAAATTGGCTCTGAACTTGAATATATTGGGCCGATTTAAATAAACCTAACCTGAGATATTGTACTAAACACTTCAATCAATTTAGTGATATGCTCAGTTTTTGCATCCTTTGAGTGCCTCCTGTGAGGAAAAGACTGAGAATTTAAATATGGGTATTTAAGAAATGGAAAAGCTTGTTTAATTTCTAAATCCATCAATATTTGTCAATCAAATTGGGTTACATGTTATATATCTATTACCGATCACTCTTATGATGGGAAAAAAATTGTCGGACATTGCTCATTTGCATATCAATGACTTGAATAGATAATTAGCTAATTTCCATATTTAATGAGCTTATGAAACTAAATTATAGTTTAAAAGATTGGGTATCGTACAATTAGCCATAATACCAAGTTTGATTGCAATACACCATTCACATCTGGATTTATAACATTTACGCATATTAATTAGCTGGACTTAGTCACTTTTTTGATTGCAGTCAGTAAAACTGGTCAAAATGACCAATTTCACTAGGTTATTTTAGCTTAATGCAATATAATTTTACCATATTTTTTAATTTAACATGGTATATAGATATTCAATTGTTAAAGAAATATGTGTAAATGGTGTTTTGAATGTTACATTATTAACAAATTGAGCTCTCTAAATCCTGATAAATTATATTTGTGGGCATTGTTACTGTTTTTGGCAGGTTTGCGGCCATTTTCCGAGTATCTCAAAACACCGTACCACAAGAATGCATTGACCGATTGTCATAATTCTTTTTGGAAAATAAATCTTTCATTGCAATCTTTCATTTGAATCCAATTTTGTACATGTCTCAATCATTTAAATGTTATGTGTGCTATGCCTAATATTATGATATATAATACTTGTATATTGAGTTTTAGGAAGGTTGTGAAAATTGATTATCAATATTGGACTTAAAAACCCCATACTCCCCCCTTAACCTACATAATTACATCAAGTGTATTTTGTGCAATATTTTATTCAGTATTTAAAGAGTTAACTGTACCCAAATAAAACAGTTATCATGTTTTCTTCTCATAATGTTACCTACAGAGTATGCCTATTGGACTCTTACGAGTTTGGTTCTAATAAACAAGTTATCAACTCTATGAAGTTTTTATCTGGTGTTCTGTTCTTGAAAATAATTATGTATTTTTAAGTCAAGGCTACTTAGAATGTTAGGTAACTCAAGTTGAAACATAATGTCAATCTTAAAACTTTTAAGTGTTAACATCGACATCATTTTATTTTAATAATTATATAATTAAAATTATAATAAACATTCCATTGAAATGGAATGGGGGCGGTCAAAAGGAAATGGCGATATGAGGCAAATAGAAAGAGCCAAAATAGCAGCATTGGTAAATACGGCTTGTAGTTGCTAACGTTGTGTGGCAGAAGATGCAATCGCAAAGGTGATAATTGTGCAAGTTTCCTAAGTGGCATTACTGGACAGCAATATAAATTACAGCTATAGTTTCAGAGAGAAAAAAAGAAACAATTTTTTAATTGTGACAAAATAAAATCCGAGAAACAAGATTTTTTAAAATATTTGGCCGAAAAAGAAATTGAAAAAATTAACAAATATTTTCTGAGAAACAAGATTTTTTTTAGATAATGGCCCCAAAAACTTATTGAAAAACAACAACAAATATTTTCCGAGAAACAAGATTTTTTTTTTTATAATGGCCAAAAAGAAAATTGTACAAATTAACAACCATCTTACGAGAAACAATCATTTTTTATATTATGGCCCGAAAATAATATTGAAAAAAATATCAAATATTGTCCGAGAAACAAGATTTCTTTTATAATGGCTCAAAAAAATGTGTACGAATAAAACAAACATCTTATGAGAATAAAGAGGTTTTTTAATTATGGCACAACAAAATTATAAAATGAAACACTTCTGCATGATTTAATAATAAAATCACCCTAAATTAAAAAAGATATATCATACATTAATTATGCACCCAAGAACCATCTTGACACTACTACAAAACATTTCTTAAATATTAGAGATAATGTAAGTTTAGCATGTACACAATCTTACAGAATCAATACCTCCGTGAGCATCTCATTAACATAGAGGTGAACCTTTGGTGACAACGGTTGCTATGTTGTTGGCAAGTGGTTATATAACCTTGGTGTCAATCCAATATGTTGGAGACTTCCAATAACTTTTTAGCATGACATTAATTCCTTCTGACATGGTGCCCATCCCGAAACCACCATAGTCGAAATATAGAGCGAATCTGGCTAAACAGGTATCTTCCATGTGTTAACTCAGGTCATCACAGTGTTGTTAAACAGATCAAGGTATCGTTTTTAAGCATTCATGTTCCCATTTCAGTATGTTATACCATAAGACCTTCCACCATACCAAATATAAGGGAAATCCATTTTTTTGATCATGCACATTATCTGGTGGTATTTAGGTGATATGGGTCTTAAAGTATCAATTACGCTAATTAACTAATTTTCATATCTGATTAACGATTTTGGTCTAGGTTTCAACATTTTACTAGCAGGAAAATTGGAGTAGACTTATCAAGGCTCTGATTTTTATGTGATAGCAATCTGTCCGAATTTGTATTTGCACAATTTAGTTCTTTTTTCCAGTATTTAAAATTTTGTTAATTATGGTATTATCCAAAACACGTTAAAATGGCGTCGACAAATTAACACCACAACGTGTTAAAAACTAGAAATATTAACAGTTCAACGTGTTAAGTAAGTGTTATCCTAACCATGTAAAAAATGGCGCTGACAAATTAACGCCACGTCTTAAAAGCAAGAATTATTAACACTTCAACATGTTAATTAAGTGTTATCCACTCATGTTAAAAATAAACTAATTTAGCGTTTAGATATCAACACCACTTTTTACAGTGTAATACATATATGGTCGAATCCAACGAAAAGTGTCCACGGCTAGATTTTTAGGGTCCAGTTTCAAAATGCTTTAATCTCTTATTCCTTTTCTCAATTCAAAATCAACATATCAAGCTTGTATGGGAAAAAAGTGCCATCACTAATCTCTCCAATTGACCACGTGGCGGAATGATGAAGTTGAAGGTACACTTCTCAATGTTACCTACAAATACAAGTACAATCACTTATTTTGATCAAGTGATGATTATTCCACCTATTTACATATTTCATTCAAATTTGTGATTGTATTGTATTCAGAAGATGCTAATGCTGATAGAAAGAGATCATATTTGGCCAGGTGCTCATGTTTTGTTTACATTTTAGATTCACACAGTTAGGTAGCATTTCTAGGCTCTCAATACTTTGAAACATGAGGTTGAGTCATTTTGTGTACTTTCACCAAGATGATTTTAATGAACATTTGTATTCATGTACCTCAAAGAGGGGGAATGACCCATTCTGTAAAATTTAGAACTTTGAGCATGCGCCCCAAACCTAAGTACAGAGAGGAATGTGGAAATTTGGTATTCGATGGTAACAGTAATGTATACGTAGGTAAGAGAAGTAAAACTGTAATAAATTAATGTTCTACTTAATTTATGTTACATTTTGGGGTGAAATAATTATGCAGGGCTGTTAACAATATTTGTTTTTTTAAATAAACATATTAAAACATGTTTAAATCCTAATATTATGAACATATTCCCAGTAGTATACTTTAAATAGATACTAGAATATTAATTTAATGTTGAAAAAAATATACAATATCTAACTGTCAGTTGTAATTTTGAAAAGGTTTATTAAGAACAATATATCAGGCAACATTTTTAAGCATTCCTATAAGAGAAAAACATGTTAAGACTTAAACCACGGTAGCTTACATTGCAATAATCAAAGTATACGTAGGTAACACATTTGTTCTCAACTTCAACTTCGTTGACTAAGAACAGTTGGATTTGTGGATTTGACATAGGTTTACTTTTTGATTTAATTTAATATATACTTTGAAATAATTTCAGACCTTATATATATATATATAAGTTTAATATGAGCCTAACATGTTCAAAGTGTAGAACATTCAAATATTTTGCCTTTCAGTCCACAACGGAATAAAGCACATACAACTTTCAGCACTGAGACATTCAGTTGTCAGATTAGAATTAAGATATAATTTCCTAGTTTGGAATTTGTATCATTCTGAATGTCGTACACTCGTCTTTATCGAGTTTCAACCGGAGGCAGACCCCGTTTGACATACAATCACCATTATGATATATTTTGTCAGATGTAGACAAAATAGGAATTGTATGTTTAGAAATTCAATGTTGTTTGATTTAACAACACTAATCTAATAAGTTTTGCCACGACAGAGATATTGTCGGGCATGTGCCTTTCATTATGATTTAAAAAAAATTCAAACACTGCTTAGTTCAATTACACTAAGAAATAAATGTCGGAAGCATTATTCATGAGCAACTTTTTTTTAATTTAAGACTGAAATCAGTATAGGCCTACCCTCGATTCCCTCACACCTTTAAAAAAATGAAAAGGTTTTACTAAATTTCTTGTTCACTTAAAATACGTTTCGGTGACATTACACAACCTGCCAGAGCAAAAATGAAGCAAGTTATTTTATATTGTTACACATGAATTCCATTTTCATATACAACTACAATAATGGCCAATATTAAGTACCTCAGTAGTCACTGCTCTGCAATTCATGGGGAAATTGGTTAACTAGGCATACCTCATATCGACAAGCTGGTTTAAAACAATATTACGCACCAAACAATATTATTCCCGTCTTATACATTCCTACATAATATTTACATAATAGTAGGTGCGAATGAAAGCGACAAACAATGCAGGAATTGTACCATGCCCATTAACTAATATATAAACTACCTACGAATACAAAATGGAATATGAAAATATTGATTATGAAACCGAAATTTCATGGATGTTATGTCTAAATGTATCGATTCTAAGACGATCAACGTGTACTCTATGGATATAAATATCATTCATTCACTCTAACACCAACAAAAAATATGTTCTCGGCAAAAACAGTGTGATTACACCATGCATTTTATTTAAATCAACACCTCCCATTTTCGTTTACTAAGGAATATTATTTTTTACCCCTCCAAATATAAATATAATAATATATCCAGTCAGATTGTATGATTGCGCACTGCTTTTATGTAAAATAAAATAGTTTGGGCCAATATGCACTGTGTTTATTATTGAATGTTGCCTACATATACATGTTACCTCCGAATACAGCATGAAGTCATGCACGAGATGCTGTCACTGAATATTTATATAAACATTAATCACCCCATTGCGATTTAAATCAACTATCAGATGATGTCTTTGCGTGAATAGCATACAAAACTACACTAATAGGAGTAATAAGATTGAGACAGAGGGAGGCTATATAATCAACTTTTAAGACAACAACATAATTATTGATGCACTTGTACACAAAGTACAGAATTTTGTGAAAGGTTACTAATACAAAAGCTGAAAGTTTGATGCAAAACTTCCCCGTTGCTTGCCGAACGCAGCGCACCTTTCTACTTTATTCCACTCGCTACAAGTATGTAACAACAGAGGGAAGTACTACGGTATCGTTATTTGTATTTGAAGGTAACAGTTCATAATGTCAAATTGCCTACGAATACAGCCTTTTATTGCTGATATTTCAAAAAATGTTGCCTTCAAAATGGTAACACTTGTCGCACATGTACATTGTATCATACTTCGCTTATTCTATAGATATCATTCACTAATCTTTGTTTATATTAAAATGGCAGTGTTTTAAATAGGTATTCGGAGGTAATGCATTTTTTTTACCAAACCGATGGTTTCAGCTTTTAAAATTTCTAACAGCTTTATCAAAAAATCGACTTGAATGGGGACAATGCATTTAAGTATTTAACATATTTAGGCTTCCTTACAGCACAAATTACTCTACCTCAGGCGAATTCTTCCCCGAAAGTGAGATTTAATAAAACATGTATTTGTAGGTAACGTCAAAACTTACCACAGCAAAAAAAATCACAACAATTCAGGGATTGATCGAAAGCAACCACAAATTAAAAGAGGCATTCTTGAGATATCCACCAATTAAACAGGCAAAATTATTTCCGCTTAAGCTCGTTTTCATTTAAACGGTTAAATGTCTAACAAAAAACCTTAAGAACCATATTCAGTAAGAATCAAGGAAATGTTGAAAAATGTGGCAGACTGAAAAATATGAATTTTCTTCATACCTTGTGCATGGATGGACCTATGGTCAAAGTCAACAAATATGGAAAAAAAATTGGCGTCACATGTATGTTACCATGGTAACGGGCAATTCCCTTAATTTGATGATTTTTCTCATTTTTTTGCTGTTTTAAATGCTAATTTTAGCTCAACTTGGATCCCACATTTGTAGCATACAAAATACTTTTTACAAATTCTTGTTTTTATATATGAAAGGGCAGTCCACAGTCAAACTAATCCATATTTAAAAAAATTCTTGGTATTTGCAATTGGACTATACCATGTTTCCAAATAGGGGTGTTTCGTCCCTTTTACAAACTATCAATTATTAGCCAAATCTAATCACCGTTAACCCTGAAAGTGGCACTTTTTTTTCAAAGATATTTTGCATGTAGAGAGTAACAATGTTGCTCAATTGAATTTCAATGAGAAAAGTGTGGGTAATCTTTCAACATGGCAGCAGTGTTTCCAGAAAGATAGGTATTTTTGAAAAATCTTAAAATGCCTATTATCGAAAAACGGACAATTAAACAGTGAATTATATATATATAAGCGTTGATTAGGAGATATATTGAAGATATTACTTGTTTTGTGAATGTTTGCAATAAAATTATATGAAATGTACTTGTTAAATTTGCCAGAGTTCTCTTTTTTACCTCAAATTAGCAGTATTGCAACATTATGCCATGTTGAGTATAGTATTAACATATTAGTCCATGAGCCCGTAGGGTCGGTCAGTACCATGTCAAGGGAGTAAGGCTAATAATGATTTTTGTATTGGTATGGATCCATGAAACCAGAATATGATTGATAGCAAATTCAAAGCGGTAGCTTTCTGTGTGTTATCAGCACATTTTCAAAATGGCCGCCAAAATGCAAACAAAAAGCACACTAATAAACTTATGATGAATATTGGAAACTCTGTTGGATGTAAATAACGCAGTACTGTATGTATTAGACCACTAGACACTCATATCCGGATATTTTGCTTTATTAACACATCTAAATCCAAAATGGCCGCCAAAATGGCCGCCAAAAATGATAAAATTCCATATATTGGCATATATAAACCAACATGTATGATCAGAGTATAGTTTAACAATGGGATGTATGTGTTAGACCCTTAGAAACTCATATCTAGTATTTTTGCTTTGATAACATACTTTAAAACCAAAATGGCCGCCAAATGAATGGCCAAAAATGGTAAAAAGTGGTCAGAATTCCATGAAATAGCATAATATCAACCGAAATGTATGATGAAGATATATTTTTAACGATGGGATGTATGTGTTAGACCACTAGTAACTCATATCCAGTATTCATGCTTTGTTAACATAGTTCAAAATCCAAAATGGCTGCCAAAGTGGCCCAAAAATGGTTCCCGAAGTGGCTGCAAAAATTGTCAAATTCCATAAAATGGGATAATATCAACCTAAATGTGAGATGTAATACAGTTTTAATGATGGGATGTATGTATTAGACCACTAGTAACTCATATCTAGTATTTTTGCTTTGTTAGCATACTTAAAAATCCAAAATGGCCACCAAATGGATCCCAAAATAACTGAACAAATTGTCGAAATTCCATAAAATTGTATAATATCAACCAAAATGTATGAAGAAAGTATAGTTTTAACATCGGGATGTATTTATTAGACCACTCGTAACTCATATACAGTATATTTGCATTGTAAATATACATTAAATCCAAGATGGCCACCAAAACGGCCGCTGTAAATGTTAAAATAGTCTACACGAGTGAATGATAATCCACAATAGACATTGTAAGAGTGTATACCGTATTACATCACATTCACAAAATAGTATGTTCTAAAACTGCTAAGCTTTTTGTTTTAGATATAAGGCTCATCTCTTTGACAATTTTGATTCTGTATCACTTTCCAAAATGGCTGCCAGAATGGTTAAGTGTATGTTAAATTACCTAAAACAATTGTTTAAATGACCATTTTATGTAATATTAATACCCCCAAATCTAATAAGACAGCATTTAACATATGTCTATGATCAAGTTTAGGGGCTGTATATCTAGTTTGAGTATTTTAAAGTATCCAAGATGTCTGCAAAATGTTAAAATAACTGAAAAACAGTATTAGTTTTATTGCTAGTGTTACATTAGATATGACCAAAAGATTATATATATAGATTTTAATCCACCAAGTAAACGTATCTGTAGGTGACAAAGTATGATTAAATGGTATAGACTCCATATTTTATTCTGGTCATATATATTATTATCAATTGGTGGCCACCCGTGGTAATTATTTTGGCTATTTGGAGATAATTTTAATGAAATGTTCATTATAATGCCCATCTTAATAACATGACATTGTCAAAATGGAGTCTATACAATTCAATCATCCTTGTCACATATACAAACACATTAACTGGATGGCTTAAAAGCTGTAGATATAATAATGTGATCATATATAATGTAATATTAACAATAAACTAACACTGTTTTTCAGCTATTTTAACCTTTTACAGCCATCTTGGATATTTTAGAATACTAAAACTAGATCTACAGCCCCTAGGCTTTATCATAGACATGTAGTGAATGCTGTCCCATTCAATTTGGGGGTATTGGTATTACATAGTACCGGTCATTTACAATACAAAACAATTGTTTGTTCATTTACAATACAAAACAATCGTTTGTTCATTTACAATACAAAACAATTGTTTGTTCATTTACAATACAAAACAATTGTTTGTTCATTTACAATACAAACAATTGTTTGTTCATTTACAATACAAAACAATTGTTTTAGGTCATTCAACATCAACTGAACCATTCTGGCTGCCATTTTGGAAAGTGATTGGAATCAAAATTGTCACAGATGTGGGCCTTATTTCTGAAAGCAATAGCTTACCAGTTTAGAACATCTATTTGGTGGATTTGATGTAATATACACTCTCACAATATCTATTTTGGATTATCATACACTCATGTATATAGACTATTTTTACATTTACAGCGGCCATTTTGGTGGCCATCTTGAATTTAAAGTATGTTATTACAATACAAATAATAGTGGATATGAGTTATTAGTGGTCTAATACATACACCCCAATGTTAAAACTATACTTTCATCATACATTTTGGGGGATATTAGCCAATTTTATGGAATTCCAACAATTTGTTCAGTCATTTTGGGACCCATTTTGGGGGCCATTTTGGATTTTTAAGTATGTTAACAAAGCAAAAATACTAGATATGAGTTAGTGGCGGTCTAATACATAGGCCTACATCCCATCATTAAAACTATATTTTCATCATACATTTAGGTTGATATTATCCCATTTTATGGAATTTGAAATTTTTGGCAGCCACTTCGGGAACCACTTTGGGGGCCATTTTGGCAGCCATTTTGGATTTTGTACTAAGTTAACAAAGCAAGAATACTGTATATGCGTTACTAGTAGTCCAATACATACATCCCATCATTAAAATTATATTTTCATCATGCATTATGGTTGATATTATGCTATTTTATGGAATTTTGACAATTTTTGATCATTTTTGGCCATCAATTTGGCGGCCATTTTGGTTTTAAAGTATGTTAACAATGCAAAAATACGAGTTATGAGTTTCTAATAGTCTAACATATACATCCCATTGTTAGAACTATACTCTGATCATACGTGTTGGTTTATATATGCCAATATATGGAATTTTACCATTTTTGGCGGCCATTTTGGCGGCCATCTTGGATTTTGATGTGTTAACAAAGCAAAAGTTCTGGATATGAGTGTCTAGTGGTCTAATACATACAAGACTGCGTTATTTACATCCAACAGAGTTTCCAAAATTCATCATAAGTTTATTAGTGTGCTTTATGTTGGCATTTTGGCGGCCATTTTGAAAATGGCTGAAAACTCATATAAAGCTACCGCTTTGAATTTGCTATCAGCCATATTCTGAAACTAGAAGTTAATACCTTTCCAAAATCCTTTTGTTATTCACACATGAATGTAAATAAACATCACTTATAGTGATACAGTAAATGGATGTAGCTGTCAAAAGCAGATTTAAGAAGAATTCTGTTTATTTAATACGAGTCTGTTCTGCCATGAATAAAGTTAAAACTCAACCTACCTGGCAACACTTTTTTTTAATATGCAATTTGAAACATGAGCAACATTATCCCTGATCCAAAAATAGTTGTTCTCTATTTTAGACATAACAGGATGATTTATTAAATAGTTTGCTGAAATTAAACGTGTATTTTCATACCATGTAATACCGATTTTTTTTGGAAAAAGTCAACACTTTCTGGCAACACTGTTCCAACAGGTATGAATTACCCATGGATATTTTTATATATTATTATTCAGACATCCCTCAAGCTTTCATTTGTAGAAGGTGAATGCAAAAAAAACACCACTTTGCTAGTTGTGATTAATTTACGAAGGTGTATTTTTTTCACACGATTTATTATGAAAAACACCCCTTTTTCAAATAATGGTATATCCCATAATACAATTTGCACAAGTTTTTGTTGTTGCATGGAATGAAAGTTGAGACATGTATGGTTATATTTTTGAATGAAAATAAAATCCTGGTTGTATTGTTTGTTCAAAATGATATGTGTAAATTAGCAGTTTTTAATTTCTGAAAAATTGAAAGTTTTGTTAAAAACCATGAAAATTCTAATATGTGTCGTTGTCATGGCAACGAAGGCAAAAACAACAAAAAAAGTTCCATTTTAGTGTTTATTGACCAAAGGTCTATCAATGACCAAAGTATAATGGAAATTCATATTTGTATGTCTGCCAACAAAAACTTGATTTTTAGGGACAATGTCACTTAACAACTATTTTGTAAAAAGGGTAAAAAATAGCAGGTTTATTGCTCGTATACGCCCAATTGTGCATTTAAGTTGGTCATATTATATATGGCGCGAACCGTTTCATCGAGGCGGATACGTATAACACAAAAATAAAATTGTCAAGATATAGATTATTTTATTAGAGGCCTGAACATCACGTGTACACTTTTCGTTGGATTCGACCATATGTATTATCAATATCCAAAATATCGAAGCTCAAAATCCCTACCTATTGTACATAAATAGATGAGGGCACGCGCATGCCATATATTTATTCGTAGTTAGCTACACAAAATGCTATATCAGTTAAGGACCTTGGTGGGTGTGGCTACCATTAAATCAGGAATTTGGGAATCCCAAATAGTTCTTTTCTACAAGACTCTAAAACACAACCTTTTTTCGCATCTGGTATATTATATATAGTTTTCAAGCAGCAAACAGTGTCGAGTGCTTTCGCCTGTTGACAAATTGTAATCGAGTTTGTTATCCGCTTCGTTCAGTCAATCGAAAAATACAATCACATATGGTCAACTCTCATGAAAATAGTGCAAATGAGATTTCAGAAGTTGAAGAAAAAAATTGTCTCCAATTTTATTTATTACACTATTTTTTAATAGTAGACATGTACTGGATACTAGATTTAAAATTTTGTGAACAACACTCATTGCATTTTTGTACAATATAACGTTGAATTTATATTATAATATCACTTGTTTGCAGCTTTTGCTCCATGTTTATTACGTTATATACTTCCTATCAGCTCTAAATCAGAACGAGTTTACAAACTGTGATGCCAAAAACACAAAATTATAGTTACGAAAGCATACTTCTACCAATTACAGCGAACAAAATGCAATGTAATTTTGTAAATTGCAAGTATTATGAATTGTTTTTGGTCTTCACATCACTGTTTGAACCTCAGCTTTAAAACTAAAAAAATGCACGGTTTTCCAAAATGAATATCTTTGTGCAAAGTATAAAATATATCTTTAATCGTATCTTTTTCCAAGCGTTATAATGTGTTTTTAAAAGTTAGCTCAGAAACAATAAATATTATGCTTTACCAAAAACGCTGGCATTGGTATTCGGACTTTATGGGGTGGGTAACGTAATAAACATATACAAACACATGTAAACAAATATATTCAACATCGACCAAGTCAGTTTATTTTGTACACAGACATATCTTGTAAATGGTGTTTTAGTAAAAGTTAGGTTGCCTAAAGTCCACTAAAAGACAGTTCTATATATTGTCGACTTGCTCTTTTGATGTAGTGTAAATATGGTGAATAACGTAATAAACATGGTCACTAAATCGACAGATGTAACATGGCACTTTACAGATATGTTGTTAGACCATGACATTATTACCTTTATGTAAATTTTAATAGCACTAAATATTGAATAGCCTTTTATCTCTTAAAATTAGTAAGATATTGATTTGTTTTATTTAAAATGATGGTAGTAGAATTGTTAATAAGATGGTACTCTGATGACCTTTTTGTCTCCACTGTTGCATTTGGTTCTGCCGGTATCGCCATTGGTTTTTTGCACTGTGTGGCATATATTTCTGTATAATAAAGATAACAAAAACAAAACAAAGTTAATGACATATATTGCAGCTGTTTCAGCTAGGTATACCGTATTTATTCACACAATGATACGAATTGGTTTATTACGTTATCCAATAGCCATAGAACTATGCATCATTGAAGCATGCAAACAAATGAGATTGTGTCAGTATGTGAGACAATATGTATGTACACTAAGTTAACATTCATAAACACATAATAAATGTTGAATCACTATGAACAGGCTGCAATTATATTTATCAAATGATGGAAAGTTTATTACGTTGTCCATTATAAGGTGGTTTCAGTCCTCACAGAATAGTCCACATATTACAATTATAACATTGGATACAATGTATGATACTCAAGTACATCAATCATGAAAGTTACTGAATTGACGCCAACATTGACATGAGACTAGACAATGAGGTTGGTTACGTTATCCCGTTTATTACGTTATTGGCAACTGCAACAGTGCCTAATGCTGGCTTATAACGTATATACAAAGCAATCAATGAAGATGTTAACGATACCTACTGCATTTCTTCACATTATTAACCCCATTCTGATATCATAGGTCTATTTTCAATGTGCTTAAGAGATCTATAATGACTTCAACTGTCATTCAGCTTAATGTTCATATTACTTACAAGAAAAAATGAGGAATTCTTACCATTCGTCGTGGTTTTTTTGCATTGTACTTTCATCGAGTATCCCCAATGCATGCCTGCGAAAAGGGCCTGCCACGTATCTTTGTTTAATACAGTCGTAGAGAGCAGCTGTCTTTCGTCGATTTATTCGACAACGTAATAAACGATAACGTAGTAAACGTTTTTCGTACTCAAAGTACCATGTAGACGATCTGGAAAGAGCTAGCGAGTATTCCAAGTAACCACAAAGTCTATGTATATGTATCAAATTGGTTTTTAACCAAAAAGTGTGTTTTGATACATAGTTCGGGAGAAATCTCAACAACGTAATAAACATCCTTAACAAGGTCGCATGCTTTGCAGCATTTTGATTTCTTCTCAAGGTCAGACATGCTGCTATAGATTTTTGATAATATTATTTTCCAACACCCATGTTCTTTTAGATTCAGAATATGTACATTTAAATGTTTAAATGTTAATTTTGAACAATGTTGATCCTCAATATGTCGCAGGTAACGTAATAAACATCAACATCTCGGACAACATATATGAAACTGAAACAGGTAAACATCGTAAAAGATGTGCATTTTTTTTCTATCCATGGAATATCGCTATATGTTCCCTACAAATTATGACATATCTTGTAGAAAATGGTGCCCTATTTGTATTGTAATTAATAAAGGCAAAATATACATTTATGCTGCGGACATGGAAATTTCGCTAATTTGGGGTATATGAGGGCATTTTTTTGAGTGAAAACACGTTCAGAAGTATATCAAAGTATATAGATCCAAGTAGAAAACATCAATATCTATCTAGAAAAGAAGTTTTTCAAGCAAGAAAACATTGCATAACACAGAAATGGACCAAAGACATCAAAAAGTTCATTTTGCACTGTTTTCATGAGAGTTAACCATATACAATCAAATTAAAGGCGTTGTGCATTTTGGACAAGAGCCTCTAATTCACGACACTATAAAATCGTTTCTGAAAATCATACTACATGTATTAGGGAGAAGTTATATCAAATGGATTCTATGTAGTGGCATTGCATTTTCCGTGGATATCACCCTGTTTGATGTCTACATAGCCAAGTTCGGTGTCATGGCTAAATAAGATATCATAGAAAAAATCAGGACCGTCTCTGACGATAACAGAAATGTATTCAATAGCAAACATCGGACATACCAGAACATTGCTACTAAGGCTGGAAAGAAATGCCTGCCATTTAAATGAAGGACCATCTTCAAGATGGTGTGGTATTCAAGGTATAATATCAAAAGGATGTCATCGTCGCGTATGATAGAATATCAATTTTTTAGATTACCACGTTTAAGATGGTGAATTTCTTGTTCCGCGAAGAATAACACATTGCTTTATAAGCAATACATGTCGCATCTACCTGCTGTAGCAACTTTGGGACACATACTATTCCAACAGCTTTTCAACGTTTGAGAGGTAGTATTTTGATGCATAAAAGTATATCATTTCTATTATTTTATTGGCAACACAGAGCGACATATCATGATGGATTTGGTCGAGAGGAAAAAATGTAAAATATTGTATACATTTGTGAAGGATGGTAAAATAATTTTTGTGAAACGATGTTTTCGTGGTGTCACTTGAGCCGATATTAGCAAGATATTTTGGCAATATAATTCTTTCTGAGGAAAAGAAGTAGAACATTACACTTCATTATCGGTTTATAAAGGTTTTCAAATATCAAAGGTTTTAAGTACAACACAATCTTGTGTTCATAAACCGTAATTAATTTATCCGTTTCGAAACCACACGACACTGAAATCGCTAGAAACAGCAGATTTAAATCTGTGCGAAATGTGGCATATACGGCCGAGTGCACCAAACTGGCGCAACTATTAAAATAGGGAGGTAAGCTACCTCCTTAGTAGTTATGCCCTAACTGTAGCGTAACTTACTAACGATGTAATTCTGAGAGCAAAACTGGCGAGTAGCACCAGAATAGTAACTAGCGAGGTAAAGTAGGGTCGTTTGAAGCAGAGCAATGTTTTTCGGTGGATCTGTCTTCCTTGATGGATAAATAAAAAAATTAGCGAGGTTGCCCCTCGCAAAAGGGTGGGCGGAACCTGTGAGAGCCCAAAATTCAAAATGGCCGCCATACAAGGGCCCCAAATTTCATATGGCTTCAATTAAGCTAAAAAGCATACCAAATTGTTCAACTGAGAATAAGGATTCCAAAAATGTATAGTTTGCCCCACTTTCGATGTTTGGTTAACGAGTTATCGGGTAAAACGTTAAAAGGTCGTTGACCTTTGCATATGGGGTCAAAATTTAAACCTGCTCTCATTTTGAAAACTGATATCTCAAATTATTCGTCTGATTGTAAGGATTCCAGAAATGATAGTTTTTACCACCTAGAGTATCTGTTGTACCTTATAAAGGGGTCAAAAGGTCAGGGTCCATATAGGTCAGTATACCTTGACTTTTGACCTTCGAAAAAAATCCTGATGTAAAAAAAATACCCTTTCTTGAATTCTCTTGATCATACGAAAAATATGAGATATTGTTTTTCAAAATCGGAGCAAGTTTAGATTTTGACCCCCATCTGCAAAGGTCAACGACCTTTTACGTTTTACCCGATAACTCGTTAACCAAACATCGGAAGTAGGGCAAACTATACTCTTTCAGAATCTGTGTTCAGTTAATCCAAGCAAAATGTTTTGATTAAAGTTACCTATTTCCTCAACAAAATCAAATATACAGGGTGTGAGGGTGTGACATAAACCGTATAGAGGGTGTAACAATTACAATTTTATACAAAATGATGATTAGCTTTTTTCTTTCATTGTCTAAAACTATTTAAAGGCTAGGCATGTTTTGTTATTATTGAGTAATTACCCATCCGGCCATATACAATATTAATTGGTCAGCTTATTAGGAAATATATATACAGGGTGGTCAAAATACGAAATTTTAAATACTGGAAAAAATACCTAAATTGTGCAAATACAAATTAGGACAGATTACTTTTACATAAAAATCAGAGCCTTGATAAGTCTATTCTAATTTTCCTGCTAGTAAATTTTTGAAACCTAGACAAAAATCGTCAATCTGATATGAAAATTAGTTAATTAACGTAATTGATACTTTAAGACCCATATCACCTAAATACCACCAGATCATGTGCATGATCAAAAAATGGATTTCCCTTATATTTGATATTTGGTATGGTGGAAGGTCTTATGGTATAACATGCTGAAATGCATTTTAAAATTTCAACAGTTCGCAGTTATTGTCGATCCTCGCCACGCATTTTCTCGAATAGCTTTCTTGTTGTAAATCGATAAACTGTGCCGTTTCAGCGCTTGCAGTGCGTATTCCTTTCTTAATTTCGTACAATATTTGCCCGCACCCTTGTAGTAACCCTCTGGTATCCGAAACGAATTACCGTAGTTGCACGGATGATCATCTCTGAAGATAATGTATAAATAGTTATTGCAATTCCAGATGTTGTAAAAGCTATGGGTATAGGTGATCTCGGTAATATCTACCTGCCATTGCCCCTTTAGGTGTTAAGGTGTGCACAACCGACTGTTGTCTGGGTAAACGGAAAGGGTACTTGTCGCTAGGCAGAGTGATATAAAAGTCACGACCTTCCATTATCATCGTAAATCCTATAATGTTGATCACTCAACGTCAGCAATATCCTCTATATGTGACGCGATCAAGAGGAATGAGTCGGATGTCGACCCTGGTCGAAAATGAGGTTTTAATACAGTTTTAAAGAAGACACCTAGAGCTTTCAGAAACTGAAAACTCCATGTCGATACGACGTTTTGTTCTAAAGTTATGTCAAATTGTATACATGAATTTCCATCAAAACTTATGTCAGCCGCCATTTTGAATTGGCCATATCTCAATTTGGGATTCCCCGACATCCGACTCATTCCTCTTGATCGCGTCACATATATATCATCGATCCATATGAGTCGAATCGGTCGGAATATTATAAAACGCTCCAGCGAATCAGATATTGAGTCTTACCATTCCACTTCCGCTTTCTCAACACCTTTTCAATACGATAAAAGCAGGGGTTGCCAGTGAGCTTGCCGATCGGGTCCACTTTTAAATGAAAATTTGGTCAGCATAGAACTGGTGGCGCTATACTGATCAGGCGTGACTGGCCACGCGTCTCTCAGACGACCCAATATGTAACCGGGAGTGCACTATTTTGAATTATTTTTAACAGTCATCGCCCGGTTAACGATGACAATTCTTCTAATTATGATGAATTTGTCAATATGATAAGATTAACATTCGCGATTACGTGTAATATTCACCTTATTCATTACGTATTCAACATTTAGGTTTCGCGTGGCCACCGTCGTCTGTGTAAATCCACAACGCCCTCAAACCTATGCTGACCAAATATTACGTTAAACCTGGTTAAACACTGTTAAACGCGTTCAACGCCGGTCACCGACACATTCCGATGATTACCATAATTTATGTAATTTATGTAATTTATGCAAACGGCCCCGTTTTCGCTACGTGTGTTAGTATAGGACTTTCCTATCCCAAAATTAATAGTATCCCTGATAAAAGGCTTGTTCCGGTTTCACCACCATTTGAATCTCGGCTTCGTAAAAAGTTCCATCTATGACCTCGCCCTGATAGTCTTTCAAACTATAAACAGGTGGTCTTCTAGTGTGTCTTTTATGTATGGTTAGAATTTAATCCTAAAAGTTCGGTAGGTATCTTTTCTCGAATTGTAATTTTTGACACTCTCACTTGATCTCCAACTCGAAACTTGAACATGACGGGACTCTTCGCATCTTTTCCGTATTATGAGTCCCATACATCACATTCATTCATTGAATTGACCGTTGAAGGCGCTCGCTTAATACTCCTAACTGTTGTAAGAGCTTACGAGCTGAGGTAAAATGTCCACATACTTTAGCGTAGATTTATGAGTGAAATACCGGACGGTACATCTTGTTTTCAGCATTCTGTTGAACCTTTCCACTACACTCGCTTTGGTTTCGATTTGTAAAGAAATGAATCACCTCTTCTTTCAGTAGCTTTTAAAACAGTTTATTCAAGAATTCGGTATGATACCTTTATCGCTTTGTACGGCTTTGGGTTTGCGTTTAGTAGCTAGAATCAATTTGAACGCTTTGACCACGGTTACACTCTTCTTATTTATTATGGGTACTACCCAGACATACTTGGATAAGATATCAATGCGCACCTGAAGAAACTTGTGTCCCATGTTATAGCGACTAAGACTGGAGGTCGGCTAAATATATCTGCCATTGATCATCTATACCAGACACCATCACTCTAACAAATCATCGTTCGGGTTGTCGATGGAGTGTGTATGTATCCTGTTCTTCTAAACCAAGATTGTACTGCTTTCACGCTCGGTTGCACTCTACCACACTCTCGAACGGTTGGGTACGTACTACACCACTAATATGCAGTCTAATAACTTCAACGGGAGACACTAACTTTTTGAGTAAATTTTACTCAACATGTGACTAACGGTTAGCTCACGATTTTTTCGACCGGTTTTGAGGACATCATCATCGCTACCCCCCACCCCACCCCACTTATCAAGATTTCAGCTGCTGTCGGGAACAAAATGGTCAACTTTTACGATTTTGTTTGGAGTGTGTAAAAGAAAATTGTCGGTACATCATCCCTTTCGTCGGTACAAGTATGTCGTGCCCCACAGTCCTCAAAAGCTGGGTACGCCACTGGTTTTGCTCCGAGTTGATCAACCATTTACTCAGTTTTTGTTAATCAACATGTTCGACTCAGCACATTTTACTCTTTAAAATTAAGAGTGTATATATATATATGGCGACAGATATGAATAATATGGCAAATGTCCAAATATCAACGCGACATTTGAATGCTGAACGCTATATAATGAAAATTTAATGACCTAATACTAGAAAAAAGAATGCCTTTTTATTGTAAATTTCATTAGCACAATAACATTATAATTAACGTCAAGTCTATTCGTCATGGTATAGATTCGTCTCAGGTACTACCCTCAGGGGGAAAAATACCAGTACAAAGATTGCATTGTTACAGACACGTTTTCGGAAATGTTAATACTTAACAAATGTACGGTGTCATAGGAGCGCCAAAATCGCATAAAATTCTTTTTTCTTCTATTTTTAGAAACAATATTTTCTTATTTTGCGAGAATATTTTCTATTTTCCAACAATGTTTCCTAATTTTGCGAGAATTTCCGGGAAAGACCAGAACATCCATTTATTAATGTTGCGAGAATGTTCTGGAAAGACCCGAACACCAATTTTCCAGAAAAGGTATAGATTATTCTACCAAGTACCAAGTACCAAATGCCGAGTACCAAGGGTTAGGGTTAGTGGGTTAGGGTAAGTGTTAGAAGTTAGGGGTTAGGGGTTGGTTGGGTAAGAGGTTAGGAGTATAAGTACCAAGTACCAAGTACCAAGGGTTATGGTTAGTGGGTTAGGATTAGGGGGCAGGGTTAGGTGTTAGGGTTGAGGTTGGGGTTATTGTTGTTGTTGGGTTAGGGGTTAGTGTTGGGTTTAGGGATTGGGGTTAGGGTTACGGGTTAGGGTTGCTCTTGTCGATATTGGTGTGGTGTTGGTGTTAATGTCGGTGTCGGTGTCATTGTCACCGACATTGACACCGACATCAACATCAACCCCTTACCCCACCCCTTAGCCTTAACCCCTAACTTCTAACCCTAACCCCAACCCCAACCCGCTTACCCTTGTACTTGGTACTTGGTACTCCTAACCCCTAACCCCAAGTATGTTTCAATGCAAAATTGGCGCTTCTAGGACACCGTACAAATGTGAACTATATCGACACTTCAACCATTATAATAAATACATAATAATGGTAATTTATAGAGCGCGTGATCCGCCGCAAGCGACGCTTATGGCGCTGCTCTGCATGACAACCAAAATAACATAAACATGCATAAGAACAAAGATGAGGAGAGTCACATCAAGCACTGTGTGTCCAAGCAGATAGGATACACTTCTCTTTTTGCAAACCTGTCACAAAGGATTTATTTCCGTTCGTCGTTCATACTTCTATACAAAGCAATAAAGGGAAAAGATAGATCAACAAGTGTTAGCGTCATGGGAAATGCTTCTACACATGTAAGTAAAGTTTGTTGTGTTTTCGTCGCAATATTATAGCCTTAATAATAATAATGATCTGGATTTATATAACGCATTTCGAAGATTGATCAAAGCGCTGTAATTCCGCTGTCACTGGTGAATCGTCAGAATCAGATCGCAACAACTAGGGTGCTGCCTATTCAAGCGCAAACCTATCGGTACTAACATCCACCATTTTTCAGTGCAGCTCCCCAAATTCCATTGGGTGAAGGAAGTTTTCGATAACCGAAACAATTGATAACCGATTTTGAAAGCAGGAGGAAACCGGAGATCCCGGAGAAAACCTGCGACAGCGTGCATGGATCGTGATAAACCAAATGCACATAAAGCCCGGTCACGGAATCAAACCCGGACTTGATTGGTGCATGGACTTGATTGGTGCAAGGCGAGGGAACTACCGTTGAAAAACTGTGCAATGAGATTTAGTGAAGCGGTTGTACTTGAGTTCGCTGGGTTTGCTAGTTTGAAACCGCTTGTAATATGAGCCAGACCTCCAAATTTGGCTTTAAAATGATTTGACCCTTGACCTCAGAACATACTCTTAAATTTACTGTTTATAGATAGATGCAACCATTGGCCGTACTATGATTACGTATCCTGCAAATCTTTTTCTCTTGCGAACGCTAGTTATACCAATTTAAAATGGCCACCTATATCACTATACATTTGAATATGTGATTTTGTTCCAAAGGTAAATACACCTTATCAAAAAATGTAAATTATAAATTGAGTTTACAATTGAAGCCATTAATACTCACTACAATTGCATGTCAAATTCCATAATCTAAAGAGTATTAGGGTCACCTGCTGCTGTACTACATTTAGATATGTAATTTTATTTGTATGATTTTCGATGTACAGTTTCTGAAACAGTATACATTTTTGTCATACGCTATAGACTTCATTGTATCGTTATTCATTTTTTTCCATTGATAGACAATGTAAGGTGTCTATGCTTTGTGTATACCAATCGAGTGTACAATAACTACATCCCTTCCTTCCTAATACCTATTGAATTGAGAATGATGTGTACAGATATCTGTCCTTTGAATACAAATTGAATACAAAATACAGATGTAGTAAAATAAAGAATGTTACATATATCCTGTAATCGCTTATAATACATGTATAATAAAAAGAAATCAATACTTATACGGATGGCACTGCCATAGATGTTCAGCTGTATGTATTACCGGGCATGAGAATTCAAACCTGGTGATAAGTTCATTGTTGAATCAAAGTCATTTAGGTCAAACTTTGGTTATAAGTACAACACTGATCATGTTCATGTTCTAAAGTAGGTATGTGATGTTGCGAGAGATGAAGGCAAGTGGTTAATCAGAGGAGGCAAACGGATGCAGTACGTGAAACAGAGAAATAACTGGATGAGGTGGAGAAGCTGGTGGCAGAATTCAAAGAAGAGAAGTGTAAATCTCATGGCTAATGTACATGGACATGAACAAGATATTTGTAATTGCTTGTAAGAGCATGTTTTTATAACCCGGCGTGCAGGTTTTTGGGCTACAAAACGGACCCACGCTATATAACGAGGCGAATATACTCGCCTCGTGTCGACTGACAGACGTGGTGTTGTGGCTAGGATCTGGGCCCGGGTACTGGAGGTCCGTGGTTCAAATCCCGGGGGTGTCGGGGTGACCTTTCTGGTGAATTTTGGGGGTGGGAAAAGAAATCTGTTGCCGTGTGGTGAAATAGAGTTAGGGTTTTATACAGTATTTCTTTCTTCTTTTTCATCCCAACATTTTGTAATTTTCATCATAGATAACCCTAACTCTACTACACCATACGGCAATTGGGCGGAAAACATGTTTTTACAACCCGGCGTGCAGGTTTTTGGGCTACAAAACGGACCCACGCTATATAACGAGGCGAATATACTCGCCTCGTGTCGACTGACAGACGTGGTGTTGTGGCTAGGATCTGGGCCCGGGTACTGGAGGTCCGTGGTTCAAATCCCGGGGGTGTCGGGGTGACCTTTCTGGTGAATTTTGGGGTGGGAAAAGAAATCTGTTGCCGTGTGGTGAAATAGAGTTAGGGTTAATAGAGTTGGCCACAACTTTAAGCTCTTGTATTTGTCATCGATACTCGAACTCCTCACGGCCGTTTTTCTTCAAGAAGAATAATTCATTGGTAGATTACCAGTGTAGTCACCTTCAGAGCCGTAATTTCACCCTTATTAAGATGAGCACTTCTGATGTAGTTCTCGTTGAAAATGACTATTGGGAAAAATCACTATTGGAAACACTGTAATGCTATGCTTTAGAGAAAAAGGTGATTTTTACACACACCGCAAATCTCAGACCACCTGATTGTAAGCGGACTGGATCAAATTCGGCAGTCCTGCATATTTGTACGGTGCATAGCTCAAAGTGGAAGTTTTGGGTAAAATAATGTCATTTATGCACCTGATAAGGGGAAATTGGGGGTGGGGGGGGGGGGGGGGGGATACTGAGAAGCATAAAAGTAACTTACAATGAAGCTTTGAGTAAAATTTAGCCTACTTTGAAAACAATCTATGAAGTAAGCTTATAATATAAATAAGTTTAATTTGATTCCCTGCATGGGCAATATCATGTTACGTGCCCCGTAATGGTACACGCCAACGGAATAAGCTGTGAAATGTGATGGCGTTGATTCCGTATGACGTCACAAACGGGTAAGTCAAACATGATATTGCCCATTCATGGATGATGGATGGAGAAGGCCACAGTGCATGCCTGGTGCATGTACTCAGTAAAAAAAACCACCTAGACATTCAATTTAACAAGAATTTCTTTCAAAAGGATGACTGCTGTCCTGACAAGTATTTATTTTAAAAAGGATGGTAGCTATCCTCACAAAATGGAATATTGCTATGTTAATTTTGCTATCTTCAGTAGATAGCAGGTATCCATGCATGACAATTTCCACTCATAAATAATTATAACAACATTGAAATGTCATTAAAATGGTCATAAGATGTTCCAAATGATTCAAGGTAACTATTCCAGTACAGTTCAAGTACATTCAGCACAATATCAATTTCCTTAAGGGTGCACTACACTAAATGGGGTATCCCCTACCCTTAAGTCGGTGTTTAAAGCTAGAATCGGAAAGTGTGCATCCCAAAATCCTCAATTTAAAAAGACTTGACAGTAATACAATTCCGTAAATGCCTATGATTTTTGATTAATTATGATTAATGGGACATCACCTACATGCACCCTGACTATAAACTGTGAATATCATCTAGATAAATTTTGATAGATCTTCCAAATTTGTGCTTTTTACTGGAAACATTGCCGATTACGGCGATATTTTCAAGCCCGTCAGAGAGGTAGTCAACTCCATGGGCGTATTTTGGAAAATCGAGCAGGCTCACCTACCTATTTTCTTCACTTTTTGGTGAGAAAATGTGATCATCTTTAAGAAAAAATCACTCTACAAGGTCCAAGTGCGCAATTTAGTGGTCTAAAACATAGTTTTATATCAGTGTTTTTGTACATATCCCTATGGAGCCCTATTTAGTGGTGTGATCCCTATATAATTTTATGCTCTGAGGTCTCTGGGCTGCGGACCAGACTTTGGCGGGTTAAACCGGTTTTGTGAGCGCTCAACCGTCCCCTTTCCCTCATGGCATATGGTTGGAGGAGAAATCAACTTCGCTTGTCTGAACGCCTTGGTGCTTCTGCAAAGCCAGATAGTGTAGCTTGCTCGCAAGGCTGTTTTGGCCGCTGTGTCTAAGACTGGTTTTCTTTTGCCGCTAGGGATTCCTAGTGAGGCCAGACATTTGCTGATCGTGGTGTTGTAAAATCCCCCTGCTTCCGACTTCAACAGGAAAGTAGTTTACAGACCATCCATTATTTTCACACTCTGCTACAAGATCTTGGTATTTAAATGTCTTCCTGGCGAAAGCATTTGCAAGGTTTTCTTCTGCTTGGACTGTCAATTCAATCAATGATGATGACATTTTTAGTCTGAGTTGAGAAAATAGTAATGTCAGGTTGTTTGGCCGTCTCAACAATTTCTGGAGGAAATACTACCTGCGAGTGCTCTTCATCCACCGGGAGTTTCCAGTCACTGGCATTTTTCAGGATGTCTGTCTCTTTTGGTTTTCTGTACGGCAAGACTGGATTACGGTATTTTGTGCCAGCGCCATCTGCTTTTTGGAATGCTATGGTAGGACTGAAACTTTGAGACTGGGAATGTCTCTATCTGATGCAGTTGAACGTCATATCTGCTTCTGATGAATTGTATTAGATCACACCCAGTCTCTGGTCCTTAGCAAATGCTTATAACTTAAAGAAATCATTCCTGCCTGTGTCTTGGTATCTTCAGACGAATACCATAGCATAGATAATGACGCTGGTCTTGATATCAGGTATTGGTAATATAACACTGAGTTTTTTTCCAGTTGTCACCCAAATTTATCTTTATTGCAAGAGTGTATTGCAACCTGATTTGTTTTCTTTACGCATGACATTGACATTATCCACGAGGATGTTTTTGTATTGGTTGAAACAGAGAGCTAGGGAATCCGGTACGGTGTCCATGAAAACTCATCGAGCTCGTCACGTTCCTCCAAAGTGTTGGCGAAATACAAATCCCTTTGCACAGCTTTTTTTTCTCGTACGATATCCTTGTTTTTATTGCAGATGATACAGTCAGTTAACACTTTTCCATCAGCGAATGTGTATTTGCACTGGTTGCACTTTATCGACGCTAGATGTTTCTGCTTTCGTAAACATGGTTAAAGCCTCAACTCCTCTCTGTCTTGCTTGAACGAAATCCAACAACGATGACGCTTGGCCTGTTGAACTAATACCATGGAACAACTCGGGTTTTGCCTCCTTGCTGTATGTCAGTTCAATAGCCATGTAAGACCACACGTCATTGAAAACATTTATTGTGCCTGATCATGCTGAATACATTATAAGACCATCGTATATTGCAAACCGCTAAGAACTATATATTCTTATGGGATGTAAAGCAATAATAGTCGGGATTTCAAAAGGAGCTGATCATGAAGTTTCCTCAAATCCTTGAAATTATGTGACGATTACTTTAACAATACATTATCTAGTAGTTCTAAAAATAGCAGTAGTAAGAGAGGTCGCGGAAGCCATCTTTGATTGATACATCCATGTATATCTTCATTTAAATTATCAAAATAATTATACACATTGATTTAAGCATTTGTCAATGTTTCTGGTTAGATTTTGAAGGTACAGTAAGCTTTTATCTGGTATATGTCATGGTTTTAGCCATTTTTGGTCCAGTTCAAAACGATCTGCCGTCTGCGCATGCGGATATTTTCTCATTAGAAGTCGACTACAAGCCTTTTTGTCCAGTCAGATTCTGTGGGATTTGACCATGATTTGACAGGCCAAACACGCAGACTTAATTGGCTCAAAAATATTTTGACATAGGCGAAAGTGTAACGCATGTACACACTCTCAGCTCCCCTTTCCCCAACCTCTTTGAAAATATTTCATTTAGGCGTGGCGTCGAAACTGATCCTCAATATATTGCTGACGTACCCAATCACATCCTCAAGTTCACTTCCCAATATTTCTTGGAGGGATCCTCAATCACAATCAGATCATATTAGACAGAGCAAGCAACATTTAAGATCCCCAATATTGCTGAAACGAGTTTAAGCCACTTGACAAGTCAGACACTAGCTATTGTTGTTGAGAGGTCATAAACCCGAAATAAACTTGTCTCGTGTACAGAAGTAGGGACGGCAATAATTGTATTATTAATTAGCATTACTATGTTCCTCTGTTGTTTCTATAATTATTACTATAATAATTTGCTCCAACTTGTTGTCAATGTTACACTATGTTTGATAATGTATTTGTCATGTTTCCTTGCAAAATGTAGGTTCATAAATGAAGAAATGAATAAATGAATAAATTAAGTTCAAAGTTGTATTATTTTACTAAATAATTACTACTTTTTGGGAAGTTGAAGAGCTCCGCACGCCTAAAGATGTAATTGGTTTAATAAATGTAATACTATGACTCGCATCCTCGAAGCGTTAGCTATTTAAATTTGACCTTATAAACTTTATATTTTGGTTATTGGTGGGTTTTTTTAAAGTATGAAACATGACTAAACTGGCCACGGAAGGCTATCAATTGTCTTCAAATGTTTAGATTTTATTAAAAACATATTTGCAATTTAGGAAAAGAAGACTTTTGTATATACATTACAAGGTCTCTGTGAAATTAAAAGTCAAAGTTCAAAACTATCTATTTTTACTAAATTATTTATATTTTTTGGCAAGGTGAATATCTTTGCACGCCGATGATTTTTAATTTTTTTTAAACGATATGATTGGCATCCTCGAAGTATTAGCTATTTAAATTTGACCTTATGTTCAACTTTATAATAAGGTAAATGCTAGAATTCAACTTAAATTCAAATTTACGTTAGTAGACTCTAAGACAACTTAGCGCGCTGAAACACATAATTCAGTACTACATGCAATTTCTTCGTAAAGTCTGACACTTTGCCTGAATAAAATGGCCACGTAAGGCGTAATATTCAATCAATTGTCTTCACATTTGAAGATTTAATTAACAACATCTATATTACAATTTACAAGCCATCCTAATAGTCAACCAAGCCACAGTCAGTCGTTAACGCTATGCGCGAGTGCTGCAGCCTTATCTACGTTGATACAAGCATGGGGGGAAAGGCTGGGAAAGGCTGTAAACTCTTCCCCAGCTCAATCAATTATAAAGACGTAGGCCTAGCGCATTCTGAACTTTAATGGAGCAACGCTAAGTAAGATATTACTATGCGCGTACATTGAGGTATTTATTTATTTACCCCAGGCCAAAATAATTTTAAGTATCTTTTTTGCACTTAAAAGTGCAAACTTTTGGTTAGTCTATTATTATTAGCAGCATTTGATACCATCGATCACGGCATTCTTCTCCAAAGACTGTCAAATTGCTACGGTGTAAACGGAACAGCTTTACTGTGGTTTCAATCATATCTCGCACATCGTGTGCAGTCAGTTGTGATTAATGGTGTCCAGTCTGAACCATCTCCACTGAGTGATGGTGTCCCCCAAGGCTCTGTTCTGGGCCCGCTGTGCTTCACAATGTATACTGCTCCTCTAGAAGCTATTATAAGATCATTTGAGGGTGTTGAGCTGATGGTGTATGCAGATGACACACAACTGTATATGCTGTTTAACCCCTCCGAGAAAGCTTCTGCAATCTCACAACTTGAGCAGTGTGTTAAGAGTGTCAAAATGTGGATGACTGCAAATCGTCTTAAACTTAATGGCGGCAAGACGGAAATACTTCACATAACGTCAAAGTTTATCAAGACATCTTCTACTGTTGCCGCTGTAAAGATTGACACAGATTACATTCAGACAGTACCCTCGGCACGAAATCTTGGAGTGATCTTCGATAACCATCTGAGCATGACATCTCACATCAGTAACATCTGTCGGGCCGCGAACTTCGCGTTACGCAAAATTGGACAAATCCGAAAATATCTGGATCAAGGAACCGCTGAAAAACTCGTCCACGCGTTCATCACCTCGAGACTAGATTGTTGCAACAGTGTGTTAGTCGGTTTGCCTGACCGTGAGATTGTCAAGCTCCAGCAAGTTCAGAACACCGCTGCCAGGATGGTTGCACTTGTGAGGAAACACGAACATATTACTCCTGTTCTACAGCAACTACATTGGCTGCCGGTTCGCAAGAGGATCATGTTCAAAATACTGCTAATGACCTACAAATCACTTCATGGTCTTGCCCCGACGTATATCTTGGACTTACTCACAGAGTACAAGCCAACGCGATCACTTAGATCCAGCAATAAGCATCTGTTGAAACCGGTGAAAACATCTACCGCGTACGGTTGTAGATCATTCGCAGCAGCTGCACCAAAACTCTGGAACGAACTCCCTTTGACAATCAAGTGTGCTGGATCAGTAAATAGGTTCAAGTCTCTGCTTAAGACTCACCTTTTTAGTTTATGACTTTCTTTAACATGAATATTTCAGTTGCAGTTGAATGGCATTTTGTATGTGCTATTTTCATTTTTGTATTTTGTCCTATGCCATATTTTATGCATTGTGTGATTATAATAACATGTATACATGTGAGGTACACTGATGTATCCACGGATCTGTCAGTTGGTCTCTGTAATTAATATGTTGCCTTGTTATTATATGATATGGTATTAGGTATGTGAGATCCACTGACATGCTACACGGCCTCTGTCCGTGGGTCTCTCATGCTTAACAATCCTCCATTACTGTTGTATTTCATGGTTATTTTAATTATATTTTGTTGTATTATGTACATGATGTGTGTTAATTTACTACATGTAGTCATTTTCGAGACTTGTCTCGAAGATGGCTTCACGTATGCTTTGTCTTCATGTAGTCATTTTCGAGACTTGACTCCGGGATGGCTGTATGTATGCATTTTTTCGAGTGTATTCTTCATAGTGGAGACCAGAATTCTGTTTCAAGAACTGATGGTTAGAGATGAGGAAACAACTCCTGATGAACTCTGGCTGGACATCAAAAACTCTATTCTCAGCGCAGCCAAAAAACATGTTCCTAAGAAACATAAGAGAAAGACCACATCATGGCTGTCACATGAAACCATCAACTTAGCAGATGAAAGACGCCAATTGAAGGAAGCTGGTCTGCAAGGCAGTAACCTATACAGAAGACTTTCAAGTGAGGTTCAATTGAATTCTAGGAGAGATAAAAATAAGCATATCCGACAGCAATGCCAAGAACTTGAGGATCACAGTTTTCACAAAAACAGCAGAGAGCTCTTTAGATGTATAAAGAACATCACCTCAAAAACGACAACTAGATTGGCTATCATCAAGGATGAGCAAGGAAAGGTCTTGACTGAGAGTGACGAAATCAAGGATCGTTGGAAAAACTACTGTGAAAATCTGTATGCGTCCCAAGAAGAGACAAATGGCTCACAGGAGTCTCCCCCGCCTCCACTAGGTGAAGATGAGCCTGATATTCTTCTGTCTGAGGTCCAGGAAGCCATCAAGAAGTTAAAAAGTCAAAAGGCACCTGGTTTAGATGATATTCCAAGTGAGCTCCTGAAGCAAGCTGATGATTCTGTAGCAGTTATTATGCAAAAGCTGTGTAATACTGTGTGGAAGTCAAGAGTATGGCCAGAGGATTGGAAGAGATCAGTTTTCCTAACACTTCCAAAGAAAGGGGATGCTAGCGAATGTAAAAACCATCGTACTATCGCTCTGATACCACATGCAAGCAAAATCCTGCTGCACATCATCAACGAACGTCTCAGACCTCATCTTGAACGTGAACTTCCTGCTGAGCAAGCCGGTTTCCGGAAAGGCCGCGGCACAAGAGATCAGATAGCCAATGTACGTCACATAATGGAAAAATGTTTTGAATTCCAGAGGGAGCTCTTCATGTGCTTCATAGACTACGCTAAGGCCTTTGATTGTGTGAGATATTCCGCATTGTGGACAGCACTACAAGAAATGGGAATCCCTTACCACCTCGTCCACCTAATTCGCAATCTGTATGATGGTCAAGCTGCCTGTGTGCGCACTGAGAAAGGAAACAGTGACTGGTTTGCTCTAGGTCAGGGAGTCCGTCAAGGGTGCATACTTTCACCAGCACTCTTCAACCTTTATGCAGAGTCTATAATGAGACGTGCATTGGATGATTGGCCAGGGGGGCTGTCAGTAGGTGGATACCAAATACACAATCTACGTTATGCCGATGACACCACCCTGTTTGCAACAAATATGGAAGAGATGGCGGAACTCCTGAAAAAAGTCAAGGTGGAGAGTGAGCAGCTTGGCCTACGTCTAAATGTCAGCAAGACCAAGATCATGTCCATAGGCACAGATGGTGTTGGAGAGCCTCTCATAATTGATGGTAATGAGGTGGAATCGGTCTCGAAATTCAACTTCCTTGGATCCCTGATCACCAAAGAGGGTGGTTGCAGCCAAGAGATTAGACACCGTTTAGCAATGGCTAGATCAGCAATGATCAACCTAAGCAAGATCTGGGCTGACAGAGGAATAACCAGAGCAACAAAAACCAGGCTTGTCCAAGCCCTTGTATTTCCAATTGCCATGTTTGCATGTGAGACGTGGACCCTAACCAAAGCTGACAAAAACAGAATAGCTGCTTTCGAGATGTGGTGTTGGAGGCGTATGCTTCGTATCGTATGGACAATGAGAAGGACCAATGCCAGTATTATTGAAGAAATAGGGGTGTCTAAACGACTTCTTCATGCTATTAACACCCAAATGCTGAGCTACTTCGGCCATATCTCGCGTCGCAAGGGTAACAACCTAGAGAAGAAGATCATGCAAGGCATGATTGAAGGGAAGCGCAAGAGAGGCAGACCTCGTTCCCGGTGGATTGACCAAATCAAATTGATTACTGGACACCCTCTCCGTGATTGTTACTCCTTTGCTGAAAATCGTTATTTGTGGCGTAGTATCTGTAAGGTCACGAGCTGTCAGTCATGACAGGACCGAACCAACCAATTCTTCATAGTGTGTTCATTTGACTTCTAATTGTTTTTGATGTGCAATTAATGTACTTTTTATATAATCACAGCTGGTCTGTAAATGTTATGATATATCAGGGCTTGATGTAATGTGCAATTGTTGGTCTTGCAATTTTTTTTATTGATTTGCTTGTATTTTTATTGTTTTATGATGTATCATATTGTAAAGCGCTCTGAGGGATTGTGATCCACAGTGCGCTATATAAACACTGTTTTTATTATTATTATTATTATTATTATATTATTATAACCCATCATTTTGACAATCCATAAAAATAATTTTAAACAAAAAACTTCCCAGCACTCGCCTGCTCCTTCTCATGAGCGATGAGAGAGGTGTGTGTGGAGGCAATCGAGGATGACAAAATTGGCTCTTCCAGATAATAATAACCCCCCCTACTAACGACCCCCCCTATAGAGGACAAATCCAGATCAAACTTAAAAAAGTATGGAATTCCAGATCAAACTTCAAAAAAGTATGGAATTCCAGATCAAACTTTAAAAAGTATGGAATTGGATTATTATGCAACAAAAATCCTAACTGAAATCAGCTCGATGCCCCCTAAACAAATGAAATGACAAACTCTAACAAAAAGTAGTGGGTTTACACCCCCAGAATACGAGACTCACGCCACTGCACAAAACATTTGTACTGTGTGAGGGCACTGAAGTGGATTTATGAATAGGAACCCAGGGACACAGCAAAATGAAACATTTTATCAACAAACTTTACCATATGAGGCCTAATTAGGAAACAAAGCTTTGTCTCTTGCCCCTAAGCCTATTTATGTTTTTAATCTCAAAAAACGAGTTTGATATATCAATCTTAGTTCTGAAGAATAACCTGAAGATCACTTTGAAATTTCAAGCTCGAGAAAATTCTGATTATGCCTAACCCATAGCTTATCATTTTGTCATTAAAACTAAAAAATGATGGTACAAATTGTGAAATGTGAAATTGCATCCAATTATAAATCTGGGTTTTATTCACAACAAACACATACATGGCCATTTGTTATTATTACAGGGTGAGTCAGATAGAACAGGCACTTTTGGTAAAGGCGTACCAAAAATATCTGGCGTGTTTATTGAAAATCATCATCAATTGTTTTGGCTTTCATTCAAAAGATTTGTTTTAATCGACCATTAGGTCTTTACTTTTACTTTCACTAAAATGTAAGCCAATCCAAGGAATGGCAAACAGTGTCATTTTGCATTCTTTTAACATTCTTTTAAAAGGGGGTGGGGGAGTTCATCCGTCGCAAAGTGGAAGATGGACTAATGTTGTTGTTGAATTCTGGGAATTTAATCTATGAAATGTCGATTTTCCACGTTGAAAAACAATTCTGAAAAAAGTGGGGGGGGGGGGGGGGGGGTAGAGTTTGGGTTAAGAAGCAATTTCTTAACCACGACTGGGCACGTTGGTACCACCCGAAATGGACCCAATCCATATAGTTTGCGCAATACACTGCGCAGACTACCGTTGACAGTCGTGGTGTAGTGGGGAATCCTAAGCTCCACGTGCTAGAGGTCCCTGGATCAAATCCCGGGGGGATCGGGGGAATATTTTGGTCGATTTTCCATGTTGAAAAAAAATTCTGAAAAAGTGGGGGTAGAGTTAGGGTTAACTGACACACAAACAAACACCTCCATCTCGGCATCATCATTAGGGCTTCTAAAAAGTAACTGGCATACTAAAATTATATGATGCTATTTTACTTTTTATATATAATTTTTTCCCAACAATATTTTGTAATTACTCATTGGTACAGTAGATGAAGAATAGTTTTTTGAGTTGCATAAGCAGCATTGGTTATTATCTTTTACTAGCGGGACGCCCGTCCTTAGGACGGGCTCTCCCGCTAGGGAGTAGGGCCTACCAGATAGATCACCTAAAAAATGAAACAACACATAAGTGTTGGCAAATTTATGACGAAACACATAGGAATAGAACAATATTTAAAACATTTTTGTTTTAATTCAAAAGTTTTCAAATTTCAATTAAAAGACCACCGCCCGCCCACACCCCGTGACATATTTCAACTCCAAGGCCTAACCCTTAACCATCTCCCGTACCCCACCCGTCACTCCCCCGCCCTGCCCCGCCCCGCCCATGGCATATCCGTTACGCAATTTAGCATCACATTTCTTCATTAACCACCTGCCTCACAAACCACATTACATCATTACACACAACCCCCATTCGTCACCGCCCGCCCCGCCTGTGGCATATCTCAACCCGCAAGACCTAAAGGTCCCCGCCCCGCGGCTTAACTCAACGCCAAGGCCTAACCTTAACCATCTCCCGTAGCGGGGCGTATTTCTCCAATATTTGTCCGCCAGCGTGTCACATAGAGTATCAAATCCCACATCAGTGACACCATGTTACGTAATTTAGATTCACCATATCGTGTTTTGTTCTATCAGAAACCACATTATTTCGTTACCTTATGACCCGCCGTGGTCTACATTCGTGATCGCGATCGACGGAAGCTGGGCGTTGGACTGTAATAGTGATGTGCACCCCTAAACCGTAACCAACCCCCGTGTGGCGCAGCGTATTTCTCCAATATTTGCCCGCCCGCGCGTGTAGGGGTGCGGGGGTGTGTAGGGGTGCGTGTGCGCGTTTATTTTTGCATGGCACACTGCGACGCGTTATGTGCTACGCGCGCCGACTGCATGGTTACAGTGTACGCAGAGAAAAACAAACATGGCCCGTAGAAATAGTCTCAAAAGCCGGGCTGAAAAAGCCCTGGATTTCCCGCTTTTGCTCATATCTCGGTCAATTCTGTACGGTTTTTAGCTTATAACACTCGCATTTATAATCGTCTTTTATCAGTGTAACGTTCACGGCGTTTAGTTGCAAACTGAGAGAGCCATACAACATACGGTGAATTATAGTAAGATTTTCATTGTAAAGAGCAATGACTATTAGTAGCTAATAATTTATGTTATTTATCACTTTGAACTGAAACCAATGAAGTTTTGTATCTGTGACTTGCATAGATTGGCAGCATTTATTTCGTCAGTCTTTTTCGTTGATTGTAATTTGTTTATGTTGTGTTTACATTGTGAACCACGTTAACATTAGTTTATAAAACAGTTTACAATCCTTTTTTATCCTGAAAGTGGTTCATACACCATAGGTTTGAATAAATCAATAGGCCTACAAACAATTTATACTCGTTCATCATACAGATGTGTATAAATATCTCACAGATTGGTTCCAACTATTAAATGTTATCATTCCACCACAAATAATTTCTTGTAATGGAGTTATAATCCACAGTTTTATATCTAACTGCTTATTTTCCCCCATCCGTTTATTCCAAATTTGAATATGTCATTTTTTTGGCAAAATCTTGCAAAAAGAAAGAGGTGAAAAAGTAAACCCATTTTTGATCTCCGTACTCAATACGTCTTAGCTAATTTATTATTTAAATCTTTCAAATGTGATATTACATATGGTAAATTTACTCTTCCGAAATGGTGGTCCTGTATTACTTGGCCGCATTTTAGCATGTTTATTATATCAGCTTTTCCATTCCACGTGAATTTAAATAGTCATTCGTTCACATCTTTCAGATCATCTGAGGGATTTGCAAGCATTTGACCAATATGAAGGATTTAACGACAGTCTCCACTGGAAACTGTTATGAAAATTTGTTTCAATTTTCAAACCCATTTGGTGCGATCTGGTGTATACTTTTGAAATTAGTCCACTAAAACATGATTTTTAAGCTTATTTTGGACCTATTTTTCGAGACACGGCAATAGCCGTGTTATTTTGTCAACTGTGACATGTAAACGGTAGACCTTTTACTTTGGCAAATACCCATGCTCTCTCACCGTCTCTCTCCCCTTCCCCTCTTTTTCTTTTTGTCACAAATTACGTTGTTCAATATAAACATTGGAATTTGATCTAATCTTGAAAACAAATCGGGTTATTTCTCTGAAATATGGCACTGATTAAATAATTATAATTGCCAATATACGGCTTTAAGAAATACCGCGGCGGATCCCAGGACGCATTTTCGTGTTAACGATGTGTTTGAAAGATACCAAGGGTCTTGCAACTATGATTTTGCGCGGCCGTCGCACTATCATCTGACCCCCCACCCCCGGCCGCGCCTAACGATTCCCGATCCGAACTAACCACTGATGATAAACATTTTTTTTTTTTTGGGGGGGGGGACTTTCTTTCCTCTTTCTTTCTCTTTTCTTCCTTCCCCTTTCTTTTCCTCTTCCCTTTTCCCTTTTTCTTTTCTTCCTTCCCTTTTTCCCCCTTCCCCTTTCTTTTTTCCTACCGAAATCATGCCCCCTCGTGCCCCTATTATGCTACGCCACTGGTCTCCACCACAGTCAGAGAACGATTTGACCACATAGCTATCATATTTTAATGGAATCCAGAGCTTTTGTTTAATATGTAATAACCATCCTTAAAGGGGCGTGTACATCTCAAGTGTTTGTCCTGGACAAAAATCACATGACTCCCTACGTATCTGAGTCTCCGGATTCCCAGGTAATAATACCCATGGTGCAATAGATTTGCCGCGAATTTTAATCGACAAAACGTAATGTTGAAATTATTGTACGAACGAACTGTGTCTAGAATAGTTTCAAAAAGAAGTGCAATGCATAATAATGAAATCAGAATTACAATCTCCTTCAGCATATAATCAACTTTTGGGCGATAACCTTTGATAAAAACGCACAACAATCGAAATATAAAGCATTCTACCCTCCGATTTCAGTGATATTTGTATTTTAAACTCTATCTAATTTTATTTTAAAACTGTTTTATGCATAGTTTTCATTAGCTCAAATGGTAGAGCGCTGGCTTCACAATCTTGAGGTCAGTGGTTCGAATCTTGTAAATGTCTTTTTCTTTTTGTTATTACACTCTTCTTTTTTTAATAACAGGATTGCTTATAATCGTTCGCTATATTTATTGAATGTTGATTAATACTTTTTTCATTTGCAATTTCACTACGATAAAGAATGTCCTGTAAATATAATTGTGTTGATTGAACCATATGAACTATGGAGTCCCTAGCACGTCTATAATGGACATGGTCTGCAAAGACCAATTGTTATGTAAATAAGAAGCCAGTCGGCTTATATCCTTGAATCGATTTTTTTAGTTCCTTCAACACAGATATTTGTAATTTGCTCCAATCTTCAAAAAAGAGAGTTGTATCTTCAAAAATACATTACGCAGTTCACGGCTTACGCGGCCTGGTATGGGCGACAGTATTTTGGCGTAGATTTGATACCGTGCTGAACTCATCATGCTCATCGCTGCAAGAGCGCAATTATAAAATGCTGTCCGCTGTCCTAAATCTCTCTCGTCTTGACTCCCGGTCCTGAGCACATCATAACCCAATATTTGTATTGTGCCACTACTGTGAGACTACAGGGCCGTAAGACACTTTTTTCAAAGGGGGGGGGGGGGGGGGGCGTTTTCAAAACAAAAAAATCACCGGAAGATTTTTGTGAGTCAATTTTCGAATCACCGGAAGATTTTTGTGAGTCAATTTTCGAATTTGCACCTATTTTGTGCACGATCGAGGTACAAAGAATATTGCATTTTGGGAAGACCTATGCGCGCATAGCGCGCGAAATTTTTTCATTTGTGTACAAATTTTCCGGGGAAGATTTTCAAAGGGGGAGGGGCGATCGCCACCATCTTCTTACGGGCCTGGACTAAATAAGTGGGTATGACTAAATAAGTGGGTATGCCGACTATAGTTTTATGTCAAATCTCAACATAATTGAGGCTACCGACGTAACGGATGCGCCAAAAAGTGGCTCTATAAGTTGTAAAATAAGCTGAAACCATCTAAAAATGCTCATTTATTGTTTTGTTCATATAATTATACAAAGACCGTTTGAACCAATATATCTATCCATTAATATATCCATCTATCTATATATCTAAACACGTTCTTTTGATACCCTTTTAAACTTCAGTGAAATAATTCAACAAGTTAAAAAAAATATCTGAGGCCCCATGGCCATATGAGCTAAAATGTTTGATCGCATAACTTAAATAAGACACATTGATTCAACATGGTAAACACGTGCTGATAATTTTTCAGATTTCATTTTTTATATTCATGCGGCTTTTGCAAAAACAAATTGTCAACAAAACTTCAGTTTTATGCTAACATTAAATACATGAGACGTACTCCAAAGTGTTCAAAATCTTCAGTTGTATGCTAACACTAAATAAATGACACGTATTCAGAGAACATTTCAATGTCAAATGAGCAAATTGTCCAATTTCCAATTTGGTGCATTTATTCATATACAGGCTGTCCCAAAATGATATAGTAGGCTGCGTCTACCCATCGATGCCCATCATTAAAATCAATGAGATTCAGGTCCAGGTTTTTTCATCATCTTTGACATAACCATTTCATTAAAATGTTACGATCACGAATATCGGAATTATTTTACCTCTTTGGCAAAGTACAAAAGGGTGGGGGTGTGTGTGTTAACACTTTCCACGCGGCAGGCGTCTATGAACCGAACAAAATGTTTCAAAAATGTCAAAATTATTGAATTTCCATCACCATATTTGGAATCACCACAAGAAATACATTAAAATAAGTACAAATATACCTAGTATTGATTAACTAATTCTTGAGATTACTTGAAATTTCGGAAAGGCTTTTGAAACATCTGTTTTGTGTGGTAAAACTAAAATAACCGCGTGGAAAGTTTTAAACTTGTTTGAAAGAAACATAAATAGTCTCTCAATGCCTTGTCTGCTATTGTTCCCGTCTGTTATAAACTGTTGTTCGTTATGGTTGTTCAAATCATTAACATCCTTTAATTTGAAGAGTAAAAATTGAATCGTCACACATCACTTAAGTGTGACGAACTTCTTTATGTGTTAGGGTGTACTTTGTTTTACTTTGATTTCATTGTACAATATTGTAGATTCTTTACCATGTTTACAGTGGGTGTGGTTTTGGATGTCACTGGACTGTGATTGGTGTTTTATTGCTGATTTTCATCCGATACGCAATATAAACTGCTCACAAAAAGTATCGAAACACTTAGAAATGATCCAATACATAACGGCTCGAAAGGGTATGCATTAATCGAAGCAAATAACCTAGTGCATAATTTTGTTCTGCGTATTTTGACACCTCGATCGTTGAGATACGATGTTGCGGGGCGGAGTTATTGTCATTTCAATGATCGTGGGTCCACTTTCCAAAGTGACACTCATCCCTATTGAAAATCACGAATTTGATCATTCCAAACAGTAATGCAAACCTCTTTTGATTGTCACTTTTGAAACTGGACCCACGACCATCGAAATGACAATAACTCCGCTCCGCAACATCGTATCTCATCGATCGAGGTGTCAAAATACGCAGAACAATATTATACACTTGGTTATTTGCTTCGATTAATGCATACCCTTTCGAGCCGCTATATATTGGATCATTTCTAAGTGTTTCGATACTTTTTGTGAGCAGTTTATATTATGAGACATTTAGGGCGGGGCTTGATTCGTTTGAATAATGATACATTCAGTGCGCATGATCATTGCGTTAGCGCCCCCTACACAAAGTCGCCGGCGTATGCGTTGTGCGTGTAACCCAGCGTTGCCATATGCGCGTGTGCTAAAGAACGCAATTAATTCGAAGCAAGAAGTTGGTAAACAGCTCGATGGATTCGCCGATTTTATAAAGAGGGAAAGTTGTTGTACGTTTAGAGAATAAAACATAGTTCTTAGCTGTTTTGCTATAGACGATGGTCTAATAGTGTATATAGGCTGTACCATATTTGGAGTCGTGTATGGCCGCCGCATTTTTGTTGTTAAAATAAATCTAACAAACTGATTAAAGACCAAAATAACCAATAATCTAAATATGAATGAGAATCAAACATAGTTCTTAGCTGTTTTGCTATATACGACTCCATGGTACAGCCTTTACATTATAAGACCATCGTATACAGTATATAGTATTAGAACTATATTTTATTCTCTAAATACAAATCTGATGTTGGTTTGTATACAGGGTGAGTCAAAATATTCAGGTCCCGTTTTTAAAAAATCACGACAAATACTTTTGTTAAAAATTAACCAATGTCTTCATTGCATATATATGGGTACACTAGCTACTTCTTTATACTTGAATTTATACATGAAAGTGTTCCAAATATACCCCATTGTCCATTGTAGGCATTGTGAATACCAACACGCCATTGATTGACATTTTAAAATGCGTGAGTTAAACTTTTGCATTCATAGAGGTACCTTGGAAAAGTGCACATATCTCCCGTTTGAAATGACCAATTTGAATTAAATGAAATTCAAGTTATAGCTGACAATGCGTTCGGTGCATATTAATAAATTATATTATTTTTATGCATATTAGCTGGTTTAAAATATCGGTTGGGCCCGCTGATACTAGGGGAGAGCCTTGCTTTTCATTTTGAAATAGGATTGCGTACAAGTAGCGTATCTGACTGCAGGCGCGTGCCCAGGGGGGGGGGGGCTTTGGGGGCTCAAGCCCCCCGGGTCCCCGGAGGGTAAAAAAAAGAAGAGGGGGGAGAGGGAGGGGAGGAGGAGGAGGGGGAGGGGAACTGAGAGGAAAAAGGGAGGGGGAGGAGGAGGGGAGGGAAAAGGAGAGGCCTGGAGCTTTTATTAGTGTCTCTCACTTTATCTCTACGTCTCTGAACCATGTGAGTGTTTTTTAACGAAAGTAAATATTGATAGCAAGGAGAGTTTAGGTCATCCAGGCATGTTAAAACCCAACAGCTCGGCCCTCTGAATCACCAGTGGCGTAACAAGAGGGGACAGCCCCCCCCCCCCCCATTGGCAAAAGAGTACAAAATAAAAAGGAAGATAAGGAGGAAGGGTAACGAGCATAGACAGTGCAAGAGTGCTCCCGCCATCATTGTCACGGTGGGGACGATGCCTGCCCCCCCCCCATTTTTTGGCGCGAATTAGTTTCAATGTTTAACTATTCAAGCTTTACAACATGAACGTTTTCCGGACCATTTTAGTGAAAAAAAAGAATTTTGTGCGCGCTTCGCGCGAGTTAGATTCAACGTTTCTTTATTCAAGTTATAAAAAGATGGCTTAAGGAATGTTTTTCTGGACCAATTTAGTTTAAAAAAGTAACAGTTTGTACACTCAGGAACGATTTTCTGGAGCTTTTTAGTGTTAAAATAGCCATTTTTTCCGCGCCTCGCGCGAATTGGTTTCAATGTTTATTCAAGCTTTATAACCAAATGTTGCAGGAATGTTTTCTGGGCCATTTTGGTGTTAAAATAACCAGTTTTTGCACAAATTATGTTCAATGTTTTATTATTCAAGCTTAACAAGATTGCTTCATGAAAGTTTTAAGGACCATTTCAGTGTAAAAATAACCATTTTTTGTGCGCTACGCGCGAATTAGTTGGAATGTTTTATTATTTAAGCTTAAGCTTAACATGGTTTCAGGAACGTTTTGTTTAACCTTTCTTTTTACAATAGCCTTTTTTTAATTTTTTTAAATGGTATTCAATTTGAACAAAATGGCTTCAGAAACGTTTTCTGGTCCTTTTTATCACTGATTATTTATTATTCAAGCTTAACAAGATATCTTCAGGAACTTTTTTCTAAACCTTTATTTTTACAATAGCCAATTTTTTCGCGCTCCGCGGGAATTCTTTTTGATTTAGTGTTATTCGATTTAAACAAGATCGTTTTCTGAACCTTTTTAGTGTTAAAAATTTTGGCACGCTACGCGGGCATTGATTTCACTGTTGATTTATTATTCAAGCTTAACAAGATGGTTTCAAGAACGTTTTTCTAAACCTTTATTTTTAAAATAGCCTTTTTTTTTCGAGCTCCGCGGGATATCTATTTTATTTTGTGTTATTCAATTTCAACAAGATGACTTCATAAACGTTTTCTGAACCTTTTTAGTGTTAAAATAGACATTTCATTAGTTTCACTGTTTATTTATTATTCAAGCTTAATAAAATGGCTTCAAGAACGTTTTTCTAATCCTTTATTTTTACAATAGCACATTTTTGCGCGCGGATACTTTTTTGTTATTCAATTAGAACAAGATGGCTTCAGAAACGTTTTCTGGACCTTTTTAGTGTTAAAATAGACATTTTTGGCGCGCTGCGCGCAAATCAGTTTCACTGCGCGCAAATCAGTTTCACTGCGCGCAAATCAGTTTCACTGTTTAAGTATCAGTCATGCTTAGCAACATGGCTTCAGGAACGGTTTGTTAAACCTTTCTTTTTACAATAGCAAATATGTTCGCGCTACGCGCAAATCCTTTTAAATTCATTCGCAATTTCAAACCCTTACGCGTGTTATTAAAAATCCAATTTTGAATGATATTGATAATAAGCCAATATTTATTGGAAATGAAGTTAAGGCTTTTCAATAAAATATTGGTCAAAATTACACACCAATTCGCACCAAATGGGTTCGAAAATTCAAACAAACAAAAAATTCCAAGGGGGGCACATCCTTCCTCAGACTCCCCCTGTCCGCGTTACCGCGGATAGCGGTGCGAACCAATGAAAATTTTGTTTAAGCCCCAGGGAGAGCACTGGATAAAAAATGTGAGAGGTCCCATGAAATTTTTCAGGACCCCGTAGGACTTCAATAAACAAATTTAAGGGGTCCCCCAAGAAATTGAGGGGTCCTAAAGTTTGGGTATTTGAAAATTTTACTTTTTTACGGACAGTTTTAATGAATTTATATTGTGAGCAAAGAATGGATATATGTAATTTAGAGAATTTCTTAAGGTTTCCATTTCCACACATCGTCAAATTTAAGGGGTCCCTTCAATTTTGATCGGGACCCGCAAGTCTTTCCAATTTGAAACCTGACGCGTCACTATAAGAAAGTGAGAGGTCTAGGACGCGCAGACGTGTCAGAATGCGACCCCTGCCCCTGATGCCCCCCCCCCCCCAATGAAATGACAAACTCAATGTATATTAAGGGGGTGTGAACCCTCAGCATAGCCTCCGTAAAACTGCTGTAACTCCTTCATTATTCATTTAATCTATATAAAAGTATACATTTTCTTGCAGAAAAGGATTCTCCAACCATGATCATGAAATTGACCATTTTGGAGAAAATGATAAAAAAACACATTTGTTGACCCATTTTAGGTTCTGCAAAGATAACTCAAAATATATTTTGTCAAATTTTGTCATACTAGTGTCATTATATTCCTAATAAAAATCCCAAGGAACGTTTTTTTTATTTATTAATATCTTGTTTATTTTTTGAATTATAGACCAAAACGTGCCAAAAAAAGTGATTTTTTACCAGCAATGTGATTTTCATGATTTTGGAAGGTAAAAAATCACGCTTTTTGGCACATTTTGGTCTATTATTAAAAAAAATAATAAGATATTAAAAAAACAACTATGATCGTCGCCATCTGATTTTTAGTTTTTATCGCGAAATTATACGAAACCAGCGATTGAAGAAAAAAAGCCGGACTTTATAATATGCGTCTTTAAAATTGATGACCATGCTAATAATGGGGTGTGTTATTTCTACTGCTTTTTTTCTTCTTTTTTTGTGTAATATAATATCATATTTTTAAAAGCAAAGGTTTTATCAAAGTGCATACATCTTCAGCTTTACAACTCATCCAATAAAAGCACTCTTTATAATTAAAAACCTGCTCAACGGACCGTGATCCGCTAATGGTTATTTAGAGCTTCAAACCGTATCGATAGCCAGTTACCATAGCAACAAATGAAATACCAATGGTTTTACCATGATTAAAAATCGAAGATCGGGTTTTTGATGAACAATTTGCTCTGTTTTCAACAATGAAATATGAATAGGGTATTTTATAGATAAAAGCCGTATACCAGGCAACAAATTGGCTCGTGTTACTGCTTTGAATTGGCAAATTTATCGGTTGCCATGGTAACGTGGGACGCCAGTTTTCAGCAAGAGCCATGTATAACTCGTCCAATAATTTTAGTTCATATTTATTCTTACCAGTGTATTTCTGCTGTGTTTTATTTTCTACCAATAACTATAATATTTAAAAGATATTGCCCACAATAATGATTATTATCTATTATTCAATGTATCCAATGCTATATAATATAATAGAATATATCATACAGGGTGACTCAAAAAGTGATGACCATGCTAATAACTTTATGAAACGTCATTTATACGGAATAAATAACCCAAAATATAAGTCATGTTATGCACTTTTTTATGTCCTAGGCCTATGATATAGTGACTTCCAATTATTTTTGACCAATCAGAGTAGACATTTGGATGAAACGATTTGGCACAATTTGGTAGAACATTTGCCACAAAACAACAAATAATAAGCCATGATTAGCACCAGTTAATGAAAATCCGTAACGTTTCCAAATTCGTATTGGCCTATACAATCAACTACGCGGGATAGAAGACAAGATTAATCCAAATGTACTCTGCTTGGTCAATAATTGATTGTAAGTCACTCTGTAGGACATACACAAATAGGGGCGGATTTAGGTGGGGGCGCCCCCCCCCCTTATTTGACACGGCGCCTTTTTGACAGGGCGCCTGCGCTGCGCCCCCTTATTCTTGACAGGGCGCCTCTTTGACCGGGCACCTGCGTCCCCCTATTTTTGACAGGGCGCCTTTTTGACAGGGCGAGATGTTAAAAAGCTTTAAAAACGTGTACAAACGTTTAAAAAAAATCGCCAAGGGGGCTCTGCCCCTTTCAACCACCGCAAGGGTTCTGCACCCTTGACCCCCGCAAGGGGCTGCCACCCCCTTGTCCCCCTATTGAGAAATCCTGGATCCGCTCTGAAGTGTATGACTTTCTTTTGTTGAGCATACGTGACATAGGCCTAAAGGTCGTCAACCCTACACTAAGCCCCCCGGGTAAAAAAATCCTGCGCACGCCTATGAGTCAGTGTCATAATGCTATGGTCAACTCCATTCTATGCGTGCGAACTTGTGTGCATTCGTATGTACGTAAACCCAGAGGTGCGTACCGGGCACATTCAAAAAATGACCGCGCGTCAATCGTGATATCGTCACGCACGTTAGTTAGCACATTTCAGGCATCTGGACGCAACTCCGCGTACAACGACGAAACATGCTCGTGTGAAATAGCTTGAATTTAGTAATATATCATTATACCATTATGACAGTGATGATTATAGACAGTGAAGCTAGCAGTTAGCATTTGCGCAAATGCGACACGCAACGCGATACCACGGTATGATTACGCGGCAGTACGCGCAACGCACAATTTCGTTCAATTCTAGTGGCATTTATGAGCCAAATCTGAGAGGTGATTTGCTGTTTTTGGAGCAAATTGTTAACCAATTTCACTGGAATAAACTTTAACACACCGTTATTTCCTCGATATTGCATGCAAATTATGCGCCACTTTGATCAAAACTAACGGAGACATAAGGATAACAAACACACACACACCCCCACACAGATTTATAGTAAGATGCTCGCAGCAGCAATGAACATCATGATGAGTTCAGCACTCAGTCAGTGGCGTACCCAGCTTTTGGAAACTGGGGGTGGGGGGGGGGGGGGGGGGGGGATAGTTACGAAAGTCATGATGTACCGACAAAAAAAATCGCAAAAATGACCCAATTTTCTTCTTCTCGTCAGTAGCTGAAATATTGAAAAGTGGGGGTAGCGATGACATTGTCAACAATAGCTGAAAAAATCGCCTGGTAGAAATCGCAAATCTACCCAGTCAGAAGTCAAGGCATGAAAATACCGTCTATGTTCGCCCCGGCCGCCAGTGAAGTGAGATTTCAAAAAAAAACCAAATAAAAATCGGATCATTTACAACTCGCGATTGTGAAGGATTGCCTCCATCAATTTTTGATCATCTTAGGCTCATTTTGAAGGGGCAGTCCTATTTATGTAAGATGTCATTTCCGATTTAATAAAAAACACGATTTTTGTTACTATCTTTGAGTCGATAAAGATGCATTTTCAATGCGATCGTAAACATCGTATTTTTGATGATTTTTAGACGTCATAGCAAAAACTTTATGCACAAGAAATGTTCCTAACGTATTAAACTTGATCAAAAATATATTTATTTGTAATACATTTTTGGACAGGGGTCAGGGCCACGACTTTTATTCACCTACGGTAAAAATATACGCCATTTTCCAAACACACAGAGACTAAATCGTTTTTTCTAAAAAAAGGTATTCAGCAGGATTCGAACCGAGGAGGGGAGAATCTATTAGATTACTAGTCTATATTCGTAACCGCTCGGCCATAACTACTTACTGACGTGTCTATGTGTTCTCTATAATAATGAACTAGTGGTGAACTATTGAGTATTCGACGAAATGTAGCCAAATTGAACCCAGTTTCTAAATTGTATTTTAAATGTGAAAACGGTGTCGCTGCAAGCTAGGTTTGGATTCAATGTAAAGAGCAATAAATTGATGATCGTGGAAGGTTATTAATTTAAAGCTTTTAATGAGACAGGGGTCAGCGCCACGGGAAATATCCCCCTAGTCACATGACGTTGAACCACATTTAAATGCCTTATGTTGTCATTGTATAAGGCTGACATTTTGGCATAAATTGAATTGCACGATATCGACATCCGCTTTTCAAGGGAAAAATAAATTCTCTTCGTATACAATAGACTCACTCAACGTTGGCATCTGACTGTACCGACGGAAGCTCAAGTTTACCGACGGGGATATTTCAGGGGGGCACCGGCCCCTGGACCCCTGGGTTTGCCACTGAGCACGGTATCAAATCCACGCCAAAATACAGTCGCTCACACCAGGCCGTGAAAGCCGTGAACCGCGTAACGTATTTTTGAAGGTACCAATCTCTTTTTTTAAAGTTTGGAGCAAATCAGCAAATACAAATATCGGTCGTATAGGAAATAAAAAAATCGATTCAAGGACATATTAGCCGATTGGCTTCTTATTTACATAACAATTGGCCTTTGCAAATCATGTTCATTGATAGACTAGCTAGGGTCTCCATAGTTCAATTGAACGGAATAGTCAACACAATATATTTATAGGGTATTCTTTATCGCAGTGAAATTGCAAAAGAAGAAAAAAATATCATTCAACATTCAATAAATATTGCGAACGATATGCAATCCTGTCAATTTCTAAAAATAAAGTGTAAATAACAAACAGAAAAAAGTATAACAATCCTAGGATTCGAACCACTGACCTCATGATTATGAAGCCGGCGCTTTGCCGACTGAGCTAATGAAGACTACACATAAATATTTAGAAAATAAAATACATAAAGTTCAAAATACGAATATCACATGAATCGGGGCAAAAATGCGGGCTAAAATGCTTTATATTTCGATTGTTGTGCGTTTTTAACATAGGATTATCGCCCAAAAGTTGATTATATGCTGAAGGAGATTGTAATTCTGATTTCATTATAATGCATAACACTACTTTTCGAAACGATTCTAGACACCTTAGTATTTCGTTCGTACATAAAATGTTGGCCATTACGTTTTTTCGATTGGAATTCGGCGCGGCAAATCTATTGCACCATGGGTATTATTACATGGAAACACAGAGACTCAGATACGTAGGGAGTCATGTGATTTTTTTCCAGGACAAACACTTGAGATGTACACGCCCCTTTAAGGTTTGCACTCAAGTTTCAGTTGTTTTGGTTCCATATGCATCAGGTATGTGTCTGCACGAACTAACCAGTTTTAAGCTTGATGCATGGGTTGATTTAGGTTAAGATTTGAATTATTTTGCTGCTATTAAAATACACTAATATTACAGTAGCCATTTTATCTATAGATAACATTGCGATCATGTTACTGAAGAAAGCATGTATCCATTCCATAGTAGATAGCATTATCCAATATTATGTAACATACCGTATAACGAATAGTATCACTGTTATTCTATATATACTGGAGATGGGAATCTTTGTGAATTTGGTATTTTGCTTGTTTGTTGGCTGTTTTATAAATAAATATGCCAAATACCATGTAGGCATTTATATTAGAGATATATACCACGCTCTTGAACGTAAAAAACAAAGTTTTTAAATATATTTTTTATGCCGAGGCTATTTGTAGCGGTATTAGTCATTACTATTTTTATTAGAGGCGTACCCTCACGTTCCCGCTAGATGGTTATGCCACATTACCTAGGCTCTGAAACTACATAAACCCCCCCCCCCCCCACCCACACACCCACTCACCCACTCAAACCAGTTTGATTTATAATCATAACCCTCCTGAACCATTTACCGTGGCTACTTAATTAACCCCTACCTCTCAAACCGCACGAACCACATAAATTCCCTACACCGCTCCCTCCCCCCTCACACCAACTAGATTGATTTATAATCATAACCCTCCTAAACCATTTCCCGTGGCTACTTCATTCCCTTGGATTGTTTGGCGCGCCAATTTAAAGTAAAGAGATCAGGTTGCTCTATTAACCCTCACTAAACGCTACTTGTACCACATCACTATAACCATGATAATAACCCTATGCCCATTCTAAACCATTTCCCGTGTTTTTACCCCACCCGACATGACACCATAACCCATAACCAACAGGCCTATAACCATTTGCCATGTGTAGGCGTGCGTAATGCCGCGGCAGTGAGCCCTTCCACAAACATGTACGCGACGCGTTACCACACGGTATATGATTACGCGATAGTACGCGCAACGCACAAAATCGTGCACTTCTAGTGGCATTTGTGAGCAAAATTCTAGAGGTTTTATTCCGGTTTTTTTGAGCCAATTATTGACCAATTTCACTGGAATATACTTGAAAATCACACGTCCCGTTATTTCCTCTATCTTACATGCAAATTAGGCACCACTTTGATCAAAACGAATGGAGAAATAAGTTAACAAACGCACCCCCACACACTCACTGATTTGCACTATCCTCACCAAATTACACCGTGGTTTTGCCTTAAACATGTTAAAGTTCCTCACCAATTTACCCCGAGTCCCGTCCACACATCCTTGCCACTTCAATGTGTAAGCCCCACCCTCTCAACTCTACACTATGTTCCCCTCCCCCTCCCCTCCCAACCCCACCAACACCAAAAAAGTACAACACCCCTATATAGAAGGCATGGGAATTCCCAATTTTTTAAAACAAAAAGCAGCCTGGGAAATTTCCAAAAAATAAAAATTGCATGCCTCACACCCCTATAGAAGGCATGGGAATTCCCAATTTTAAAAACAAAAAGCAACCTGGGAATTCCCCAAAAAATAAATTGCATGCCTCACACCCCTATAGAAGGCACTAATATTACAGTAGCCATTTTATCTATAGATAACATTGCGATCATGTTACTGAAGAAAGCATGTATCCATTCCATAGTAGATAGCAATATCCAATATTATGTAACATACCGTATAACGAATAGTATCACTGTTATTCTATATATACTGGAGATGGGAATCTTTGTGAATTTGGTATTTTGCTTGTTTGTTGGCTGTTTTATAAATAAATATGCCAAATACCATGTAGGCATTTATATTAGAGATATATACCACGCTCTTGAACGTAAAAAACAAAGTTTTTAAATATATTTTTTATGCCGAGGCTATTTGTAGCGGTATTAGTCATTACTATTTTTATTAGAGGCGTACCCTCACGTTCCCGCTAGATGGTTATGCCACATTACCTAGGCTATGAAACTACATAAACCCCCCACAACCCCCCCCCCCACCCACACACCCACACACCCACTCAAACCAGTTTGATTTATAATCATAACCCTCCTGAACCATTTACCGTGGCTACTTAATTAACCCCTACCTCTCAAACCGCACGAACCACATAAATTCCCTACACCGCTCCCTCCCCCCTCACACCAACCAGATTGATTTATAATCATAACCCTCCTAAACCATTTCCCGTGGCTACTTCATTCCCTTGGATTGTTTGGCGCGCCAATTTAAAGTAAAGAGATCAGGTTGCTCTATTAACCCTCACTAAACGCTACTTGTACCACATCACTATAACCATGATAATAACCCTATGCCCATTCTAAACCATTTCCCGTGTTTTTACCCCACCCGACATGACACCATAACCCATAACCAACAGGCCTATAACCATTTGCCATGTGTAGGCGTGCGTAATGCCGCGGCAGTGAGCCCTTCCACAAACATGTACGCGACGCGTTACCACACGGTATATGATTTCGCGATAGTACGCGCAACGCACAAAATCGTGCACTTCTAGTGGCATTTGTGAGCAAAATTCTAGAGGTTTTATTCCAGTTTTTTTGAGCCAATTATTGACCAATTTCACTGGAATATACTTGAAAATCACACGTCCCGTTATTTCCTCTATCTTACATGCAAATTAGGCACCACTTTGATCAAAACGAATGGAGAAATAAGTTAACAAACGCACCCCCACACACTCACTGATTTGCACTATCCTCACCAAATTACACCGTGGTTTTGCCTTAAACATGTTAAAGTTCCTCACCAATTTACCCCGAGTCCCGTCCACACATCCTTGCCACTTCAATGTGTAAGCCCCACCCTCTCAACTCTACACTATGTTCCCCTCCCCCTCCCCTCCCAACCCCACCAACACCAAAAAAGTACAACACCCCTATATAGAAGGCATGGGAATTCCCAATTTTAAAAACAAAAAGCAACCTGGGAATTCCCAAAAAATAAAATGCATGCCTCACACCCCTATAGAAGGCATGGGAATTCCCAATTTTAAAAACAAAAAACAACCTGGGAATTCCCAATTTTTGAAGCACTTTTGGTCACACCCTATAGAAGGCAGCACAATTTTGCAGTGGGAATTCCCAAAATGTTCAGTAAAAAAATGCTTGCCTTCTATAGGGGGTGTACCATTAATAAATTAGCCATGAGATTTACACTTCTCTTCTTTGAATTCTGCCACCAGCTTCTCCACCCCATCCAGTTATTTCTCTGTTTCACGTACTGCATCCGTTTGCCTCCTCTGATTAACCACTTGCCTTCACCTCTCGCAAAATTCACATATCTACTTTAGAACATGAACATGATCAGTGTTGTACTTATAACCAAAGTTTGACCTAAATGACTTTGATTCAACGATGTACTTATCACCAGGTTTGAATTCTCATGCCCGGTAATACATACAGCTGAACATCTATGGCAGTGCCATCCGTATAAGTATTGATTTCTTTTTATTATACATGTATTATAAGCGATTACAGGATATATGTAACATTCTTTATTTTACTACATCTGTATTTTGTATTCAATCTGTATTGACGAATTAATACGAAAAGTGCTCTCAATGTCATGACGTGTATACATCTCAATCGTGCAAAATGTGCAAGCTTGTGGCTTGTAAAACGTTGTACCTGAGAGAGAAACGCGGGCGTTAGTTACTCCACTCATGCTAGTGTACTTCAAAAATCACAGACAATGTCATGAATGTAGTGATTTCTGTATATAATATATATATTAAAAACACGCATTTGCTGTATTACACTCTTTCTCACGATTTCATTAATAAAACAGCCTTCATCAAACAATGTGTTTGTGCATCATCCAACAAATGGGGAATTGGTTCCAATGGGTATGTACATCCAACAGGACACCATTACCATCGGTGATCGGGAAATATCCGGACAGCAGGTCATTGCATTGGAAAAAGGAAGCTTAAGTGACAAGGCCACTCTCAGGTATATTTATATAGACTGTTTTAAAAATATAATTGAATACATGAATTTCTATAGCATTAAGTTAATCCTACTTTAAAGAAGCTGATGAGGTCAATTGACTCCATTTGGGATACAATGTTGGTCCAAGTTGTCCAGCTTGAAATTTGGCAGGGAGTAATATGAAATTTCATTTGATAGAACTAATATTATTTCTTTATCATGCTTGTCGCTAAAAAAGCGGGAGAAATATAGGAAGTTGAACCCTTAGCCTTTAGATGTACTTCTAGTGCTTCGATACCAATTGTTCTCGTTAGCTCTGAGACGTGTTTGATTTTTGTATTATTACCCGGGTAACTACTAATTTATTTGGGGCTATAATTCACCACTTTTCAATCAAAATCAACCTGAGGTTATCGCATTGAATATCTTGACAACTTGAGGTTGTTTATTTGGATTTATTTTCCACCCGGGGTTGTTGTATTGAATATTTTCCCAGGCTCATGTTTATTTATTGCAGTATTTCAATATATTTACATTTTTCCAATATCCTTGGCTACCAAAATGTTTAAGTCCAAAAGTGAATACAACCTGAGGTTAGGTAACCTGAGATCGAAAAGTGTATGAGCATTTCAATCTCTGCATATAGCAATATAAGTATATGAGTAAGAAATTGTTGCAGCTAATTACCCAAGTGAGTTGATCTGATAAAAAATTATATAAATGAGGAATCGAACCGCCAGCCTCTCAATCACCGCGTAGTGCCGCTATTTTTGAGATATAGAGCAAACTAGTTTGTAACATATATTCTCTTTTTATTGGTGCTATTGTGACAAACGAGGTGTCAAAATGCGCAAGAGAAAATTCCAGTTCTTGCCCATATTTTGAATTTATTTAGGGTCTTAGGAATTAAACACAGGGTGTCTCGAAAAAAGTGGTTACTTTCTTTTTGTGCGGAGTTTATTTATATATATACACTACCGCCCTGAACTGCTTGCGCAGTGATAATATCCTAGAAAATCCATCTTCTATGAATATGCTGTTGATTATTTTCACTCGTATCGATGTTGAATATGTTCATTATATAGTTCTTCTTCGTAAATTCATGTTTGTTGCATGTTACGATCATCAAATTTCATACAAAACTCAATAATTCGAGACAAGACAAAATCTACGCAGTAAAATCCCATAGATATTTGCCTCATTAATATTCATGAGCTCATTACCGCTATTATTGCGCTATGGGAAAATTCTCTCTCATCAACACCTTCTCTGACAAATTCAGTTTTTTAATAATAAATTGTTATATTCACAAATGCAATATCCTATATTAGTATCCCCAAAGTAGCCATATTAATAGCCAATCTGGATTTTTTTTTAGAAAGAAGCCAATTCCAACTGATAATGGTAGGTATGGGTGTCATTATTCACCAAAACAAAAGTAAGGACAGATAGGGGGTGGGGAAATGGTTTTTTCAGGGGGGTCATTGAATCCCGGGGGTCATTGACCCAAATTTGTTCAAAGCCTATGTCGTGTTTGGTATCAAATGAAAGGAAATTTAATTTAAAACACTGAAAATCCTGTTCATTTTGTCATTTTATCATCTTGTAAAATGTTAAACTTGATTGAAGACATATGGTGCGGGTTAACGAGTAATCAGCGAGCTTATTGCACAGTTTCCAATGTAAATAAAACATGAAAACTATCATAATACGTAACTATGTATCTATCAACCTGTATCACATTATTGAGGCTGATGTCAACATTGGTCTAGGCACGTTAGTACAAAAAGAACAATTTGTTGATCAGAAATATTACTTACAAGTCAAAACTGACAGTAAGCTCAGTATTATCATGATTATAAGCCCTACAAGTTTAGGCAAAACATATCGCTTGATTATTCCGTTTCCTCTTTATCACTATCCAAGTTATTATGTTCTATCTGCGCCATTGGAGCAATATCCATCAGCACACTCCACATCCACATGCCAGCTTTCATGCAGCAAATTCCTTTATGAGAGGCTTTCTGGGGCGATACCTCCGGTAAGCATCTTTGGTTTGAGTTTTTTGTTGTTGCTAACTCCTACCCTCTTCCATCAACAACTGGGGTTGGCATAGGTATAAACTATGGTCTTCATGGTTGCAGCTTTGAACCTACCACTGTTACTACATCTCTCTTCACTATGGATCGTATGATAAGGAAACCCCAAAAGCATGAATTTGGCAGGATGCTCAAGGAAACAGCAATGAAGCTGGACTTAGACATGAATAACAGCAGAATGCATGATGTTGATTGTTGATGGAGGATAGCTACTTCATCAGGTAAAGTGGACAAGCGGTGCAACCATCAAGCCTATGTATATAGTTGATACTGTAATTGAGATCCTATATTTAGATACATTATTCTCATTGCACAATGCTTATACTGTTGTTGTGTACCAGCAGCCTTTCCATCCAGACTCAATATCACAGCCCGCGATCATCGCGGGCAGCATCTAGTCTGGCCCGCAGTGGTTGCGGGCAGCATCTGGTTTGGCCCGCAGAGGTTGCAGGCCTCTGCGGGCGCCCATTTGATGATAGACAGGCGGATTAGCATATCCACCCATTTTATGTGCGGGCTATTATTTGCATATCTGTATAAAGTGTTATCATAATGATGAAGTTATAACTTGTGTTACTGGATCTGAGCTTGACAACATCTCTCTACAATAAATACTTGGATAAAGAATGGATAAGATAAACCTGTGTGTGATTCTCCTTTGATATACTAGTACTTAGTGTTCCCAAGAACACAATAATACCTATATGCCAAGTATGTCCGAATAAAATTCAAGGATTCTACTGTAGTGTTTGATGGCTATACGGAAGAACAATAAACGAAAGATCATGAGAATATGCGGCGGATGCTGCTGGAAAGGTTTCTCTAGACTTAAAAGTCACACAGAATTGGCCATATATCATGTGACAGAGAAATTTTCCTGACAAATGAGAACAACAAAGGAGCTATAATAGAGATGATATCTACAGAATTGACAAGCCACAATATAGGCCTAGATCAAGCAAAACATGATGGTGACATGCTCATTGTGAAGACTGCCATATACAGGGTGTCCCAAAAGTCTATGCACGTTTTTGAAGAGTCATATCTCATAAAATATAAATCATATGGTATAAGTTTAACTATATTTCGATAGACGAGATTTGGGAAATTATTTTGATACCAAACACAACCCTATTGGTGAACCCACAACATTATAAAACTGGTTGAAAGTTTTTGGCCGTGTGCTAGACCCCCGGCTAGACCCACCCATACCAAGTACTACACATTGTTGCTAAAATCAGGTGCGCATAAATTAACGGTATGAAAGCAACGCTGCGCATTAGTCACAGGTCACTGCTTACCTTGCAACATTAATGTTATTACCAAACTCGGTCACTCACAACATAAATAAGGCGTAGTAGACAACATTGCACAGTAAAAATCTTCATTCAAGATGGTTTACAGCATAGATAAGCGAATACCAATTGTATGATTCTACGCTGAAACAAATTACTTTCAACTTACTCAACAAAAGTTCAGAAATCATTTCAAAGTGAAACGCGCACCAGGAAGAATATCAATTCTGAAGTTGGTGGATACATTTTTGAACACAGGAACATATTCTAAATGGGTAAAACAACCTTCGATGAGGCATTCAAGCAGCATTAAAATGGTCTCAGCTTTAAATGTTAACATGTTTGACAGCTATGTGATGTGTGTGTGTTCACTTTTCTGTTACGTTATTCAATTTTTTAAAAGTCTGTGTTTTGCATTAGCACACGTCTCTGTATAAATGGAAAACATTTAAACTAGATTTCACAATAGAAACGAAAATTATGTTTGATATAGGCCTAGTTGGTTATTATGATGGGATCACTGTAATGTAAATTTTTAAATATTACAATTGACGGATCACTTTCCGTGTAACCAACTCTACCCGTCTTTTTGTTAATCTCAATAGGTATGGATTTATGAACTTTATTCCTCCGAAGTATAAAATAACCTTTTTTGTAGTAATACATATTTTACTTCTAGGATGGCATTACAAACAGATGTTACTCCAATGTTTGGTATCAAAATTATTTCCCACATTTCCTCTTTCTAAATATATATTCATATTTTCAATACGACTTATATTTTGTGAAATACAAAGCTTCAAAGTCGTGCATAGACTTTTGGGACACCCTGTATTTGGTCAAGAGGGTCAATACCCCTGTTGTTGTTGTTGCCCAAGACACTGATATATTTGTTTTGCTCTGCTATCATTGGCCAAGTAACTGTTCTAATTTGTACTCACAATAAAGTTTAAGCCATAAAGCTTAAACTCCTTTAGCCGATGAAGCGGAAATTGTGTTTGCTATAGTTTGCTGGTCTCCCGTAGCAACCTTATGACCACTCTCGTTCCACTTCCGGGAGCCCGCGAATTCACTCCTTTGTTATATGTTTCTGCTCGTCTGCCCTAACTAATTTTATCATTCGCTCTTCCGTTCCGTACCAAGTAGGTTGATTTTAAAATAAATTCTTTCCGTACCCGTTTGGTTTTCAAGTTGGAGTGTTGTCAGCGGTTTAGCTTTTATGCTTCACATTACGGGGCTCCTCCTTCTTTGATTTCCTTCTGCTATTAACATTCATTTGTTACGGTAAAGTACTTATTTAGAAATTTAATTATTTGGTATTTAAGAATCATTTATTTGGTGCCTTTACGATATGGCTCAATAAATGTCCGCGAGAATTCCGCGATAGCTAGAGGCAGAAGTCGAATATTATTAACACACGGGCCTCTCAGCAGCTATCAGTCCGCCGGTTGCCAAGTCAACAACAACAACCGGCCGTTTCCGATTGCTTCCCGTATAAGATAGATCGAACATTATTCAATAAATTGGCGATGCGGATGACGATGCTCTTCGCATACAAGTATCAAACGAGGAAATCGAGGATTTGGTGGATTCAAGCGAGGATACGACGCCGACGGTGGAAAGAAGGAATGTCTCAAGCTTATTTCTAGGACCATCGACGAGTGCATAATCGGGAGCAGCACCACAGATTACACAAAACCAGTCGGGTGAGAACGAATTGTATTCTTCTAATCGTGTGACTAGTGCTAGTACTAGTAATTTTAATAATTCTCCCCGCAATAATAATATTAATAATTATATAAATAGGCAAATTATGTTCCCCGCGATTGTGTTTTTCCCGATACATTCACGGGTAGTCAACCCCTCGCATCAATTTGCTTTCCGTTAGGCGAGGAACTGCCTCAATCGACTAATGGGGACATTGGTTACGCCATCTTAGTTCAAGTGTTTAGTATTGAAATCCCGGATTGAAATGTGGGGGTAATTATGGATTAACACAGACAGAATATACCCCTTGAAAAGGGTGAATGGCTTCATTATCATGGTTATATTGATTTATGCGTTATGTAGCAGGCATTCATAATCGATCTTTAAGACTAGCGTTATGCCTTGTATAGGCCATATATTTATCTGTTTACATGATTAAACATATCAGGGTTGTGTTCAATTATAATTATGGTAAATCCATTATAATCAGAATAGTGTAGGCGTTCATATCAATGGCTATTGACTATAATTTGTCCATTAAACCTGAGACTAATAATATTTGTGTCAGATTAAACCATCTGGGTCCTTGTCTACGTCTTGACAAATATCATGGGTACTACATGATAGTACATGCCTGTATTATTTATGTATATTCACCACTGTTTACACCAATTCTAGGTAGTAAAGTGTATAGGCAGAGAGACTAGTCCTCCCTGGTATAGGCCCAACAACACTGTTGGTTTTTTGTATGTTTTATGTATGTGACGTTACCACGTACCGTACTCGGGCTGTTCGTTTTAATTCTTTTCTTAATAATACGCATGGAGGTAGATTAGTATGAAATGCTCAATAAGGTTGTTGATGATCATGATTAGCTTGGTGTTGTTTAAGGCCTGCGTTTTAATATTGTCCTTGTCGGTTGGGTTTTTGTTTCCTTCTTGTTATAAATGCTGGTTATAATCATTGCTTTATGCTTTCCGTATAATGGTCTCATCTCGTCGGGTATCACGCTCCGGACAGATTAACAGTTCACTCACGGTCTTATTTTGCGTACTACATGTCATAATATACACATCTGGGCCGGTATGATATCATATATGTTATCATACTACTACTAGTTGTTCTTTCATTTCTTATCCTTACGGTACATTATATTATCTGTGCCAAGTCGGTATAACTTGTGTTAAATCTGCGCAGATCTGATGTCGTCAATCATGAGATTCCTTTCATGATTTTGCGAGAGGCGTGGGGTCGAGTTTTGCACAATAAATGTTACGTTGTTGAGATATTAGAAATACGGTAAGATGAATGAGGGATTTTATTTTTAAGAAAAGAATGTACTCTCTGCTTCTGCTTTTTCTTCTTTCTATTTCTCTTTCAGGAGTTGAGTCTATAGTACACATGGCTGCCATGCCGTGGTGGTGATTTTGCGTTGGCTTCTCGTTCCAATCCTTTCCGGGATAAGCTGTATATATACACGCGCCTAAGACTGGCATCGTTGCAGCCCTAAATAATAGCAATGAACCGGTGAGTGGGTGTAGACATAGGAGAAAACATCTCTTATCCAGCTTTAAGCCAATCCAAGAATTTTAAGTGCTTGACTTATTGATTATTGACCCCAGACCTGTAAAGTGTGATTATTAATTATTTATTTGGACATACACTTTTGAAACAGTGGCTTGAGTTTTCTCGACGGATGCGTCCTTAAAACATATTACACAATATTATCACATGTATAAATAAAAAAGAGGTCTATATCTCATAATATATTACGGTATAGAGAAGGACTCCATTGGGCTGTGAGATAATCGCAAATTAAACTTGTGAGGATGTGAGACTTTTGTACCATTGCTGTCACTTGTGTTTTATGAGGAACTGAGACTTTAGTAAACACTTTCACTTGTGTTTTATGGGCTTGACCGGTCACAATTACATTTGTTTTGAAAGACTGGTTAAAAATGCAGAGGCAACCATAGCTGTCACATGGGTTTTATGGGTTCACCCGTGCTTTGTTTTGAAAGGTTTGGTCATGTCATCCTAAAATTGTGACTATTGTTTTGTTTTGGTCATTGTGGCATGTCATAACATTGTCTAGACATCATAATTTATCTCTGTCCAATCTTGAGTGAGGACCAATTTTAATGGAGCAATATATCCTTAGAATGAAAGAGGTAGAGTCTTGTAACACAAAAGCTGGCTATATTGATACCACACAGTATCATATATACAAATATTTACATGAATACATAAAATCATACAAGTTGAATGCTACATGCACGTTTTAAATAGGATTTGCAGAACACATCAAATATTTGGAGTCGGGTATCATCACATACAGTAAGAACATCATTTGAAAATCCTATATAGCATATGACACATTTTAATAGTTAAATTACCAGTTATAAATATTCTTCTAAATTATGGAGTGCTAGTTGATTTTCAAGTTTAAGGAATTCATCAACTCTGATATGATATAACGCACTACAAATAAATAAGAAATGTCTATGATTCTCAATATCTTTATCACATAATGGGCAGTAAATATTTATATCCGGTTTCCGTGAATGAGCACGGCCATTGAGGGGTACGGTATTGCAAAATCTTATTTACAATAATATGTAATCTTCCAAACAAAGTTTGTTTTTGAATAATACATAGTCCTTTAATGATGGTTTTGTCATAGCAGAATGTGCCTCGTGTTGTTAGAATTATCTATACTTAAGTTATTAAAATTATTGATCCACAAGTGGCTATCATATAGATTGTCTTTAAATATATGGTCTTTAAATATGGTATATATTCCTTATGTAATATACACCTTATGTAATCTTCTGTGTTAAACTATTATGTGCTGTTTAAAGTATGTCACTCTACACATATAGCAACTGAGGAGTGTGGTTCCTCCATCCATACGAGAAGAAAAAAAATGTATTGCAATGATGTGCTAGTCCACTACTAATTTTGGAATTTATAATTCGCTCCCATGTTATAGTTGAGCACTATTGCTAGTGATGGTTTCCTAATATCCTAACATGGATTATGCATTATATGTCAACGTGGCCGTCAATTATTATTATTATTAACAAATAATCTCACTCCGCCCCCCCCCCCCCCCCGTCATCATTTTTGCCCTTTATAATGGCTTGTTTTTTCCACCCATCATATATTTATCCATTGCTTCATCTTTTGTAGTGCTTGCTTTGTTGTTTTGCTGCTCTGTCGCTTTCCTTCTTGTTTTTATTATACAGGTGTAATGAGAACTTGGATAGCCAGTGATAACATCATTAATTGGGCTGGTCAGAACGGTTGTGTTTGTATAACATCAACAAGCACGCCTCCCGGATTTGTTCATTCATGCCGAACACTCATGAAATCAGACACTTAGAGATTTTTTATAGTCTCACCAAACATCTCTATCGTTAATATGATGGCATACATTTAACCGATGCTGGATTAGTTGTGTTCAGGTCACATCTTGAATCCGCTCTGCTCTTTTTCTCTTATTGCATTGTAAGTATGTGTAAGTCGGTCAAAGTGATATTTGTTTTTGAGTCGTCTACTGAACCCGGGGGGGGGGGGGGGGGGGGGGGGGGGGGGGGGGGGGGGGGGGGATTAGACAAGTTTCCCCATTGTCATCTTGTTTGGAGTAAAATTTGAAGAAACAGGGATTTAAATCCCAATTATTGAATCTTAATATAAGAAATATTTATAAATGGTAAATGAAAGTTTATTATAAGGCCAAATGTAAATTATTACCTCATTGTATAATTGGTAATCTATCAATAAGGCCCACTGGTTTCTACTCATCAAGTAGTTATTTAATCTATTTACCATTCAGGAAATCAATTATTTTGTAAATTATCACTTGAGGATTTATTATCGGTGGTAGATTGAATTGGCGCATTTACAAATTTAATAAAATTGATTTTGAGAGAAAGCATTGATAATGCAAGGTTAGGACCATCTTTTAAAAATTGACAAAATTACCATTCAGGAAATCAATTAATTTGTAAATTATCACTTGAGGATTTATTATCGGTGGTAGATTGGATTGTCGTATTTCAATTGGCGCATTTACAAATTTAATCAAATTGATTTTGAGAGAAAGCATTGATAATTCAAGGTTAGGACCATCTTTTAAAAAGGTATATTCTCTCGGACCTTTCCAATTTTATTTGGATAATTGTAGTCTTTACAAAAAATTAACCTTGACTGTACTCGTCTAATAGGACGACCAAAATATGAATATTTATCAATGTATTATATATATGGTATCATAGTACCCTTGATTATGCGTAATGCATGTCGTGTAAAATTGCGAAATTAAATCGTCTTGGTACGGAGCCGAATTGCTCTTATTCTATTTTGTCTCTCCTGCATATATAATTTCCGATGTCTACGGGTAATAAAGTTTAAGCCATAAAGCTTAAACTCCTTTAGCCGATGAAGCGGAAATTGTGTTTGCTATAGTTTGCTGGTCTCCCGTAGCAACCTTATGACCACTCTCGTTCCACTTCCGGGAGCCCGCGAATTCACTCCTTTGTTATATGTTTCTGCTCGTCTGCCCTAACTAATTTTATCATTCGCTCTTCCGTTCCGTACCAAGTAGGTTGATTTTAAAATAAAACCTCTCCCACCCTCCCAGTTGTTGCTCTTTGACATGCCATGCTTCTGGATGATCCTGGCATTTGTGGGCGGCCTTGTTCCTTGATCATCTTGGCCGCAACACTATTCCCCTTTGAGACCATGTTCGGGGTTGATCATGGTTTCTTCGTACCCCTCCAGGCCTCTGTTCCTTGATTTTTCTTTGGCCTGTGGTTTGCCCTTCGTGGCATCGTGTGTGTGTGTGTGAGACCGGGTTTCTGGATTTTAGGTCTCCACTTGGAAAACCCCCCCTAGGCCTCTGTTCCTTGATTTTTCTTTGGCCTGTGGTTTGCCCTTCGTGGCATCAGTCGTGCGAGTCCATGTTCCTTGATTTTTCTTGGCCTCCACAAAAAATCCTTCATGCGGTTTGCCCTTCGTGGCATCGTGTGTGTGTGAGACCATGTTTATGGATTTTTTGGTCTCCACTTAAGAAAAAAGAAGAAAAAAGAAAGAAAGAAAAAATCCTTCCCCTCTAAGCCTTTGATTCTTGAAGATTCTAGGCCGTATTTGAACGCGAGTAGCAGTTAAATTGTACTTATTTATATAAGCTGTGATTTGAGGGAGTAAAATTTGAAGAAACAGGGATTTAAATCCCAATTATTGAATCTTAATATAAGAAATATTTATAAATGGTAAATGAAAGTTTATTATAAGGCCAAATGTAAATTATTACCTCATTGTATAATTGGTAATCTATCAATAAGGCCCACTGGTTTCTACTCATCAAGTAGTTATTTAATCTATTTACCATTCAGGAAATCAATTATTTTGTAAATTATCACTTGAGGATTTATTATCGGTGGTAGATTGAATTGGCGCATTTACAAATTTAATAAAATTGATTTTGAGAGAAAGCATTGATAATGCAAGGTTAGGACCATCTTTTAAAAATTGACAAAATTACCATTCAGGAAATCAATTAATTTGTAAATTATCACTTGAGGATTTATTATCGGTGGTAGATTGGATTGTCGTATTTCAATTGGCGCATTTACAAATTTAATCAAATTGATTTTGAGAGAAAGCATTGATAATTCAAGGTTAGGACCATCTTTTAAAAAGGTATATTCTCTCGGACCTTTCCAATTTTATTTGGATAATTGTAGTCTTTACAAAAAATTAACCTTGACTGTACTCGTCTAATAGGACGACCAAAATATGAATATTTATCAATGTATTATATATATGGTATCATAGTACCCTTGATTATGCGTAATGCATGTCGTGTAAAATTGCGAAATTAAATCGTCTTGGTACGGAGCCGAATTGCTCTTATTCTATTTTGTCTCTCCTGCATATATAATTTCCGATGTCTACGGGTAATCAGACGTTGATGATCTTTATGACATCTATAACCTGATAACCATAGATATCGGTGACCGGGAAGAGTTCCATTTCAAGTATGGCTGGTCTGGAAATGACACTGTTTCATGCATTCATGGACATACCAAATGCGCTCTCTACAAGTTCAAATTTCCTGCCAGTGTCATCACTGCATTCTTAAGTGATACATCAAATGTATCCATACAATTCAAACAGCTGGATTAAAGGCAATGCAGATCACATAGCTGTGGGGATACTCCCTTAAAAGGGCTCGCTATCAGAAGTTGTTCCAAAAGCAAGCAGCCGAAGGATCCTGATTACCTACCACCCACACCAAATGCAACAGAACACTGAACATTCCCTTTTGTGTACATCTCCAAGTTGTGGTATGGAAGCATCTTAACACCTCCATACATAAGCCCATTGAAAGAGGTGGGAGTTAGATTGGAACATAGAACTCAGACCGAAGATGCTTACTGGAGCTATCGCCTCAGAAAAAAAGGAGCGTCAAACTATGAATATAGCTGCATGAAAGACGGTATTTCATTTGTTTCTGCATATGTGGAGTGTGCTGTGGACATTGCTCCAACGGAGTAGATAGAACATAAGAACTTGGAAGTGATGAAGAGGAAATGGAATAATTAAGCGATATGTTTTGCCTAAACTTATAGGGCCCGCGCCTATTATGAGCTTAAGGGGGCTGTGCACTCTCAATTTTGTATTTTTCACTAATTTCAGTTTTCTTCATTTTTCAAAACATAGTGTTATCTATCAGTACATGAAAAGAAATTTTCAATTTCGAAATCCCAAAAGCCTATTTAGAAGGATTTAAATCCCTTAGTCTGATCATCTACACAGTGGAATGGAAAAGTCTGCCCGCAGGGGATCAGCGAAATTCCCATGCGCGGCGTATCCCGTGAAAGTTTTGTTTTTCACGCAAATTAGCACGCGCCTGTTCGCTTAATACGCGACGCTGTTGTTTAGAATGCCGGCAATGCGTGCTGCGTTAACCGCTATGTTTTTGGCGCGTTTTGAGGGCTTGGTCACACGCGTTGTTTACGCATCGGGGGCTCGACTTTTATCAAACCATCATTATTGCTGGGGTGTGGCTGAAGCAAGTAATAAATAAAACAAGGCTTTGGGCAAGAGTTAGTGTCAAGGAGTTTGGAAAGAGAGTAGGGAAAAATACAAAAATAAAGGACAGAGAAAGATTTTTAATCCATGATACATCAAGAAGTATCAAAAAGACTCACACTGGAGTTTTATCCGAAGGTGTTATGTTGTCTTTTTGTTTCCTTTCGATATTGTCCATGTCTGTCCCACTCGCCCGTCCATCCAAGACCTGTTTATTTATTTATTGTCATCACTAATTATGGTATCCCTATTACTTTTTATCGTTGTTTTGTTAGCTATGTTCTCAATTAGTTCAACTCGATGTACTAATTTGTCATTTATATCAAACATAATATCAATTATAAGTGTCATTTGACATAGGGCCATGCGTTATGAACTCGCCACCCTTAGCGTTACATCACAAATATTATGAATTTTTACACCAATTGAGTTTCAATTTAGAATATCTCCACAATTATCAACCCTAAACTAGCAAAAGTATACATTTTTGGAAAGCTGAAGACACAAGCAATCTAAATATACACATTTCAACTCATTTTATAGGGTGACCTTGAAATTATACAGGGTGGAAAAAATAAATTCTGGATAAAAAGTGGGTTACTTAATGCATTGCTTATTACTAACTTACAGTAATAAACTGAAAGTAAACAATGTTTATATGGTTAGAGGATGGGTGAAGCCTACTGAATTAGGAGAAAGAAAAATCACAGTTGCTTGTTAATCTCAGAATACAGGGTGTTCCAAATTATGTTATTTTTTTTCTACAATTTAACATATTTTGAACTGTAACATTTTAGCCCTAACCCCAACTGAAAAAGTAAGTCCATATTTGGATTCCTTATCAAATTTCCCTTCAGAAAATGTATACTTTGACTATGATAGGATAAGTAATTAAAAAAATACAGCAAATTTTAAATTTTGAAGACATCCGCAATACTTACTAAAGTGTTCAATATGAAAACGGGTAGTTTCGTACGTAAAAGTTCGTATTTTATAGACAAAACCAATCATAAAGAGTTCAAAATGATTAAAAACAATTAGCAGAATTGTTTAGCTGTAAATTAAGACCAAAATCAAGTTTGTAGCCCCTGTAGTACTTTAGCAGTAGTGAATTTAATCAAGTTTACACACGCGAAACGCCCCGTTCCCATAGAGTTTATGTGTACCTCCTCCCCCCTCCTCCTCCCCCCCTCCTCCACCTTGACTGTTCGCGATTCAATCAACCACAACTTCGTTAATTGAGAAGCTATATCGTTCATATTTACAGGTTTGTTAGTCATATTAATTAGCTTTTAAATGAGACCAAAAACATGACTATAGCTTTTTGTCTTGCTGAGATATGATGAATTAAACAGATCACAATTTGAAAATACGTAACAACACCACCATTTTTGGGTGGCGAGTTCAAAACGCATGGCCATAGGCCTACATATTAATTATTATGGGCGAGTGTATGATCGGAGAAGCATAGTCGGGCAGGCCGATGTTATCATGGTTTATATTATAGTCTTACTTTGTATAGTTATGTGGGCCGCTTGGTTTTGGGCCTCTCAGGGCCGGTTACTCATATTTTGCGGCCGTGCGAAAATTAGTGACTGTGCGAAATTTTGTGACTGTGCGAAATTTTGTGACCGTGCGAAAATTTCTGACTGTGCGAAATTTTGTGACCGTGGGAAAATGTTGTGACTGTGCGAAATTTTGTGACCGTGCGAATGAAAAGGTATGGCTTCTTTTTTACACTCTGCATCATGACAAAGGTGGGTTTTTAACGTTTGAGGTTATTTTGATACCAAGAAAATAACAGTTTGTAATCAAATTTTGCACGAAGTTGGGGATTCATATGCTTCTCATAATATATAAAGAACAGGATTTGAAATGGGTGTATTTCCCCGTAAACCATGATCAAACGGCGGTATTGTCACATTTTCACCTTCATCGGTTGATTTCTTTATGTTCATTTTTGAGTAAAATGTGCAATTTTATGGAAACAATAAGTCGATAAATACTGCATCTGATGAAACGTAAGTAGGCTTAATGGAAAGAGCATGATCATCGCTAGGAATCGGTTTTTTTGTGTTTAATTATAATTTGTGGAAATGGACGGTTTTTTAAATTCAGAATGTAGACTTTTATGCCTTATTTGGTCAATAAATCACAAAGTATGTCCAAAATCAACAAACAAAAAAACCCGATTCCTAGATAATTTTGTTAAGATTACAATACATCTAGAACAATAACTTTCGACAAAATATATTTTTAGTTATCTTGACAAAACCTAAAATACGTGTTTTTTATCATTTTTACCAAAAAGCTCAATTTTCGAAAAAAATCTTGTTCATGGTTAGATTTATTGAACCCTTTACTTCAAGAAAATGTATACTTTTATTTGGATTAAATGAATAATGACGAAGCTACGGCAGTTTTACGGAGGCTGTACCTGAAGGTGCACAGCCCCCTTAAGGGAGAGCGAGGAGTGTACGCCTAGGAGCAGGTTCGCCCACAGCATGATTCTCATCACTACGGCCACTGGTTAATTTAAAGAACTCGCAGTTTGTTGCAAACTTTCAATAGTAGAATGGCAGACCTCAGTATAATGTTTGTCAAATGATCATCTGAAAACCAGTTTTACATCACAAAGTGGTTTTTTTTCCATGTTTGAGATTGACTTAAAGATATTCGGGGTGGGGGAAGTTCACCATTGTGAGACACCTGTCTTTATCCATAACTAATCCCTTTATTATGGCCTTGGGTACTGTAAGTGTGGTCGTATATAGCCAATATATCAATCTTTCTTGTAATGTCAATTGGTACAATCAATCTTTAAAATTGACGCCTCCAGACCATTTTCAAATGAAAATGGGACGAACAACCCCCTCTCCCCGACCCCTACTGTCAGTTTTGACTTGTAAGTATATTATTTCTGATCAACACATTGTTAAATTTGTTCCTTACGTGCCTAGACCAATCTTGAAATCAGCCTCAAAACAATGTGATACACTTTGATAAACGTATTATGAAAGCTTTCAGGGTTTTTACATTAGAAACAGTGTAATGAGCTCGATGATCCCTTGTTAACCACCACCGCGTCTTCCATCTAGTGTAACTTTTCACAGGATTATAAAATGACAAAATGAACATGACAATAATTTGATACCAAACACGACATATTTTGAACAACATTTGGGTCAATTACCCCCCTGTTTTATTGACCCCCCTGACATTTTTTTCCCCCATCCCCTATCTCTCCTTACTTTTTTTTGGTGAATATCGACACCTATACCTACCAATTAGGCCTATCAGTTGAAATTGGCTTCTTTCTAATTTTTTTCCAGTGGAATCCTAAGTTAGAGATACTATATAAGGATGCGCAGTCCTTATAAATGCCTAAAACATGGTAATTTTCTGAGGAGGTAATTTGAATTTCCAAGAAAAACCTGACGTGTAAAGGCAATTTAATTATTTTGGTTTAAAAATCAGTGACCCAATACACGACAGAGAACCTCGCAGTTTGTCTGTATTTCGTACGAGGCAGCACAGGGACCTGGCAGGTTTTAAAATGACTGGGACAATGATTTACCCCGGGGGGCCAGTCAAACATAATGTTGTACACATGCGTGCAACCAAAAAAACCGCGTAAAAAGGGGTGTTTTTTCAGTAGCCTATTGGACGCGTCACGCGCGTGACGCGTTAAGGGTATCAAAAACGCTGATTTTCAAGAAAAAGGGTGGCTTAAAATCCCGGCTTAAAATACAGGTCGAACGTGTTTAGGGTAAGTTATTTTGTTCCCCGTTAAATAGACAAAACTTGTTTAGGGGTCATATTCTGGCAAGAACTTGTTTAGGGGTCAAAATTTGCGCTAAAATCTTGTTTAGGGGGTAATTTTGCTTGCAGAGTAAAACTTGTTTAGGGGGTGTCTGGAAAAAAAATTGGTCACGCATGTGTACACCATTATGTTTGACTGCCCCCCCCCCCCCCGGGTGATTTACATCCACTACAATCACTGACAATGAATACGTTGTATATGGTCACGTTTTTTAACCTGGGCTACATTTGTGTTACATGGGTATATTTCATGAAATTACCTCCTTTTGCAGTTTCAGTAGAATATATCAAAATGTTTACATCTAAAGGGTATAAAACCATATATATTTGGAATGCTTATAACCTAAGGATTGTAAATATGCTAACTAGAAATCAAATATACAGGGTGACCTAACATTATACAGGGTGTAACAATTCAAGTTTTATACAAAATGATGATTTACATTTTTTCTTCCACTGTCTATATGCAGGAGCTATATGAAGGCTAGGGATGTTTTTATTGTGTTTGAGTAAATTATCCATCCAGCCATATGCAACATTAATTGGCCAGCTTATTAGGAAATATATATACAGGGTGGTCAAAATACGCAATTTCAAATACTGAAACCCCCCACTAAATTAGACAAGTGATCAAATATATTGCAATGAGCCTAAAAGAGATACAGTTGTGATCAGGTTTGAGTGTTAGCATTAAGGTAAATCATCACCATGATATTAAAAAGTACTGTTTCGCGTGATAATTTAATATACAGGGTGTTTAGACTAGATTATGTTCATGTGTATAGGCCCATCACATCCACTCCAAGTTATTGATAATAATTAATATCAACTCCCTACAATATAGTGAGCATGTTAAAACTCATTAAATATTCCAATTGTTGCATTATCAAGAAATAACAAATGATACTAGATATAATATACAGGGTGATGTAAAAAACTTTACAAAATCAATGATCTGTGAATTATTGTTTAATTAATTAGCAACCGGTTTTATCCCTGCTTTAAACAAAATAATGTTGTCTTCAACAATTTGTTTCATGAATATAGACAGCTCAAGTTTAAGACATGTAGAATGAGTATTGTTTTAGAATATGGGCTCTAAATGTACATGAAGCTATCATTAATCATCATATAGGGTGATCAAATAACAACAATGTAGACAGATTATATGCCATATTTCAACTTACATTTTTGAGATTTAAGTACTTAAGGAGTGCCCAGCTACATTAAAATAGGCCCTACTGCACAGTATGTCATGCTCATCATTGGATAACAAAGTAATGGTGTGTGAGCAAAGATCAAGGGCATAATAACCTTATGTGGATCGCGACAGAAGTTAAGGTCTTTCTATGGATATCGCTTGTATTCAATAAACCAATCAATATTAATTAGAAATTTAATTAATTTCTATTTTGCAGTTAAATTTGGACTATTTCTTTTACATCAAAATCAAGGCCTTTTAATAATAACTTGTTTCCAAGTTTCCTTGAAATAAAATGTTGACACATTATATACAAAACTAGTTTATGAGTATGACTATGTTTTATGGTTCATCCTCAGATTTCAAATTAATTAATTAGCTTAATTAATACTTTAAGTAAATAATGTAAAGCATGTTTATACCATTTAGAACCAAGATGACATCAAGACTAAGTATAAGAAAGCTATAAATTACAGGACAGCACTCCATTTTCACCCATATATTACACAGCAATTCCCTCCTCCCCCTCCTCAACCACCCCGACCAATCATACTTAACGTGCTATATTAATCAAATCGAAAGTGATAACAAATAATCCTCTTCAGATTATTAAATTATCTTTAAAATAAGCCCAAACATAAGTCAATCTGATAGAGGGTTACAAAAATACCAAAGCCTAAAGACAAAAAATCCATTTGCACCCAATATTACACAGCTATCCCTACTCCTCCTCCACATCCTCCTCCTCCACATCCTCAACCACCAATCTCCTCCTCCTCCTCCACATCCTCCTCCACATCCTCAACCAGCACTAATTATGCTTAATGAGCCGTATTAATTAAATCAAAAGAGATAGGGTTTTTTTTCTTTTCAGATTATTTAAGGGTATTTAATTGCCTTTAAAACAAGCCCAAACACAAGTCAATCTGATAGAGGGTTACATAAATACAAAAGATTAAAGACCCCCCAAAAAATTAAAATGTAACAAAACCACCTTTTATGGGTGCCCAGGTTAAAAAACGTGACCATATACAATTTTGCGAAGGTCAGTCGATATCTTATCCATCAGTTGTGTTATGTTATTGGAGCAATATAGCCCAACAGCCTATTCCACCATACTACTGTATGCTAACCCGCACTTACTGTCAGATGTGTTTTAATTGGGCGATATCTATATCTCTCACATTATAATGGTCAACTCCCATTCAAATAAGAATGCGCTAAAAGGCTGATCGATTCCAGTTTAACAAAGGATTCGAACAAGTCCATTCAAAACAATGTATGTTGAATCACGCGGTAACTAAACTTATATTGTGTCATGAATATTTTCTAATAGCGTAGGTCAGGCTTGGCTAGTCTCAACATTCTCTACGGACCTGACAAGCCGTCTCGCTAGGGGGTGTCACAACTTGGAGCATTTTTCTAACTCAAAAATGGGAAGATTACATTTTAACCAGCTATTTTCACCAAGATTAGCTCAATTGTGTATACAAATGTATGGTGTGCTTTGTATTCACTTCATTCCACCAGTTTAACGTGTTTATAACCCATGTTCTATGCACACATTGCAATATGACAGCATACCCCTGTATGCAAAATTGTAATTGCTGCTGCCAGTTTTAGTCCGAGCATTCTGCTGGTTCCCAGTATGCGACATATCATTCTACAACCAAAACTTTAATAAAGTTTTGTCTTGAAATATCAGTTTTTTTTGGGAAATTCCAGTAACCTTGTCAAAACACAACCATGTTTTAGGTATTAATAAGCATTACAGATCCCTGTCATAATAATATTTGAATAGAATATGAAATAATTCACATTCTTTCTTTTTCTTAGACATTTTGGGGGCATTTTGGGTCTAATACCACTATTTCTGTTATTGAAGGATTACAATATGACATGAAATTGCTTTAGAATGGTTTAAAATCTTGGTATTATGAATTACATCTTTATTATATTTTGAATGGTGTCTGTAAAGGTTGCAATGACAAAATATCATGATTTATGTATTTTATCCACTGCTTTTTGTGTATATTAACCGTTGGGTCATCATTGTCATATTGACTAACTTCCCCTGTAACATGAAAAGCTGGCTAAATATCGAGGTGATTTATTATAAGTACTAAATGTTGATTATATGAAGTAAATAAAATCATTAAAGAAAGAGGTATATATAGACAAATGTATGGGGCATCTGAATATCACAACCATATAACCATTTAACTAGGTTCATACCGTTGTATCTAATAAATATGCAGTCGAAAATTTCGCTTGCTTTGTACATCATTAGTATACTGCTATTTACACGTTAACCACGATAACTGTATAAAACACGGGTTTCATGAGACATGTATCCTTTTCACATGTTAAATAATATCGAAATGTGTTTGTAAAGAAAATACTGCCTAGTTTCCGTGTTGTCATTCACTGATTTCTGTATATTCTAACCGTTGGAACATATAGGACCAGTTGCCCCAATGATGGGGTAACTGGTCCGTGCCAAGTTAAGTTTTCAGTTAGTGGTAATTGGCCTTTTCTTTAGATATTTTTAACATTGATTATATGTTATATGTAAACAGTTACATGGGTGATATTTTCATAGCAATTCTATAAATATTTACACGAGCTTTAATCTTTTATATCATGAAATATGCTTAACCGGACCAGTTGCCCCATCCTACCCTACAGGGACAGATTCATGGTTAATGGTCTATTGGGACATCAAAATGTCCCCTTAGTGTTTTTCATGTCCTCGGAGCGAGGGGATATATTTGATTATGTCCCCATAGAACTAGTTTTTCAAATGTACATGTACAGCGTGTCCCAAAAAACTGGGTCCAAAATCTGCAGAGCTTGTAACTTAATAAGTCGAAAACGTAGCTGCTCCATATTTAGGAATATTAAGGTACATATACCTGACCTTAATTGGTTAAAATGTAAGACTGATCAAATGACAACTTTCTGAAATACAAAGCTTTCGACAGAGCGTGGTTAGAACCCGTTTTTTCCAATTTAGCAATAAACCACCTTTATATGCCTTGCATTTGCGTTGGGTGCAATTTTTCCCTACATCATGTGCATGGTGTTTATTCTCCAAAATATCTTATGTACGGTAGAAAAGGGTTAAATTATAGGTATTTGTGGATCAATATTCAGCATTATAAATACCTATTGCAGTAACCTTGTCGTTGAATATATACAAAAACAGAGCAACTGTTACCCTGATACCATGCCTGGAAATAGCACCCGCCCACCTGCTCATAGCGGGTAAATTTTGTGTCGGGAAAAAGTACCCCGGCAACCGACTGGCGGGTAAACAATTTCAAACTCACGGTGTAAGTTTGAGAGTTACACTAGCTGGTGGAATTTCTGTCGGGCAGGTGTTTTTGTGAGTTACCTGCCTGATCCCGACTGGCTGGTTGAAAAAAATCTGAAGTTGCAGCCCTTCCTCTAATTCCGTTGATGAGATGACTGACTTAACGTCTGGTTTCCAATTTCGAAGAAATGGTTCTTGAACTGCTTCAAAGATGGCAGTGTCTCAGAAGGTTATTCATTGATTTTTCTAACAAAAATCATAGGTATTTACAATTTTTATCCCCTTAGGACGAAGATTTCCCTTAGTAAGTCATTGTTATCAAGTCAAAGGCAAAACTTTGATGACGTCAGTACGATGCGCAAATGCAACGCATGGACGGTTCATGAGCAAAATCGAGAAAAAAAAACGGGTTCTGACCACGCTGTATGCAAAGCTTTTTATTTCTAAAACCTTACATCCGATTAGTCTTATAATTTCACCAAATAATGGCAGATATATTAACCTTAATATTCTCAAACATGAAGCAGGGTGTCTCGAAAACGGGGATCGAAAAACGGGGGATTTGACAAACGAATCCCCTGTTTTTCCATTGTGCCCCCCTGAAGGTGCTCAGCAGGAAATTCAAACCTACCCACCAGGAAAAATGGGGGGGGGGGGGGGTAAGGGAAAAGAGGAAAAGAAGGGGGAAAGGGAAAGAAACGAGAGAGAGAAAGAAAAAAGGGAGGAAAAAGAAAAAGGAAAAGGAGAAAAAAAGGGGAAAGAAATAAAAGAAGAAAGGGAAAGAAAGAAAGAAAGAAATTTTGTGACCGTGCGAATTTTTTTGACCCTAAACAACGTGTCTATCAGAGGATATTAAAACGAGTCCCCTGTTTTTCAATCCCCATTTTCCGATCCCCGTTTTCAAGATACCCCTATAGGAATCTCGAAAACGGGGATTGAAAAACGGGGATCGAAAAACAGGGGATCAGATTTTATTTTCTTTGTTTAAAACGAGTCCCCTGTTTTTCAATCCCCGTTTTTCCGATCCCCGTTTTCGAGATACCCCTATAGGAATCTCGAAAACGGGGATTGAAAAACGGGGGGATCAAATTTTATTATATTTGTATTAGGTCATAGAACAATAGGCGTAGGCCTATGCATGTTTACCTATAATTTCATCATGTTTTGTTGCTATCGAGCTGCTCAAAAAGCTCTCTTGGTATGCTAAGGGAGTGTTCAGTAATACTTTGGTGGGGGTTGGCCAAAACGGGGTGGGGGGGGGTCTAAAAAGTTCAAGAGGGGGGTCAAAAAAGTTAGCCAAATAGGTAGTCGTTAACGGGAAAAATACCAAAATTTTCTGCGCTACGCGCAAGAAAATACTGCAGTATTAACATTTCTATAACAAATTATACAGATGTCCGCACGCTCTGCGCAAATCTTTGTAAAAACATTGTGCCGACAGCAGAATTTGTTATACAAAATGTGACTAACCAGTGTCCACAATTTGTACTTGAGAACTGTTGATAAGGGTGATCGTCAACAGGGTTAAATACACATTTCCGCGCGCTACACGTGATTTTGAACGCAGTTGACCCAATTTATGTTTTCGGTTTGAAAAAAATCGCACAGTCAAAAAAAAAACGCACAATAAATGTACTACATGTACAATTTTTCCCTCTATTTGGCTAATAACCTCGATCTTTTTTCTCACATTTTCCCGATTTTTTTTTTTTAGGGGGTGGGGGGCGGGGGCCCAAATTGGTTTTTTTCGTCAGGGGGGGGGGGGCATTTGCCCCCCTGCCCCCACCCTGAGCTACGCCACTGGCCAGCTATACACAGTTCTGACTGTAAGCGTCATAGAACTTGAGTCAAATGTCTATTTACATCTGACAGTAGGGGGTGGGGGGTCAAAAAGGTTTTTCACCCTGTTAAATAAAGGGGGGGGGGGGGGTCAGAAAAGTTTGTCAATTTGTAAAGGGGGGTCAAAAATAGGTTTAGACACCGACAATTTTTGTGTGGCTACCCCCCCCCCCCCCCCCCCCCCCCCCCCCCTCAACCCCCAACCCCCCAACCCCCTCCCCCACACACACACCACCAAAGTATTGCTGAACACTCCCTAACTAACTGATACTATTTTTTAATCTTTGCATTTTCAATCTTTGGGGTAGCCTAGATATTTCCATATTCAAGCAATCACAATCCTTTAAAAACACTTCCGTCTCATATGTTAATGATTTTGCTCCACGCAGACTTGAACTAATTGTTATTTTAAAATGTCACAATATAAATATCATCATTTTCTGTTCTAATATACAGATTAGATGACCGGTTGATTGCTTTGGACGGAACATTTATCCTCGACAAAACGACAGAGAGTGTCCTGAATTTGTTTGAAACTCTCTCCAAGCCTCGGACATTTAGCATGGTAAGGAACATACAATTGTTTTGTCTCGCTCTATATTTTGTACAATCAAGATGTTTGCTTATATCCTTCAGCCATGTCAGTAGTCGGGTGAATGATATTTTGTTCTTGCGCCGACCTTTGTGTAAATTGTGAAATAAATAAGGCCATTTTTGAACTCGCCACCCGGCCCTTCCCATTGCATGTCCAGATTTGTTACTTTTTACACCATCTGATGTTCGAGTTAGCATATCGCAATAATAACTCCCTGTTCTACCCCATAAAAAGTATATATTTTCTGAAAGGAAATCGTACAAGGAATCCAAATATGATATTAAAATTTAAATATAACCTAATGCTTACATGTTGTGATTAAAAGCGTGCTACAACTATGGGTTGCCAGCCCCTTCCAGTTCTTTTTGGAATTTGACAAGGTTACCATTTCTCCAAGTTAACTCTGTACTGTCTGTCATCAGGTGCACTGACAGGTGTATGACAAGTTCTTCAGTGGTGAACTGACAAAGTGGTAGGCCAGTTTTAAGATTGTTCAAAAGATATAGATTTTTTCATATTTTGATTACAGCTCAATAATATTTTTAGACCTATCCCAATCATAATTTTACTGTGCATATTATATGGTTCCATCAAAACATAATGGTTGTCAAGGGTAACTTGTTGAAATAAACTATATCGGGAAGTGAATGAGCACACGTATAAATTTCATATTTTTTGGGGGTGGTATTCACCCTATCCTGATTTAAACTTCATTTTTGAAATCCCTTATTTGAGAGCTTTCTAAAAATGTATGATTTTGTTATCATCGGTTGAATAATTTTGTTGTTGTTATAGTCATGTATGTAACACCATGGCAGGTAATAGAGGAGGAGACTAATCGCGACACTACTCAAACGAGATATGTTTGTAGCCGCCTATTCATTGCTAGGCTTATTGTAATTCACTTGTTAACGTCGTAAGAATGGGGACTACTCGTTATTCCGAAGGGTCGTTATTCCGAAGGGTCATTATTCCGAAATAAGTGTAAGGGTTGTTATTCCGAAGGGTCGTTATTCCGAAAATACAATGAGGGTCGTTATTCCGAATATAAAATAAGGGTCGTAATTCCTAATATAAAATAAGGGTCGTTATTCCGAAATAAGCAGGAGGATCGTTATTCCGAAGGGTCGTTATTCCGAAAATACAATAAGGGTCGTTATTCCGAAGGGTCAGTATTCCGAAATAACTGTAAGGGTCGTTATTCCGAAGGGTCATAATTCCGAATTGGCAATAAGGGTCGTTATTCCGAAAATACAATGAGGGTCGTTTTTCCGAAGGGTCATTATTCCGAATTAACTGCAAGGGTCGTTATTCCGAAATAAGAAGGAGGTTCTTTATTCCGAAGGGTCATTATTCCGAAAATACAATAAGGGTCAATATTCCGAAGGGTCGTAATTCCGAAAATAAAATAAGGGTCAATATTCCGAAGGGTCGTTATTCCGAAAATAAAATAAGGGTCGTTATTCCGAAAATAAAATAAGGGTCGTTATTCCGAAAATAAAATAAGGGTCGTTATTCCGAAAATAAAATAAGGGTCGTTATTCCGAATATAACATAAGGGTCGTAATTCCGAATATAAAATAAGGGTCGTAATTCCGAAAATTTAATAAGGTCGTTATTCCGAAAATACCATAAGTATTCCCAAATATGAGGGTCATTCAGTAAGTTTTACCTCCTACCTCATAACTTTGTTATTATATAAGCCAGTTTCACGAAATATTGCACAATTGTATCTTGAAATCTCAGCTACAGATTTATTGTAAATTGATCCAGTAATGGTTGTACTATTCTGGAGATGCATTGAAAACCGAACATCCATTTACTGTGACGGAAACGGATGAAAAACAGCAACATATCGCCGAAGTATTATTAATTTGGCCTATGTTAAGAAATGAAACGTACCATTGGTCAATTATAACCGTTCTAAATGTCCGACTATAAATAATAAAGTTGACTGATTTCTTCTAAAAAAATGCCCTCTGATTAGCCAGAACTAGATCAAGACAACCATTCAGTTTACCCCTTCCTTAACATGCCTACACTCTCAGAACAAAGGTCAAAATCTTTAACCATGTTGGTTAAAAGTTTAACCAACGGGAGGTTACCAGGTGAACCACACAATTTGTTGGTTAAAACTGTAAACAAACTGTTGGTTAAACTTTAACCTGTGGTTGGTTACAAATTTTAATCATTTAATTGTTGGTTAATATGTTTTGACCAACAGTGGTTGGTTAAACTTCAACCTGTGGTTGGTTACAATTTTTAATCATTTGTTGGAAAATGTTGGTTAAACTTGATTTTTTTTGTGCTTAACTTTAACCCATACAACATTACAATATTGATGTTTCATTGGCCCGATATTGGCTTTCAATATTGGCGCCAACCCGTGGCCAGGACCAACAAGGGACAGGACAAGGCACAAGATCCTAGCCACGAGGCCGGGAAGCGATAACTTGAAACAGCGGCCGCAATATTTAGACCACGTCAGAATTTGTATATGAAATCAATCGTGTTATTTTCCGCCCCTGGTATAATGTGCCCATTATTGGAACAATATTGGTTGCCAACATAATGCCAATTGAAGAGCGCCAATGTAAAGCCAATATTGGTCCAATATTAGATTGGCAACATGATGCCAATTGAAGAGCGCCAATGTAAATACCAGGGGAGGAAAATAACACGATTGATTTCATATACAAATTCTGACGTGGTCTAAATAATTTTCCTCGCCAATGACATTCTTTGGCGGGAATCGTGTTATGACCTATTGTTGGTTAAAATTATGATGCCTTAACCAACGTTGAATAAACTAAAAATTAATTATATTTTTACTCTTTAACCAACGCAGTATTAAACGTAATTTTTAACCAACGCTTCATTTTTAACCAATGTTGTATACTTTTTAACCTACATTCTTTTAACCCATGGTTATTTAATACCTGTTCTGAGAGTGTAGAGAACCCTGCAAAAGTCATACTTGATTTAAATGAGAACTAAGAGATCTTCAAGATACAGGGCTAAAAGAAGGGATAGCTGGTCAGAAGTCACAAACTGGTCAAAAAAAAAGTTTCACTTCTAATAATGTTGAGAAATGCACCAATTCTGATTAAACGGGACAAAACTTAAGTTTTACATACTTAATGACCCACAAACTATATATTGTTGGAAAGCTTAAGATTCATGGTTTTTTATTTTTGCAAAAAAGAATCAAATTATACAGGGTGTGTACAATTTTTACAGGGTGGAACATAACAAATTTGATCGTTTTTGCTCCTCACAAAATAGTTTGATCGTTTGTACAATTAGGGTTTAGCTGAAAATAGTCACCAAAATCAGAACAACCGCAGAAGGTGCTACCAAATTTGCTAAGAATCATTTGCCCAAAATGTACACAGGAAAAGTACAGGGTGTCTAAAATTATGATGAAATAATGCATAAAATGAATGTTTGTATATAATATTCTATGAAATTTAGTTAGCATGGACCATTTAATTTAAAAGAAAATGGTTATCAAAACGAACTACATGGATATCGTTAAAGTTCCTTTTATTTTGAATACAGGGTGGTCCAAAATAGGTCTAAATAGCAAAATTTTCATGAATCTATGAACAATTCTGTGAAGAAACACTTCTGGCTTTTTTAGTTAAATGTTTTACTACCCAGGGTAGAAAAGGACTGAAGAGTCACACAAATGAAATAGAGAGACTGCGATTTGGCCATTGTTTAATCAATAAAATGAATAAAACTGTGTATTTTTTACATTAAAACACTCCCTGAATTGAACATCATATTCTAGTAGAGAATGTCTAGATAACAATTCAATATTAGTATTCATAGTAGCAGGCACATGTTATTAATACATATGAGAAGTTTGAAAACTTTCCTATGTATACTTTTAAAATGGCATCAATTTCAAAAGTTCTAGTTTTCCGCTATTTTGTGTACAAACCTATGGGCGCCTCATCCACCGCCTCCACATCCACCGCTCCCACCCTTGACTCACTCGACGTTTAGAGTGATAACTTCACTGTTGCTAAACATGTGGCTTTAATTCTTTTTTTATTCGGTAGCTGGATAAATTGTCTTTAATATGATACCAAAAATGTTATATTTTTTTGACAACTTCTATTTAAAATAGAGACACGTATCACGATTTTAAGGATTTTTTGAAACGATCCCACCTTGTTTGATATACCTATTAGTGACCTGTGACCATCTGGTCTCTTGATATGACAGCAAAGACCTGATTGTCTTGTCTTAAGGTTCTACACAAGGAAAACTCAAAAGGTGAATATCATAGTAACGATTTTGAGTCAGTTTGTGTATTTTTTTAGAATTGATTCTATCCTTCAAAAAATAGATTTTTCTCATAGTGTATTGGTAGGCCCTTGGGCACTAACAACTAAGGTGACTTTCAAAAAATAAAAAATCGACCTGTTGCCATGGTAACCCACCAAAAACCAATTTGGGCCATTTTGGACCATATTTGCCCTGAAATTTACTCAAAATTGTCTTATGTCAAGAACTCATCGTACCAAAACGGAATAATACTGGAACCTTCCAATACAATCATCTCAAAGGACAACTCTTCCCCTACTGACTGCATCATTTAAAGGTAAATATCTTACTCCTAAAGGTAAATGCTAAGTATTTAAAGGTTGCCTATTTTCAGTTTTGAAATAAAGGCGATTTTTGACCAAATGTATTGCCTTTCTGCCAGGGGTGCCAGAAATTTGTCTTTGCTGGTGTGAGTAGTTAAATGTATTACCCTTCCAAATCTGTAAAAATTAGCTTGGGCCAATGATATTCGTAAGTACAGTGTTGCCAGGAACAACAGCCTTTTGAAATCTGAGCATTTTGACTAAATAAGCCTTTTTAACCCTATTTGCTATAAATGCATGTTTTTTTCAATGATATTCATTTAAAACATATTCTCATGACTCAGTTACATTCTTGTGGTTGATTGCAAAGGGTAATATGTAATAACAATTCGACCTGTTGCCATTTTAACAACCAAAAACCAATTTTGGCCATTTTGGACCAAATTTGCCCTGAAATATACTCACAATTATCGTATGTCAAGAACTGACCATACCAAAAACAGAATAATACTGGAACCTTAGAATACAATCACCTCAAAGGACTCCTCTTCCCCTACTGACTGCATCATTTAAGGGTGAATATCTTATTCTTAAAGGTAAATGCTAAGTATATAAAGGTTGCCTATTTTCAGTTTTGAAAATCAAGGTGATTTTTGACCAAAAGTATTGCCTTAAAAATCTCCTTTTCAGGGGTGCCAGAAATATGTCCTTGCTGGTGTAAGTAGTTCGACGTATTGCCCATTCAGATCGGTAAAAGGTAGCTTGGGCGAATGATATTCCTAAGTACAGTGTTGCCAGAAACAACAGCCATTTTTAAATCTAAGCATTTTTTACTAAATAAGGCTTTTTAAAACTATTTGTTATAAAAGCATGTGTTTTTTCAATGATATTCAATCAAAACATATTCTAATAACTCATTAAACTCTTTTTTTGGTTGATTGCAAAGGGTTATCTGTAATAACAATTCGACCTGTTGCCAGGGTAACAACCAAAACACAAGGGCCTACCAATACACAAGCTATGAGAAGAAAAAAAAGGATAGAATCAATTCTAAAAAATTACACAAACTGACTCTTAATATATTATGGGGTATAATTTGTCGTCATGTCAATTGGTAGGCTATAATTATGTACATCAATGGCAACAGGCGATTTGGTTTTTTCTCAGGTTTGCCATATGGGACATGCATACGTGTAAGCCTAGGCCCACGTTTTGAACAAATAGGGGACGTGGGGTGATTCTAAACACAACAATAACCGTAAGCAAGCGATAATGGACGTAATGTGTAACTATACAATAGACTTGGTACAGGATTGGGACCTAAGTACACTAATTACATTTGTACACGTTTGTATTGTAGTGCTGAAGTAGTGTACGGTATAATAACAGATGTTTTTCAAATGTAATGTTGTCAAAATGTATTTTTAAATGATAGTTTGTGTGCCGAACAACCCACATGTAATGTGTGCGTGCGCAAAAGCAATGAAAATGAGCTGGAAATTGAAACAAAGCACGTACTTCATCATGCAGAAACGGCAAAATATACATAATCGTTTGATATCGAGTGCTAGTAAAGCTCAACTTTGCTGGTATTCCCGTTTTATTGGCAGAAATAGAACTGTAAAATGATATGCATTAGGGGGTTAAAAATGACGGCAGAGGGCGCCATGTTGAAAAGATCCGACTATACCTGAACATAGACCAGGAAAACACACTAAAAGCGAGGAAAACACACCGAAACATATTTGTAGAAAACCAGTATTTATATATTAAAAATAGTTAAAAAAACTGAGTAAAAATCATTTTTGCAAGACTCCTGGTCACTTGCTGCTCATTCTACTTATTCCAAGCTTGCTGGTGTCGTAAGAACACACCGACAACACATAAAAAACCCGTCGGGATCCGCGTCGTCGCCGCGCCATGGACCAGGAAAACACACTGAGACCGAGGAAAACACCGAAATATATTTCTGTAAAACAACAGTATTTATTTAAAAAAAAGTAAAACAATAGTAAGAAATCATTGTTGCAAGACTCCTGGTCACTTGCTGCTCATCATTATTCCAAGCTTGCTGGTATCATAAGAACACATCAGCAACACAAAAAACCTGTCGGGATCCGCCACGTCGTCTTCTTGAAAAGCCGTACATTTCTCTAATATTAAATTGCAATTAATTCTAATATCATATTTCAGAGGGGAAAAGGCATTTGTACAGTATAGATTAAATGTATTGAATATAGTCTTGTAATTTGTAAGAGATGATTAAATTATGATAATTTTTTGTGGCAAATATCATATTTCATTCAGCGTCGTCTGTTTAGATTTGGCTCTTGAATAGCGCACTCTATAACAGTTCTCTATTAAGCAATCAATGAAGCGAGAATTGTATGAATATTCAGGCATTCATCAAGTCGCGTCCGGTTTTGTTTAATAGTTTTGTATACATTTCAAATCATCAATAAAATATCATTTAGCGCCGTAGCAAGGAGTATATATAATAGGAGGGGACACTTAGCTCATTTGCATATTTGCTCATTAATATGATTAACCCCGCGAACCCAGTCAAAGGTCATAGATAACGCCCTCTGGAGAGTCAAAGGGACTTTTCTATTGTTCTAACGACAGCGTTGGGACAGCGCATGAAGCTTCATGTACAGAGTTGGCGATGAGCGATTGAGAAGTATAACAAAGACATACATAAATAGATTGTAGCGTGAATATTGCAATACAACACGTCACACAACGTTCAGTCGAGCAATGATTGTGGACTGTATAAATGACGCAATTTTTTGTGTTCGAAAATGTCAACGTTCTTACCGTTCTTTCCAAAATAAGGTGTATAATCACATAACAAACACATTTTGTGCGAGAGTAACATAAATATGGTATAAAATGGCAAAAATGGCACGATAAAAATCCGTTCGTTATAAATAAATGGATGAATGGTTAAATACTAAAACTATCACAGTCACACTCGTCGATCTGTGTGGCGCACTTATAAAACTCGCCCATTGCTTGTGTGGTAGATTTCGATCACGACAGGAGCATGCGCAAATGCGATTTTTGTGTAAGTGGTCTGTGATTTTGTCAATATTATATTTTTACTGTGATTTGTCGATCTGCATTAAATGCAAAAAGTAACAACGCCCCCGGCTGGACTCGAACCACCAACCTTTCGGTTAACAGCCGAACGCGCTAACCAATTGCGCCACGGAGGTGATTATTTACTAGGCTGTTTTGGTTTGTCATGTTCACCCGTACACTTCCCCGTACACTTTCTTGCAAAGTCGGGCATCGTTTTTTTCTCAAATGTTGCTTGCATATTGCCTTTGCTGTCGCCTTTAATACATGTGCTGTCACTTGAACTTGGAACCAACGTTTAATTTGAACTGTCTATTTTCAATAAAAAAATACTCCAATACGGGAAAAAAATCAGAAAAGCTCACAGACAACAAATAAGAACATCATTTTACTCGACCTAGAATTTCAATCAACGGATTTCAATCATCGGCAAAACCCGATGATGTGAGTGACGTCATTTAATGAGCTCATTAGCATAATTTATGTCCGTGAAATATACAATAGGGTTTTGGTAGTGTGGCGTGCATACGTTGGCCATATCGTTTGCAATCTGCTAACGCGGGTTCGATCCCCGTTTATTCCTTGTTATTCTTTTATATTTTTACTTTTTAAACTTGATGGTGGATTAATGTTACATCCTTTTTATGTCAATTTTTATAAATTGTAAAGGGCGCCCATTCGTTTATAGTTTTTTTTCTATTTATTTATCTATCATTTATCTCTTGATTTATTTAACTTTAAACTAAACAATTAAACCAAATGTATATACTATTGCTCGATAAATAAGTGATTTAACATGAGTTCAGTTTTATAATGATAGCAAAACTTGTTGTAAAACCATTTTACCAGTGTGCCCAACACTTCTCCTTTGCACACTTTGTTTATACTTTCAGAGATGTCACTTTTATAGCTTGTTATAGCTAGGCTAATATACAATTGTAAGCTATTTGGATACACGAAGCAAACACATTTCCAAAACAGGCCATAGCCAATCGTACAACATGAGAAATGAGACCGTTACCAATGTTAAATTTACCATGATTACCAATTTTTTTAATTTTTGAAATCTCTGTGCAACCGATGAATTTCTAGAAAATCTTTGGTACAACTTCATTTCAGGAAAGTTAGTTCTTGTAGCAAATTTAGCTAGCTTTAATAAACGAATTGGGAGACGCAATCAATATTCATGTCGAAATATAGGTGGAAAAGGCAATCAGACTAACTATTGATAGACGCGACCAAGTCTTGTACCTTTGAAGGGTGATTAGAGGTAATCCACGTATCGGCCATTGGAGAGCTAAAGTTGGATCAGAATTTAAAAAGACCAGCACCACAGATATCTTACTCTGTGCAACACACATGTTGATGGATACTCGTTTGAAAATACAATGTATAGCCCGTCATTATGTTAACAGAGTAACGCTTGTATTCAAAGGGTTGGCTTGTTGAAGGTCGTTCATTGACTTGTTCTGAACAACGACTCGTGGGAGCGAAAACCTTTTGTTACGGGCACGCATGAGTACAGTGGATTCCCTCTATAATGAACCAAGATTTTAATTTCACTGCCATAAGATCTTAAAAAAGCTAAGGTTACAGGGGACATTCTCGCTTCGACGATGCTCCTATGCGTACGTCAACTGAAAGCCCGGTCCGATGGTGGCCAATGCGTGGAACATAAAATCAGCAACAAATGATGTTTTATCTTAGGAGATATGTACACATTTTCTCATACTACTTTATGCTACGCTTCCAATCATTAGATGGTTATAGCATATGCACGGCGCAAAGTGCACGGCGTCTGCATTTAGGCCCACGAGGCCGGGCGGGCCGCAGAGAAGTGCTTAAACCGGTACTACATTAACAATACACTCAACTTTAAAAAAAAATGAAACACCGGATTCTACTGTCGCTCTGTTACGGTCGTATATTCGGCACCCGGATTCCACCGTCACTCTGTTGCAAGTGTATATTCGCCACAACATGTGGGCAACCTATAGTTCTATTGACTGTACATCATGCCTTTCGTACAACTCGGACTTATCACTGTCTGATAAGTCCACCCCCTCCCTATGGCCCTGTTTAAAGCTGGCTACGCCACTGATTCGCGCATGTTGGATGTGTCATTCTCGATAATAGTTCGGCGTGGCCCCTCCATCGCTACATGGCTCCTCACGGCGGCATTATCATCACATCAAACCACTTCTGGATGTGTATCAATCAATGCATTGTCGTCTGCTTTAGTCAAAATCAAATATATACCAAGGGATATACAACTGTCACTGGATATACCCACTTTGACTATCTGTGATATACCAAACCGTCTAAGAATGACACGCGGCTGAACCTTTTCCGTGAACTTTTCTTGATTGAGCTTTTTCAACCCCAAACTGGCCGGAGCCCGGGGATTATATCTACGGTTGATTAGCGCATTACAAGAAGTTGTGTCACTTGCATTGCCCGCACATTCTCATTAGGAATTTGTCCACGATTTTGGTGGACAAATCCAAAGCGATCGGACGCATGCGTAGAAAAAAAAGGTGTCCCCTCGACTCTCCAGAGGACCTTTTCGAAATTCAGACGATGGCGAATTCGTGTGACGAATATTCTAGGTGAAAAAACGCTCGGACTATGGGGAACGATCATTACTGACAAAGCTGAAGATTCTGGTCAAGAGTAGATGTCGCGAAGCATCAAGTCTTTGATGGAATAAAGTGCAGTATGAAATTGGGTAAAACACTCCGATATAACATTGAAACCAACGGAGATTCAAAAATTACGGCCGTTCGTGTCCACTATGGTCTGGTACTCTTCATTGTCGAATTCACAAATGACGTTGTCTTTTCAATATTCATTGATATGATTATTCATTGTATATTCATTAACGTTGTCGAAATGGATAGTTCGAACAATACAGTGTCAGGGGCCTGTCAGGGGCCTGGCCGTATTCTAATGGATTGGCGCGCTCGCATTAAAGTATTTACATTGGCGGAGGTTCGAATCCCACCATTGAATAATTTTGTAAATATAAATATAATATTTTATGATTTTTTTCTTAATGTTTGCCGTATTTTTATGTCCTTTTTTCTCGTGATGTGTATTGGAAATGCGACTTTTGAAAATGGGATATTTTTCTTTAAATGGTGCTAATCGTGGTTTATCTTTGTTGTTAGGGGGAACATTTGGTATCAAAGTATGCCTAAAAGATTCATCTAACTGCCTATTAAGCCTGTTTGGTCAAAAAAAAATGAATGTTACTCAAAATGACATAAACAAAGAGGTATACTTTCTTTTGTTGAACCCTTTATATACAATGAATAATCATATCAATGAATATTGAAAAGACAACGTCATTTGTGAAGTTTAAAATGAAAAGTACCAGACCATAGTGGACACGAACGGCCGTAATTTTTGAATCTCTGTTGGTTTCAATGTTATGTCGGAGTGTTTTACCTAATTTCATACTGACGCGACCTGAGTGATAATCAAACAGTCCCTCGAACGATGCCTGGGTGCTGTTGAAGTCAGTAATATGATCTTTCCCTACAGTCTAAGCTTTCCCACATCGAATTTCACCTAGAATATTCGTCACATACACGAACCATTAAGTATCCTTAATAATAACCTATGTCCGCCATCGTTTGAATATCGAAAAGGCCCTCTGGAGAGGCGAGGGGACACCATTTTTTCTACGCATGCGTCCGATCGCTTTGGATTTGTCCACCAAAATCGTGAACAGATTCCTAATGAGTATATGCTGCAATGCAAGTGACACAACTTCTTGTAATGCGCTAAGGGAAAGGAAAAGGGTTCAGCCGCGTGTCATTCTACGGTTTGGTATATCACAGATAGTCAAAGTGGGTACGGTATATCCAGTGACAGTTGTATATCCCTTGGTAGCAGCCGAAAATGTATGGATGGATTTATACACATCCAGAATGGGTTTGATGTGATGATAACTTGCCGCCTCGAGGAGCCGTGTAGCGAGGAGCCACGCCGAACTATAATCGAGAGTGACCAACGCCACAATGTGGACATGGGCTCGGCGGGCCGGCACATCCAACATGCGCGAATGTGTTCTTACCCATCAGAACATAATAGTTGTCAATGGCAAACATGTTGAAATATACTATATCGAGAAGTAAATGAGCAATCTTTTAAATTTAATATTTATTAGAGTTTACAAGTATATATTTTTTATTTTAGGTATGCACCCTATCCTGATTTAAAAGGCATTTTTGAATTCCCCTATTTGAGAGCTTTCCAAAAAATATATAATTTTGCTATCATCGGTTAAATATTTTTTCTGTTATAGTCATGTATGTAAAACCGATGAATTAGGGCAAGTTCATTGTGTAGCGAATAGGGGAAAAGCCAAGGACAATGCAATCGATTCATGATTACAATTGTTACACAATAGTTGTCACATTTGTTGAAACAGAATCTTATAGAATATACAATAATCTATAAAATGAGAGCAAAATCATGTTTGTACCATACAGGGATGAGGAGTTATAGTAAATTGAACGTAGAATTTAGGAACATTTTCTATATTATAAGTTAAAAGTTTTAACGGGTTCGCCGTCGGACGAGTGAACCCGTTAAAACTTTTAACTTATATTATGAATACCCGTCGTAAAAGCCTATCTCACAATTTTCTATATTCCCCATAGGGATTGTACACAGCGCCGCCGCCACCGCCACCACCCCTGACTTTCACAACATAATCAATCATATCTCAGCCAAACATTTATAGAAATACCTGATTTATTCACACAAGTAGCGAGATAAATAGGCTTTCACATGACACCTCAACCATAGCTCTACCACATTTAGTTGTTGAGATAATAGAGAGAGATGGATGATTCGTCACCAAAAATGCAACGCCACCACCCTTTTTGGGTGGTGAGTTCAAAACACATGGCCGTATACTTTCGACACAGCAAGAAATTACCAGGGCCAGTATTGATTGAAGCACTTAAAAAGGTCACGGCGGCAAACAGCTGCTTTGTGTCTCAGTCAATAGAAAGACCAATTAATTATAGCGGTGCTCAAGTAGAATTTATAAATCGATTGGGTGGATGACGTTAACATGCTCAAATGATTGTGCATTCCAAATGTAGACATACTTTAGAACGAGCTTGGTTTCTTAAAATAGTTCTGTTACTTTCTCAATGCATTGGGTCGTCCGACTGAGAATGTTATAATCATATTGAGCATATGTTTCGACGCCACGCCTAAATTGTTTTCCAGTATCGAGCGATACTTTTTTTTAATGTTATACACATGATAACAGCGAGACTTCTCCCAGTATTGAACGTTACTGGTACATAATTATGACGATACTAGTATTGTCCAGAATATTGGATCCAAAGTAAACTTTCCCGGGGAGTGCCACACACCCCACCTTTTTATGGGGAGGGGAGGGGGGGGGGGGGGGGGGGGGGGGAGGCGTTCCCCTTAACAAGAATTGCTATTGGCATGACGACCCTCCCTCTGAAAAATTATAGATGAAGTGTTTTTAACGTTATCTGGACATCTTAGTGTTAAAATTTGAAGTTGGAATAATAGGCTCGAAGATTTGACAAACAATATTTTGAACTGGTGCTGAAAAACTTTCCTCCAGCTGAAGGAAAGTTTTCAGTACCATCATAGTTCAAAAACTATAAATATTTGCGCGCTTCACGCGTATTTGTTTACGTTTCAACATCAGAAAACAAAAGAATTGGGTTCGCCTTCCCCCTCTTATATTTGTTTTGCTACCGCCGCCACCGTTCCCTCGCCCAATGGACTATGTTAATTTTCAGACCTCTCAGCATCATCCGATCTGAAAGTAATTATTTAGGTCTAAATTCCGCCAACGCCAAGAATGAAACTAAACTTGCGATAAGCCTACATGTACATGTCGCATTGGTTATAAACCTAAGTTATGACTCGCATCGAACATATAGTGTACATGACCCGAGAATCACATCTTCCTAAAATAACAGGCCTATTCTTAAAACGAGTTTTCAATTACTAAATTAAATCAGTTAATTAGTGGTTGTCACACTCGAACATGTTTATATAGTATAAATAAAAAATAACAGGCCTATATTCATTAGTGACTCCCACTCGTGCATATTTATCATGTTTATATAGTTTACATTACAACCCGAGAACCGCACTTTCCCAAAATAACAGGCATCAATTCATGAGTGATTCAATCTCAATCTCAATCTCAAATTACAAATTCTTGATTAAACCCTTTACAATCTACAGACTCTCATACGGCGGCAGGACAAAGACGCTAAATACCAGACTAGAACAATTACAATAACGCTTCGAGGTAAGAAATGACACCATTGAGTTGATCATGTTGTTGGGGAATAATTGACTAGTATGTTGATTTTCTGTTCGGTTTCACTTTGGTTTTGATTATATTATACGTTTGTTAGACCTGACGCCCAAGTTTAAAATTATACTGCATGAGTGAGATACTATTCATTCAACGCCGAATGTTAACAATCATACAAATCAGATTTACCATATTTCAATTTGAATTCATCACTTCCTTCGTTGATTCTCTCCTGGTCATCAACACTGACATGATGTATACATTTGATTTCATTCATAAATAATATCATAAAGTTAATATCAAATAACATCCCATTTAATGGTACAGGAAAAGGTAGCTCATTAACATAATTTCCGTGATACCCATCGTGTTGGAGCATGTAATCGTGTAGTATTTGTCCTCCCCGATAGGAATTCCGCAGTTGGCATATTAAAAATGTGTGCTAAATACCCCAATTACGCAAAACAAAACATCAGTACCTAAATTTAGTTATAGCATATACCAAATGTAGCATCACTGTCCATTCAATGAACGTCATTTGTATATCGATTTCTTTATCCGTTGTCTATTATTTGCAAAGACGCTATTGAAATGGGCTGATGGGTTGCCATTTCGTAGCTTTGAAATCAAGGATATTGGCTGAACACATTCTTAGAGAAATCGATTTAATACCTAAAATCATACAATAACGCCTAAATATGTCAACAGAATCGGTACCAAAGGGGAATTGAATAGGGGTGTTGCTGTTTTGAATCCACATATAGTTCTTATTGTAGGATAACGAAAATCCACCCAGGCCTATAATAACGTGATATAACTTTACTTGTTTTTTTAAATTTTTTGTATAAAAAGCGAACAATTATAGCCCAAGAGACATCTACGAGGTTAATGAAATGAGTGATTATATAAATCAATATGGTAACCCAACAAAGAGTCTGATGGGCCAATCTATTCTATGGTTCAAGTGCATCAACTAAGAAAACATGCAAAATAAAATATACAAGAAACGCAAATAATAGGCATGAGTTAAAAGTGACAATGAAAGTGACATAAGAATAAGATTTAAAAAAACCTGACATAGAGAACAATATCCGATCTAAATAAAAGAAAAATACATTTCTGGAGGTCAATGAAATCAGGAGAACCTAAACAACGGACTCGGGATGAGGGAAATGTCAGTATGAAGGCCTTGAGCGAATTAGCTTAAAACTACGCCATAGCACTGTCGTTATGATGATAATTTACGGTACCAAGTCCTACAGGTGGGTATATTGATAGGTTTTAAGAAAATCTTGTGGCAAATATCAATGATTAAACAAATATAAATGCGGCCATTTATTGTGTGATATTGTTGAGGCCTACATTTAGGAAGATTAGCCGAACTTCTAACAGTTTACAGATTTCCTTATTTTGTAGGGGTAGGGATTACATTGCTTTCCTCAGCAGATAGCCTTTTGGGTGTGATTATAAAGAGCAAATGTGAACAATAGCCCAACAGACATTAACAAAGTTAATGAACTGAGTGATTACAAATCAAATGGGTAACTCTCTACAGAGAGCTGGGCCAACCGATTGGTTCACTGCAACACAGAAAATAATCAAATTACAAGTTAACACAATTGGGCTCGTAAAAACCCAATGAAAGTGGCGTGGGACAGGAATAAGATAAAAACCCAAAGATAGAGAACAACATAAAAAACTTAAGCATGTTAAGAGAAGAAAAATAATATATGGAAATCATTTACATCGAGAGAGCTAATAGCCAACATACTCTGAAAAGTTGGAGAGAAAGTGTCTGTTAACACGACACTTAAAAGATTGGAGTTCATCCTCTAGGATGTTGCCAACAACATTGTCTGAAAGACTGTTCCAGGCTGCATGGATGAAGGTTCTGTCTTAGCAACACGTGCTGGCAGTCGGCAATGAAAGGGCACTGAGCTGGCATTGCAACACTGATAGATCTATATACAGCATATTACATGGCTTTCTTGAGCAGATAGCACCCATACATTATGTTGCTTTCTTCAGCAGATAGCGGCCTATTACATTGCTTTCTTCAGTAGATAGCACCCATATATTATATACATTGTATTCTTCAGTAGATAGCAACCATATTACTATCGTCATCAGATATAACATCCATATCACAATAATTATTTACCGTTACTTAACTTTACAGAAAATTAAACTGTTTTATTTACCAAAATGTATAATGTTACCTGAAACTGCGATGTGAAGAAAGATTGTTTTTATATTTGTATTGACGTTGATTTTTTTCTTTTAATTATCTTAAAGACAAGTTCACCTCTTTAAAAAATTGTCAGTCTTGACATTATATTTCACGCATTATTTGGTCTAAAAACAGCATTTAAGATTTTTGTCTAAGATTTTCAACTGAAAAAACACACATAAAAAAACACACCACAACAAACAAACTCATAATGTGGCTAAGATTGCTACAAATATGCATAGGTGGCATACGTGAAACAAATTATTTACTAAATATCAAAACGATGTCGTATCTACCAATAATGTATAAACAATATAAATACACACATTTCAAATTTTAAAAAAAATGATCAATTTAATGAGCTGTTAGATCAATTAAAATTAATTTTTAGTTTAGACCTATTAGACATACGAACTGTTTCCTATCCGCTTTCATTTGCATTATTAATTTGATGTTAAGAGATGATAATGAACAAACAAAGAATACGATTGTATTATTTCCCTGGATTAGTACTTGGATATGACATTAATAATAAATATGTTATAAAATAATTAAATACACAATCCTCGATATGCGTTGATATTGGTTGCGACCACTTGTTTTGAAATAAAGGCAATAAAAGATAATGATTAACTTTAAATGTCACTCCGTCCCTTTTTCAAACAGTATTTCAACTGTCCTTGATCAGGCTTCTAAAATTATTCAGACAAATGACAGTCCGATCTCGTCCATAACTAGCTGGCGTACAATTCATCAGAGACTACAGTCCCTCCGTGCCGCACTTCGGCACACATAGTTGAATACCGTGCTATGACTAATGACTTTGGATTTACGAGCGAATAGCTGCATTCCGGAGTAAATGCCTAAAACGGACTCGCATCTATTTCCTCCAAAAATATTCATGATCAATGGGAATCGAACTCGAGGTGGCAACTCAATTCAATAACGACACAAAGACACGCGTTAATGGGTTCGCCATGAATTCAATAGAGAAGAGTTGCTATAATAGTACATACCGCACTCAATTTAGGCATTGGCCTTTTATTTTGCTTAATTAAAGCTAATTAGCACACGATTTTAATATGCCAACAGCGATATTCTTATCGAGGAGACAATGCCCCACATGTCTATACCAATCGCATGCTCCAACACGATGGGTATCACGAAATGTCTTACGGGAAGCCCTTTTCTCGGGTTTTACACTGTACCATAAAAGTTAATCCCGTTGCAGATGGCTTCCCCAGAAGCGAAGCGTAATTATAACCGTGACGAATAGTTCTGAATATTGTGTATGTCCCTGACAGTAGAAATGTATGATGTAATAAGAGCCGAAGCTTACCCAGTCAGCCGTGATAAAAAGTATATACCTTACTTATCCCAGGAACAATCGAATGTAGGGACAAGAAACAATTGTACTAAAGGGTTCAACAAAAGAAAGTATACCACTTTGTTTATGTCATTTTGAGTAACTTTCAATTTGTTTCTGACCAAACAGGCTAGATAGGCATTTAGATGAATCTTTTAGGCATAATTTGATACCAAATTTGCCCCCTAACAACAAAGATAAATCATGATTAGCACCATTTAAAGGAAAATATCCCATTTTCAAAAGTCGCATTTCGAATACACAGCACGAGAAGAAAATACCAATATTGGGGTCTCTCTATTATGTGTTTGTATAGCCAGGATTGACGGGCTATCTCGATCGCACAGCGCATCAGTTTACATTTGAATTAGCCCGCGCATTGAGGGATATGCGCGGTGATCAGTAGACGGGATAAATACAGCATGTGTGTGTTAACAATTGGCCCTTTCTTCTCGTGCTGTGTATTGGAAATGCGACTTTTGAAAATGGGATATTTTCCTTTAAATGGTGCTAATCATGGTTTATCTTTGTTGTTAGGGGGACAATTTGGTATCAAATTATGCCTTGAAGATTCATCTAAATGCCTATCTAGTCTGTTTGGTCAAACACAAATTAAAATTTACTCAAAATGACATAAACAAAGTGGTATACTTTCTTTTGTTGAACCCTTTATTATATGAGTATGCGTGTTGCGGGGGTATAAATATCACCAGGCCCCTGCTACTGAGATTCTCGGCGGCTGTGACTCCGATACAACGTGCAAATCTGATAGAAACAATTCTTAACACAGACGGGACCAGCTAAATGCCGAGAACAGCATAGAGAAAGCCATTGACTTTCGGCAGCTCGTGCTAGCTCGTGCATTGTCCTGGTTCCCAATTTAGATACGATTTTTACATTTAAAATAAACAATCGGGTTCCAACCCGTCGGCAATAAGTATGTTGAAAACACCATGTATACCGCCCTCATAAAACCCTAGGACAATCCAGTTAAGGTTCGTCCGGCAAAAACCCAGACAATCCAAGTGGGGCTACACAGAGCTTGGACACAGTTTCGTCCGGGCTTAGCCTCACAACAAGCTCTTGCATTGTAGTTTTCAATTCGCAAGCCAACGCATCACCAAACCTATCATTATGACTTTATATCCAATTAAATAGCTATGACACACAGTGGCGTAGCTCAGGGGGGCAGGCAAATGCCCCCCTGACGAAAAAACCACATTTGTGCCCCCGCCCCCCACCCCCTAAAAAAAAAAAAGGGGTGAGAAAAAAAGGAAATAGGAAAAAATTGAGAAAAAAGACCGAGGTTATTAGCCAAAAAGAAGGCAAAATTGTAAATGGAGTACATTTACTGTGCGATTATTTTTGGACTGTGCGAAATTTTTCGACATTACTCGTGACTAAGTGACTAGAATTTTTTTTGGGGCAACCTTTTACGAAAATTTTAGAAATCTTGCCCCCCCTGAAAAAAATCCTAGCTACGCCACTGCTGCTATGACAGTACATGCAGTAGTTGTAATAAAATAACATATTCCCTGTGAAAGGGGAAATGCAATGAATGAATACACGTTGAACAACTAGCGTAAACAATAACAATATAGCGTAAATAAAGACTTTCATAAGTCTATAAAGGTTAGCAGACGACAGCTCTATTTGGCGATAGCTTCATATCTCTGTTTCATATACTGATAGTTTTGATTTTATGCATTGAATCATGTGTGTTAACGTGTAGCACCTGTTGCGAATGAGGTGGTTTTGGGGCTTGTCGCGCTGGGTAAAAATGAGCGGTTTTTGGCGAGTTTTTGAAGTCTTGTCTAGCAAATGTGGAACGGTAACAGTGTACACTTTGAAGACACGAGCCACTACACTTCCCCCCGACGGCTTCAGGAAGCACAATTTTGCGAGAAGACACAGACTCAGGATAAAAACTGTCTTCAATAGACTAATGGTCTTACATGACGTGTTATATTACGTGTCTTCGGTGGTGATATTGCATCGCGGGACATGTCTTGCATTATTGCATATAGCCTTGTGGTATGAAGAACTGTACATTCTTACAACTTGCTTTACAGTCGTATCTTGGTTTGTGCTATTTTTTTTATTGCTAACCGTTATTGCCTTGCAAGACATGACTTCAAAAAGTCTGAAAAACACCACTGACCTCGAGAATAGAAGCCTAAAGTTATATGCTTTGTAAAGTTCAAATTCTCCTTTGTAAATTCAACTTGTGCCCGGGCTTGTGCCTTCTTCAATTTTCAATTGAGCTAAACACACCTGCACCCAGGATAAGCATTTCTTTTAATTTTGAGTATTTAGACCAAGGCAAAACGTGGCATAATAACATCATCAAATCATCAAATTGTTTATCATCACTGCACCGCATTGCAGCCTCAGCGTTTATTCCATAACACTACAAAATATATAATTGATAGGGGTGTATGTTACAAAAAGAACAGCCATATATAATGATATATGGTTGGATGAGGAATTGAACCAGGGATTCCTGCGTGGAAGCGCTAGAGCGTGGCCACTATGCTACAATAGACTAACTATTTTGGCAAAGTCGTTGATAAAGATATATTTAGTATGGAGTTGTTGAAGCATCATATTTCGTACGCGTTGCAGATCCGCACACTTCTTTCAAAATTAAAGCGATTAGCATTTTTAACAATGGAAATTGTTCATTGAGACTCCGTGTACAATTACGTTACCCCGTTTACCGCGCCGATTTCATTAGACTGATGCAAAGTCTTTTGCAACTCTATTGTACCGAACTATAAAAAGAGTAAGACTGGTTACCTCTTGAGGATTACGCACAGAAATAGTCATATACATATTCACACTAAGTTTCAAGCGGCCAATGCAACGTAGTCTAAATTTAACCGGAACTACCGCACATTGATTGAGGGCGTATCAGCCCATGTTGGTCCTGTTTTATCAATCGAGTCGCCCCTCCTTAGTTATTCCTCCATGATATCACCAGTTGAGCAAGCATACACAATACATTCATGAATGGGCACTGGTACAAATCTCAGCAATCATACTGCACGACTCGCCAGTCAATAGTTAGATCACCCAAGCCCTATATGAAAGCTATGAAGATTGTTAAACGGGGTCAGTCGTCACAAACATGCACAAACACAATAGGCTAACGACCTTGCTATTGTCAACACTCCCTACACAAATCTGTACGATGTTCGTCATGTATGTCTATGGCGGATTTCATCTAATGGGTGGAATGTTGATGTTTGATTTAGAGAATAATTACTGCGTTGCTGTTATGGTCATTCGGAATTGTCCCTCAGGGGCTGCGCCCCTTCGGGACAATTCCTCAGACCATAACATCAACCTCTTATTTCATAACAAATTCGCGAAAACAGTTGTTAATCAGTCATTATTCTCATTCATTACTGAAAAAGATGCATATTTATCCAAATCTTTGATTTGTACCGATATAATCTCGCTAATAATTTAATTAGTTTTCTGTTTATTTTGTGCACCCCTGCCCTTCTTAGTTATTGAAACAGTCCGAGTCGGGTCATCCCCTCATTCAACCAATCAGAAATAAGCTTTAATCGTGTTCCCTCATAACTCAATGAATATTCAGTTTAGGAGCGTGAGGCTTCAATTTGATTGGTCGGTCAATGAGCAAAACAATAGAACACTTTGGCGCAGCACTTTCGGGCAATTATTAGTAACCTGCGCTCGGCGTGCGCGTTCTCATCTAACGATTCATTTTATTGGAACGCACTTGGTACGCAGCTGTCGCGACTATTCATGAAGTAATGAATAAGTATTATATACTGTAGCCCTTCAACAAGGCACGGTTTTAATTAATCAAAATAACCACAAATAATGAAGACCATAGTCTCAATCTACCTGTATTAAATATTTGAACGTTTTCAAAACAAATAATTATCAGTATGCTGATGTGCCTCTAACTCCAAATATATTACTAACAAGCACCTGATGTGCATGGAGACAGGCATTGATGAAGTTGACAGTTTTATTTGTACCATGGATGAAGTATCACATCTTCAAATTGACAGGCAGGATATAGCGTTTTATGTACGTGACATGAAATTACAGGTGACATGAAATTACAGGTGACATGAAATTACAGGTGACATGAAATTACAGGTGACATGAAATTACAGGTGACATGAAATTACAGGTGACATGAAATTACAGTTGACATGAAATGACAGGTGACATGAAATCACAGGTGACATGAAATTACAAGTGACATGACCTGTATTAATACATTTTAATCACGTTTGACCTCTTTTGACCTTTTATGTATTTATTATATCATTCTATATGTATTCCAGGAGTTAACAGCTTTAATTTGATACCAAGCATGATATTTTGTTCATAAGACAAACTATTTCTCATAATTATAACATTATCGAAAAGGGCGTGGCTTGACGTCAATAAAAAAAACATTCTGAATCTAGTCATCCTCCCTCATGTATCATTTTCAGCAATAAAATTGCATTTGTACCCTACTTCACGGTCATGTCATAATATATCCACTTGACTACATACCTGTGCAATTCCTACTGAACTGCTATACTCTAGAAATGCAAATATATATCATCAAAGAACATCATTTTCCGATTTATTTGGATATTGGAATCAAATGGAAAAAAATGTCTTTAGTTTAAACTTCCCAGGAAAAATATTAATTACTTTGTTCTAGCATGTTTGCACATTTTTTATAAATCTAAATTATCACATTTTTCTCAAATAATTTTATACCGATTATTATTAACATTAGAACGTTATTTTTTGAACAAATCACGTATAAATTGTACTCAGTTTGACCTACAATGTTAGAAAAAAGTGTTCGAACACTTAGTAGGCCTAATGTAAAGTCATCCCCCTTTCCCCCCTGATCAATTTTGAGTCGCCCAACTTGCCAAACATCAGCCCGTGGCCTAGCAACATTGATTGGTGGGGGGAGGGGAGGGGTATATTGAAGGGGGGCTTTCAGGCTAGCAGATGCAAATTGGTATTTTCACATGACTCTAAAAATGCGTACTATAGGGTAATTAAACGGTGCAAACAATGGTCAGTGTTCGAACACCTTTTTTCTATGATTGTGTATAAAATCGCTTAAGGAAATCATCTACATTTGGTTTTTGGCGTGTATCTCCAAAAGTAAATAAGCTATTCTTCTGAGATTTGGCATGATTATTAGGATGGTTTAGGCCCGTCATCGTGTGTAATATGAATGGGAACGGTGAATGTTAAGGAATTGTTCGTACGATTGAATTGTTGAATATATCTAAATGTGTGTAAATGTAAAGGTCATTATGATTATGTATCTTGTCATATACTTGAAATGTATAGCATTACCGACACCAAATACATAGTGAATAAATGATTGTGACTGTTAAATTCTGAGGTGTTTGTATTTAATTTAATTAATGTGACGACTTAATCCAAACACATTTCAACTCTGAAGAGGGACGATTTAACGCTTTCCACGCGGTATACGCAAAGCAGATTTTTCAAAAACATTTCAACTTTCAAAGTCTATCTCAAGGATTACTGGACCAATACTAGGCACGTTTGTACTTATTTCAATGCATTTCAGTAAAGTAGGGCATGATCTAACTAATAAAGGTCAAGAACATTGTTCATGTCAAGTGCTAACTATAACAAATTGATGGATTTCTAAACATTCAATTGATGTTTTACTATAATTATTATATGGTTTTATCATGAGTTAGGCCTAATCGAACTTTTATTAATATGCGTAATAATTGAGCGTGTCACTACATCTTTTCTGCAATACTATTTTTCCGACAACAAATTATGGTCAGTAATCATCTCTTACATTATTAAAATAATGTTCTCTCAGACTGATGACGCAAAACTATAGCCTACATTGATCAAACGGGTTCTATTGATGATTTTGGTAAATGATCAACCGTTAACGTTTTACCATCATCATGCTCATAGACAAACACGCACTTTGAACGATTCACCAACAAGTAAAATTATATACTATAGTTTCTTTTTTTTAAAAGACGGAGAATCGTTGCAGTGTGTGTTATGCCAATGAGAAATCGCCAACGTTTTACCTTTACCATCACCTTTCAGCTTCTCTGTGCATTGTATTTGTAGATATGTTGTTGCTCTCACTAAACTTTGTTCAGTCTTTTAAGACTCAAGGTGTTCCTATTGGATGTGTATCTGATAGGCTAATCCAAACAAGTCATTGATGTCATGTATCAATTCAATGGAATGTAGAAGAGGTGAGTGCCAATCATGTTACAAACACCTTAGTAGTCCGTTCCGCTCTGTTTTACGGATACACTTCATATATTCCATCGAATGCAATAGTATCTTTTCTGAAAACCTTTCAGTATCAACACCTGGTTTAGCTCAGTCGATAGATCGCTCGCTTGTTACCAAACCTATATTTAATGGTAGTGGGTTCGAATCTGTCATTGGCCTATATTACTTTATTTTTATTTTTTAATTCTCTTCTAGATCTTATTTTCATTCATGTATTTTTTTTAATTCTTTTTATTCATTTCTTTTTCTTTTTTCTTTTTATGCTATGACGTGATGCTAATTAATGTTCATAACAATATATTCTATCATTGTGGCGTGGGCATTTGGTGCTATAGTAGTGGTTATTGCTATCTACCGTAGATAGAAGTTAGGGCCTATATGCTATATATATAGTATGTACATGACTTAAATATTACCCATGAACTCGCATTCAAGTTTGTATCAACGTTAAGATGAAATTGGTTGTCATTAATACCAAAATATTACATGTGGGTTTCATTTATTTAACCGTTACCTGTACATATACGAATTGCGCCATTCTAAATATGTTGAAATTTGAAGGAAATATTGGTTGAAAATCATCACTTTGTAAAAAGTGCTTAATATTTATTAATAATATTAAGTGGTCTTATTGCGCAATGTATACGCTACAATGTGTGAAATCACATTGATATCGATTGAGTGGTTCTCAAGTTATGATGTAAAACGTGAGGCATGACAGCGCGTGTTTGCAATAGCTCAGACAATGTTAGAAAAAAGTGTTCGAACACTTAGTAGGCCTAATGTAAAGTCATCCCCCTTTCCCCCCTGATCAATTTTGAGACGCCCAACTTGCCAAACATCAGCCCGTGGCCTAGCAACATTGATTGGTGGGGGGAGGGGAGGTGTATATTGAAGGGGGGCTTTCAGGCTAGCAGATGCAAATTGGTATTTTCACATGACTCTAAAAATGCGTACTATAGGGTAATTAAACGGTGCAAACAATGGTCAGTGTTCGAACACCTTTTTTCTATGATTGTAGGCCCAAGTTCTTTGGAAAATTATATTTTGATCATTTTTTCGAAAGATTATAGGGCAACCTTTGAGTTCCTTGAATAAAAACACACCCGCAACTACTAGAGCTAACCCGCAATACGCATGTTTTGTAATTGAATACGATGATGTAACGATACAATAGACCGTCTCTTGTCCCTACATTCGATTGTCCCTGCTTATTCGCGACGATTTCAAGGGATTATTATTTTCATACACCGTATTCATCCAACCGATGTGGTTATTCAGTTTCGCCGTTGGTTTACAATACATGAGCCATAACTAGGATATGTTGCTTGGTTACACATCACCACCAGCACCAAACAGCAGGATAGGTTAACAACGGTAAAAGCCACAATGGTAACAGCAGTTAACAGCCAACGTACTGTAACAATAAATTGAAATCAAAACCTTACAAATAATATGTTGTATTTGCGAATAAAATTTGTATCCATCTTGGATACAAGTTCAACTGTTTCTATAGCACAAAATCTAAATTGGGCTGTTGTCATGGCAACGAGTAAAAGATTATCTCGTTTTTGTAATATGCTACCAAAGTACTTCAACCTGGCCAGGAAAAAAAATCGGCGAGATTTGCCACCCATACTCAATATTTACCTGAAATGACTCTTAAGTGCCTAGTCAATTCAACTCTAAATCGTGCTACCAAATCAAAAGGATTATTGCCATTAGAAAGAAATCCACTTTAACCGTACAAACGTGACCCTATTCTAGAGGCTTTTATCCATTCAGTCAACATCAATGTGGATGCTCACCAATTCAAATATGACCCCCGCTCAAACCTACCAAAACAAGAATCAGACGCCCTTGATGTAATAAACAAAGTCAACTACATTGACAACGCCAATAACTTCTAGTCTGACACAAAATAGTAGCAAAAACTCACTGCAGACCCTACCAATGAAATTACCGAAGAAGTCACACAGGCGATTAATGATCTTCATGAACACAAACATATCGACAAACAAACCCGTGATTTCCATATGCCGATTGAACCCAAACTTGGTAGATTCTACATTCTACCAAAAATACATAAACCAGACTCTTCAAACAGCCACCCTACGGAGAACATATCCAAGTTTCTATACTACCACCTACAACCTCTTGCACATTCTTTACTATCATATCTCAAATATACCACAGATTAGCCACCATCCGGACTTAACAACCCAGTAGTTTCCTTTACGTTCTGGATGTTTCATCCCTATACAAATATCACACACAACGATGTAATCACTGCTTGCTCCGAAGCTTGGAAACACGCGTTTTCAAATCTCCACCTACTAAAGAACTCTGCGACTTATTGTAATTGAAACTCAAATCCAACAACTTCACCTTCAATGACGAGCATTATAAGCAAGTTTCGGGCACACTATTATGGATGACAAATAGGCTCCACCATACGCAACCATCTTGATGGGTTGGCTTGAACACAATCTACTCTCCGGATCCGCCCTAAAGCCCCTATAGTCTAGTTTCGATTTATTGACGACATTTTCATGATCTGGAATCACACAGAACAAGACCTGACAGACTTCATACAGCACGACAATAATATCCACCCAACAATCAACTTTACGAGTGAACACTCCTCAACTGAGATATCATTCCTAGACGTCAAGGTCAAACTCGTTAATAACAATATTGAAAATGACTTATATACAAAACTCACAGACAAGCACCTTTACCTCCAGCCATCAAGTTGCCACCCAAACCATGTCAGTCGCAGCATACCATACATTCTAACACTGAGACTAAGACGTATATGCTTCCAAAGAGATAACTTCCAGAACCGAACACTTGAACTCTCACAACAACTTAAAAACCGTGGTCATCATGAGGCCTCTGTCATTAACGATAAATAAAATATCCAAAGCCAAGCTCATCAAAAGAGAATCTACTCTCACATTACACTAAAAAGACCAAAAACAATGCCCGCGTTCCGCTAGTTGTCACTTACCACCCTGATCTCCCAAATCTCCAAGAGATCATTTTAAGACATTGGCGCGTGGTTGACTCCAACTCTCGTCTACAGAAAGCACTTCCCGGAGGACCCCTTATCATATCGCCGCCGGCTGCCCAGCTTTAGGACATTTTATTCAGAGCCCGTGTATCTAAACCCACAAAGCAATTGAATATCAACGTTTATGATGGATGCCAACCATGCGGTAAACCTAGATGTAAAAACTGTAATAATATGCAAGTATCCAATTCATTCAAAAGTCATATCACGAGCAAATCTTACCCCATCAATCACCTTATTACATGTAATACCATAAATGTTGTGTATATAATTCAATGCTCTGTATGTAGCATACATACGATATGTAGGTGAATCAGGTAACACTATTCAAGAACGGATGAGAAACCACAGACCCACAATCAAAAACCATGCCAAACATCCAGATAAACCCCTCGCAGCTATTTTTTTCCCTCCCCAATCATAATCTTAATACTCTTAATGTCATAGTTATCGAAAGCCTGGGCAGACAATCTAAATTCCGCCGTCAACTCAGAGAACAATTCTGGATCAAAACACTCAACACTTTCAACCCAATGGTCTCATCAACGTGATTGGTAATCCCCCTTTTTTGTCAATTTTTGTCATTGATTTCATATTCCTTCTCCGGTTGTACGTCGTTTCTTGTTCCTTTTATATTAAGTCAGGGGTGTGCCAGTGAGCTTGCCGATCGGGTCCACTTTTAAATTCGAATTCAGTCAGCATAGAATTGGTGGCGCTATACTGATAAGGCGTGATTGTAGCAGACGATGTAGGGGGGGGGGGGGGGGTGGGGTACCGCGCCATTTTGTCTCGAAGCAATGGTTATGACGTCATATTTTTGTCGATTTTTAGAACTCTTGTATTGGATTTACGTGCAAAAGATATGCCCTTGGCATCATACTTTCCCAGGTGGGCAGTTCATTTTAAATTTCCGATGTTCTAAAATGGATGGTTTTCTAAACAATTCGAGAAAGAAAATCGAACTGCCCACCTCTGAATTGCCAAAAAAATGCTTTAAACAAGTCCACTTTTTGTGCCTTTGAACAGAGTGTCTGTCGGGAATGTAGAATTACTAGCGCATTAACCCATGACCAGGTGCATGTTCGCTGAGTATAACAGATCGTAACATGAATAATGCAACACGTTTCAGTCGAGCAATGATTGGGTAAGGGTATGAACTTACTGGGTTGATGTGTGGTAGAGCATGACATTGTATTCAGTGAGATCATTTGCATATTTGGGACATTCTACACCATACCGCTACCAATGTTTTTGGACCGTATGATAAATGACGGCATTTCTTGTGTTCGAAAATATCAACGTTTTTTACCTTTCTTTCAAAAAAAAGGAGTATAATCACATTACAAACACATTTTGTGCGAGAGAAACACACAAATTGGGCAAAAATGGCACAATAAAAATCCGTTCGTTATAAATAAATGGATGGATATGGCTAAATAATAAAACTATCACAATTATACTCATCGGTCTCTGTGGCGTGCGTACGTTGGACATGTCGTTGGCAATCCGCAATCACGGGTTCGATTCCCGGAAATTGCTTGTTGTCCTTTTATTTTTCTATCGTTTAAACTTGAGGGGGTTTAATGTAACATCATTGTTTTGTCAATTTTTATAAATTATAAAGACCGCCCATGCGTTTATAGTTGTCTTTTTATTTATTTATCTATCATTTAACTCTTGATTTATTTAACTTTGTATCTAAACAATTAAAATGCGTAAACAATTATATTATTGCTCGATAAATAAGTGATTTAAATTGAGTTCAGTTTGATAATGATAGCAAAACTTGTTGTAAAATCATTTTACCAGTGTGCCCAACAATTTCTCCTTTGCACACTTTGTTTATACATTCAAATATGTCACTTTTAGCTTGTTATAGCTAGGCCGCGTAATATACAATTGTAAGCAAGTTTGCGACCTTTTTTATTTTAGGCTGGTAACACAATCCCATAGTGCATTTCGTTAAAACAGTGTAAATATTTTGTTCAACTGTACGTACGTATCACGTGACAACCACGATCGTTTTCGCAAAATATCGCAAAATGGCGCGGTACCCCAACCCCCCTACAGACGATGGTAGACACGAACGGCCGTTAATTTTAAATTTCCATTGTTTTCAATGTAACAATGGATTTTGCCCGGGATTTTGATTATATGACCCCATAAAATTCATCACACGTTGGAACTAAATTATTTCATCCAAAAATGCTGGAGTTGGATAACCAACTCCAGTGTCAGTATCATTTTTGACAGCAAGCTGTGTGTAAATCTACTGCGTGCACAGCGCCATCAATTCTATGCTGACTAACCCCGCCGGTCACCGACGCATTCCAGACGATTATTATAATTTATTCAAATATTCAAAAGGACCGTTTTCGCTACGTACGTTAGTATACGACTTTCCTATCCCAAAATTAATAGTATCCCTGATTAAGTCCTGACGAAGAAACGTAAACAGTTTCGATAGCTCGACGATACCGTTCCCCATCATTTCAACAATATTATTAGATTAAATACGCTTATCCAGACATCAAAATATTCATGGCTCACTGCACACATCAAGGTTAAAGGGTAGTTTTTTAAACGTCCACTTGTTCTGGATTCACCCTAAGGCCTATACATCATTATATGCATCTGTCCCTAATAAAGGGGTCAAAAAGGTAAGTCCCCCTAAAATTAGATTACTTTTGTTTACATAACTTCACACACAATTGGACGTTTTGAAAAATTGAAACGATTATAAAAAGAGAAAACATGTTTTTTCGATATCATGTTTACTTTCTCAAAACAGTCATATTTCCCCAAAATGATGTTTTCAGAATAAGTGGTACTTGGTTTGAAATATATTTGTTTATGAATATCATTTCAGCGGTGTTAATACTAGCGACGTCACTAGCGATGAATATTGAATAGTCGATTTGTATAGCCAAAAAATACAAGACATGGACATATACTGAATAGTTCATGTCATGTGATCTATTTTCTACCAAAAGAATCACATAAATATGTTTATGTATTATATAATATTGACTATTTATACCTTCATACCCAGATAGCAAGACTACGTTGGGACAACGTTCACAGTGAAAAACACCAACGATAAGAGATGTCAGATATTACATATATAGTTAAATAACATGTTAAATGAAATTACAGATTCACTACCGAGAGGGAATGGTGTATGTAGCTCTGCTGCATCGCCAAGAATTCCCGTTACAAGTTACCGGTTCACTACCGGGAGGAAGTGATGTATGTAGCTCTGTTGCATCGCCCAGAATTCACATTATTTGCATTCCCCTTGTGCTCAATATATAATAAGAACTTGTCACAAATAAGCAACGATTTGCATTAAAACACCCATTATATGGCTACAATTCACAAATTAAGCAACAGTTGGTATTAAAATGCCCGACAAATGGTTAATTAATAATACCCAACTGTTGTGTAATTCAAATTGAGCAACTTTTGAGTAACTGGAATTGTTTAACTGTTGGTGAAAACAGGTGTTGGGTAAATTTTACGCAACTGTTGAGCGGTTGCATACTTCAACAACGTTGTGTTAAATGTTGAGTAAATATTTAAACAACCTTTTTGCAGTGTACGACCAAGAAAATGGTATGATCGGAAATGTTCGGAAAAATATCAGAGTTTTTTATTTTCAATTTGAGATCCATATATTTTTTTATACCTACCCCTATCATTATTTACTTTACATATTTGAATTCCTCATGAAATTACCCATTAGATAATATATAATTGTCAAAGTTATACGTCGGTATGGTAATTATACCGGCTAGTGAATATCTCCAATTTTTATTTTATATATTTTTAGAATTTTCAGAAATACTTGTTTAAGGATGAACCCTTCCCTGATATAAACTGCATTTCTGAATTTCTCTAGTTACAAGTTTTCCAAAAATGTATACTTCTGCTATCATAGGTTGAAAACTTTTTCTATTATAGTCATTTTTATAAATCCGGTAAATTGAGGCTGATTATTCATGTTGACTGTGTAGCGAATAGGAAGATTGCTGATGATCATGGTCTTATCCATAATTAATTAGTTGTTACAAATAGTTGACAAGTCTGTTGAACCACATACTTAAAGACTACTAAATATCCTTTAAAATGGGAGCAAAATGGTCCATTTTAAAGGATATTTAGTAGCCTTTCAATGGAACGGCTGGGTCACGTGATTGGAAGATCGGTCTCAGATGGATAGACTATAGTTATCCCTGATGTTACAAACACCATTCTGGTCCCATTTTAAAGGATATTTAGTACTAGTAAATAAATACCTTACCGACGTAGTAACCTTTGACAACTATAAATCATTTCATCTGATGGGCAATTTCATGAGGAATTTAAATATATAAAGTAAATAATGATAGGGGAAGGTATAAAATATATGGATCTCAATTTTTTTTAATTTTAAAAATCTGATATTTTTCCGAACATTGTGAATAATACCATTTTAGTCCTTGGTCTTACTATAATTTCAATGGCATATTTGGATTTCTCATGCAATTTCCCTTCAGAAATTGTATACTTTTACTACCTCAGGGGGGTAAAATACAAGCAAATATAAATGTGTAAAGGTAAAATCATGTCGCGAAAGCCAAAATCCGTGTGTAACACGAAAGGAGGCGAGTTCAAAACACATGGCATATGTGAAATAAACTAACTCGTAATCTCGCAAGTTTACGAGTTCAGAGTTTACGCGTATGATGTGGTGGATCTAATGTATCCCGTTAATTTGTATCGACGTTCTGTGTTTGTACTGGTAGGCCCTACTTTCCAGATCGATATGGCGTAAGCGTTGGGTTATTAGGCTCCGCATTTCCGTCCGTGTAGGTTACGAGCTATCAATAACCTGGAGTTTACGTCATCAACGGCAGGAAGAGCCCAAAATAACGTCAATTACTTGATTTGTGTGCTTTACTAGATAACAATCGACTACGTGTAGACGTGATCTCTGATGAAGAACAGCTTTTATTCAAGAAACTGACCGAGGGGTTTAGGTATACTCAAAAAGTACCTTCAATGGTAATCTGGCAAGAACGGAAATCCACCAATTACCTCACAGCTATCGATGAGCAGACTGTTATTATGGTTACACAACATGATGGGGATAAGAAAGATTGTAAGTAGATGCGAAAGTATTGCACATTTATATTTATATATGTCCTTTTCTGTTCATCATTATAAACAGATATATCAGCAATTTAAACGATGTATACAAATCCTTCACAGTTTGAAGGGTAAAAGGCAATCTACTTTCCCTGGGTTGCTTACCTTACAATCTTCATGTCATAAGGAAACACCCCATGGTTTATCGAAAACCCTATCGAAATCCGGTAGAGCCGTTTTGATGGGTAATAATGACAATGCTTCTGTGCTACCTATTTAATGAAACAATACGTTGCAACTTCATCACTTAATACTTTACTATCTTCATGCAGTCGCACCTCACTTTGATCGTCCTTCTTTTATATTGTATTATAACGATTAATGAAGTGTCAACATCCTAACATTGTTTTAAAATTACTTTAATCAAGTTTAACTGAAATCAACGCTGGTACAAATCACAACAAACTGCATCAGTTCACTCAGTGACATACATGAATATCAAGGTGATTAGGTGATTAGGTGTTTAGTGTTGTTTTTGCATCATTATTTAAATAGGTAAAGAAGTGCACTGAAAACATTTTTCGGTTATCTGTATCTGGTTTTATAGTAAAAACGATGACTGTTTCTACTAACTTAATATTAGTTCAAGCATTCTCAAACCAACTTATAAATTAGTTGACCATGTTAAACTAGTTTTTGAACTAATCAAAATTAGTTCAACAATTGTCAAAATTTAGTTCTGTGATGTTAAAAATTCACACAGAAAACACTATGTAAAAAAATTACACAAATTATGTAAAAAATACACAATCTGTGTAAAAATAGAACTCCATAATACTATGTAAACAGTTGTGTTAAGCTTTTGCATAGGCTTGGGTATATATTACATGTTTTATGTAAACTCTTACATAATAATTATGGAGTTCTATATTTACATAATTTTTTACATAGTGTTTTCTGTGTGAGTTCAGTATGATAAACCAATTTGTTCTACTAATTTTTAGGGTCGCTCTACTAACTTAAAAATTAGTAGAAACGATGTCTATTTCCACCAATCTTGCTTAGTTCATTCAGTTGAACTAAGATGGTCTACTAATTTTATAAATTAGTTAACCATGGTCTACTAATTGTGTGCAGTACACGTGAAGCAAGCGTTGACTCCCGATTACCGAGCGAAGAAAATAGTTCAAAGATACGTAAAATAATCTTAAATGTATGTCAAATCACAAAATACTATGTAGCTTTTTTTCTACCATGCCTGTCATTTCTCCAATAATTCCGCTAACGGCCATCAAAGTTCGAATGACATAGCGTGAACAACCAATACTAGAAAATCTTTGGAACAACAGTATCACGACATGCAATGAACTGAGAATTATGCTGTGGTCGGTACGTAAATTCATGAATTAAAACTGCCCGTCACACAAACTTCTGTCACAAAACTTGAACTGTCCAGAAGCATCTACATATTTATACTCTTTAAAAACAAATGATTTGACATACATTTTGCATCATTTTACGTACCTTCGAGCCATTTTCGTCGCTCGGTTATCGGAAGTCAACAATCGCTTCCCTTGTACTGAACAAAATGGCGGCTGCAACAGTCTGTTTTCGAACACAGCATCGCGGCGCTAAAAAGTTAGTTTACAAATTAGTTGCCAACAACTTCTACGAACATATGTTAGTCGCAGACAGTATTTGTATTTGGAAAAAGTGTACTTTAGCTCCCAGATACTAGACTGTACTAGTATCGACCAATACTAGAACACCCAGTATCGATCGATACTGGTACATTATTTTGGTCCAGTATCGCTCGATACTGGCACGTTTAAAATGTTCCAGTATTGCCCGATACTGGATCAAAATAATGTACCAGTATCGATCGATACTGGTACATTATTTTGTTCCAGTATCGGGCAATACTGGTAGAATGTGTACCAGTATCGCCCGATACTGGTACATGAAAAATGTTCCAGTATCGCCCAATACTGGATCATGGAAAATGTACCAGTATCGCCCAATACTAGAACATTAAAAATGTGCCAGTATTGTTCAATACTGGAACATGAAAAATAGAAATGGGAGTCGCCGCCGATTGGCTTTTTTAAAGCAAATCATAGGCCCAATTTCACAGTTACGCTTCTGATTGGTTCTCAGTGGGATCCGATAGCATGACGACAGGATCCATATAAAAGCACGATGAAATAGTCTTACTTCATTATCCGGGTTTGATTTCTAACTTCTCTCTAGTCGTAGACTCTCTCACTGACAAGGATGAGTCAAGCTATAACAATTGAAACATCAGATATTATCGGAGGCGTGTCTTTTTTAGAATCAAAAGCTGACGTCACGTCAGCTTGGAAGACGATATTGACAATAAGCACATTTAAGAAAGGGGTCTTGTCAAACGAGCTATAAGTGGAACACTATCAGGCGATGATGAGAGAACATCAGAAAACTGTTTTGAAAACTTGTCGCAGTTGAGTATGGGAATATATAAATTCTCAAAATAGAGTCAACTATTTCTATAAGCTGACTGATCATCGGTAGTTTTCCAAGCCACTGAATTTTTCAAAAAGAGAAAATGATCATGCATACGTAACGTTAAATTGACTTGACCAATCAGCTCATCCTAATGTAGCCATAAAATCTATTTTCAGAGCCTCAACAACTTCAAGAGAAAGATATTGAACGACCCTATTTAGTGTGTAGTACTCCAACATAAACAATGTTGTTCCCAAACCATAATGAATGAGATGGTTTTCCCTCGCAATATTTTAAAACACTACGGCATTTTTTTTCTTCAAACAAATAATAGAAAATAAATCCCGCAATTCATATAACAACTGAACACGTATTTGAAAAACGAAAAAATAACTATAATGCACTCAAAGCTGACCTCGTAAAAATGTCGCTAATTTTTAAAGCTGAAATAGTCGTCCCCTTTTCACAAATATGACAATACACGAGTTCTGGAACAAATTACATGTAAATCGTTCCATTATCGCGCGATACTGGAACATGTAAATCGTTCTACATGTTCCAGTATCGAGCGATAATGGAACGATTTACATGTTCCAGTATCGAGCGATACTGGAACAAAATGGTCCAGTATTGGGCGATACTGGTACATTTAATTTGTTCCAGTATCGATCGATACTGGAATGAAACCGTTCCAGTATCGGGCGATACTGGAACACATGAAGTGTTCCAGTATCGGTCGATACTGGAACACAATTTGATGTTCCAGTATCGACCGATACTGGAACATGTAAATTGTTCCAGTATCGAGCGATACTGGCAACATTCATGTACCAGTATCGACCGATACTGGTATACCAGTATCTGGGACCTAAAGTACACTTTTTCCTTGTATTTTAGTTCGGTTGGTTATACGAATATTTAGAGCTAAACTAAGTTGACCGAGTCGCACTTAATTAGTTCCAGTGAATGCTCTTGGTAGAGGTAGATCAGTTTGGATAGCTGAACCAATTTGGACTGAACTAATCATTTTTACTAACATTTCTTAGTTCAGCATTGGCATTAACCGATAAATGTTTTCAGTGTGGTTTGGGTTAATTAGCATTGTATTAGATTTCTTTTTTACGTTGGGGTTGGTAAAAATTTAATAATACTAGTACTGACTGTACACTCGATGTTGTTTGAGATACTGATTTTATGCAAAGAGAAAAATGTCTTTCGGCAAAGTATGTTAGAAATAGGCAAATCACATACTATTAGTACATAGGCGTATGTTCAATTTTTCGTCCCTTCGGGCATTTTATAAACAATCTCCACAAATTTCATATTTTAATCAAAATTTTGTGTAGGTTCCAAAAAATCTGGGTGGAATTTTCTAAATGGTGTCTTGGGTGCTTTTTGGGCTACTTTTGGCGGTCATCTTGTTTTGACTTTTTGATGGTATTGAAATTGATAAAATGGGAGTACTCGGCATGTAAAACATTTGCACACCACCTCTTATGGTATGATAAGGAATATGTGATAAGTAAATCTCTAAAAATATTAATAGCAGTCATTTGGGGGCTTTTTGGGCTACTTTCGGTACTTTTGGGTGCCTTTTGGGTGCCTTTTGGGCTCATTTCGTCATAAGTGTGAATTGGGACGTTTTTGTAATTGGTCATTTATGTTGATGGATTTTGTATATATTTTCTTGCCACCACATGTCTGACGATGGGCTATGTCAATTGGAACTGTGTTATCTGCTATTAGGCCATCCGTGGGGATATAGTGCTCTGATTTTTCAGATGTCGTAAATGCATATGATTTCACCTGAAATACCAGGACACATATATACATCCTCGCATGTTTTTTCTCTTCTATACGAGGCCTGTTCCATATAAAGAGTGTACATAGTAACGGGTCTTTAGACTGTCCAAAAATGATTAGTACCCATCATTTCCCAAGTTCATTAATGTTTTTCATCATGAAACCCAATGAGATTAGGTCCATTGTTGTTTCATCATCTTTTACATAATACCCTTTCAGTGGAATTTTAGATCATATATACTTATCGGATCAGACTGAAGATCACACCATTGTGTAAAGACAAAGTGCACAGAATTGTGTGTTGAAACCCAATGAGATTAGGTCCATTGTTGTTTCATCATCTTTTACATAATACCCTTTCAGTGGAATTTTGGATCATATATACTTATCGGATCAGACTGAAGATCACACCATTGTGTAAAGACAAAGTGCACAGAATTGTGTGTTGAAACCCAATGAGATTAGGTCCATTGTTGTTTCATCATCTTTTACATAATACCCTTTCAGTGGAATTTTGGATCATATATACTTATCGGATCAGACTGAAGATCACACCATTGTGTAAAGACAAAGTGCACAGAATTGTGTGTTTAACGTGTTTGAACGGATAAAGGCTTTCTTTTTATCTCTTGTCAACTACTATAATGTGGTATTCTTTTCTATGTTAAACTGTTATTATATAGTTATGCTTGTTCAAAATCAGTATTAATTCTCATTTTGACGAGTACATAATGTGCATCACACATCACAAAAATTCACCATACACAGTGTAGGTTATTGCCTGATTTGATCGTAAAACAACACAGCATATTTACGAGTCCGTCACTTGGAAAAGGCTATTTCTGAATCATGGAATGTAATGTTACTTTGTTCTTGTTTTGTTTTCTTATTTTTGTGTGTAAGATATGTTGATTTTTTAGGCTTGCACATAATTCAATGGGCACACATCACACACGACTAAATAAGCTTAGAAGTCTAAGCTTACACACATTGTAGACCGAGCATGGTGTTTTTATTTGATTGAATTGTTCACTTTGATACAATTAGTGTTGAAATGCGTACATTACAATTGCTCAACTTGTCTTATATTTCAAATTGTATTCAAAACAAATACAGAAGTATTATTCTGATGAATTTTAGTAAATCACACTCACTCAAATTGGTTATTTTACATAATGTAGGAAATTTATTTGCTAAAGTCAACCTGGCAGCTATTATGAAATCACCCAAAAATAGCTCACAATTCTTCAAATGGCCGCCCCGTCAGAGTAAGTGTTAAGGAACCACAAGAAAATGATCCCTTGTGGTTCTTTAAATGATCCTTTGTGGTCCTTTTATGATCCCTTGTGGTCCTTTTATGATCACTCGTGGTCATTGGGACCACAAGGGATTAATTAGGGACCACAGGTGATCAGTTAAGGGTCAAAGGGGATCGTTTAAGGGTCAAAGGGGGTCGTTATGAGAGAAAGTGGGTCAAGTCTGGCCTGCAGGTTGACAGACAAGTTTTCTGTGAAAAGTGTGCTGCCTACAAACACCTTCTTGAGCAAGAAAAGGGATCCTACCATAGATCACAGATCCTAGACTGCGATCAGAGCCAGTTGTTCAAACTGGTGGATAGAATGTGTGTTAAGAAATCTGCTAACATTCTTCTTCTCCACGAATCCCCAAAGATCTTAGCTGATAACTTTCTTCGAAGAAAAAGTGTAAAAACTGCATGGCAACTTAGACCAGTCTGTGAAAACCCAAGGTGATTTGCTAGACTCTGAAAGACTAACGTCAAATAGTCTCAGCAATTTCCGTTGTTTGTCTGAGGTTGAAGTATGCAAGTTGCTAAACAAAATGCCTTCCAAATCGTGCCCCTTGGATCCGATGCCAACATCGTTGGTTAAGCAGTGCGCAAATGAACTCCTTCCCACAATTACGCAAAGCATACACTGCTCATTATCCTCTGGACATTTCCCATCATCATTCAAGACTGCTGAGGTTATTCCTCTCATTAAGAAGTGCACTCTCGATGCTGAATCATTCAAGAGTTATTGTAGTATCTCGAACCTGAAATTCTTATCCAAAGCTACGGAGAAAGCAGCCATTGAGCAACTCCAGCACTACCTCGCTGCTGAGAATGATCTGTACCCTCAATTTCAGAGTGCGTATCGTAAAAAACCACAGCTGTCAAACGGCACTTCTCCGTGTTTCGAACGATCTTCTGTTGACTCTTGATGCCAAAAAGGATGCGGTACTTGTCCTCCTGGACTTAAGTGCCGCTTTTGATACCATCGACCACGACATCCTCATCCAGCGGCTGAAGATTAGATATGGTTTAACAGGCAATGCACTCGGGTGGTTCGATTCGTACATTCGCGGTCGACCACAAATGATTAAGATTGCTGACTCTAAATCAGATCCTCACCAATTACTCAGCGGTGTCCCTCTGGGTTCAGTTGCCGGTCCGCAGATTTGTACCCTATATTCTTCAACAATTGAAGACATTGTGAAGTGCTTCCCTGGAGTTAGTGGTATGTACTACGCTGATGAATCCAACTGTACGTCAGTGTGAATCCAAGTGATGATACCTCTCCTTCTCTAACTGAATTCGAGAACTGCATCAAAGAGATTATAAAAACTGGACACTGAAGAACAAGCTTGCCTTGAATGATAGTAAAACAGAGGTTGTTCATTTAGGCCAACAATTTTTTTTTGTTATGTTGTCCTCCACAGCTTTCAGAGAGGAGGGGCGGGCGGGCGGATTTTTGTTTATTTTATTTTTTTAAATTTTCTTTTACCAGTAGAAGCTCAAAGTTCAGCCAACAAGAAGTTAAAATCACTCTTAGAGTCGCACATATATGTTATAAACACTTAATTTAATATTCAATGCCATTTAAACTGTTAAAAAAAAAGATCTGAAAAAAATCTTGGAAAAAAAACTGAAACTGAAAAAAAATAAATAGAAAAAAAAATCTGAAAAAAATAAATAATCTGATTTAAAAATAAAAAAAATCTGAAAAAATAAAATAAAATCGGAGCGGCCCTAAAATTACGAGCGGGCGGTCGAGGACAACATAACAATTTTTTTTGGCCTTATCATCCCGCTACTCTGAAAATGTTCCCACCCCCTCCATAAACGTTGGTGACTCTGTCGTTGATACTGTCACTAAAGCAAAAGATCTTGGTGTCAACATTGATCAGCATCTCACTTTAGTCCCTCATGTAAATAACATCAGCCGTCTCGCTTCACACTCCCGGTTCACACTCTATCAGAAACATTGGCCGTATCCGCAGATATCTGGACCGTAATAGCACTGAGAAACTCGTTCACGCATTTGTCTCTTCTCGTCTGGACTCAAATAACAGCATATTATATGGACTTCCAGCTTCTCAATAAGCAAATTACAGCGCATCCAAAATGCCGCTGCCCGATTGGTAACCTTGACAAAGAAGTTTGTACATATAAGCCCAGTGTTAAAAGATCTTCAATGGTTGTCTGTGGAGAGCCGTATTGTTTTTAAACTTATGCTTTTAACATACAAAGCACTAAATAACCAGGCTCCAAAGTACTTATGCGACCTTATTTCCATCAAGGAACCCACATGCACTCTTACAGTGGCGTAACCAGCGGGGGGGGGGGGGGGGGGGGGGGGGGGGGGGCAGGGGGGGGGTGGGGCGGGAGCCCCCCCACTTGGAACCCTTGCCCCCCCAAATGAAATCAAGTACGGCTGTAAATGAAATTTACAAACAAAGTACACACCAAATCCCCCCAATAATGACATCGTGTCGGTTGAGATTGGCAGTCGGTTCATTTGACGAAAGGAATCATGGAATTATGATGGTCAAAAGTACACATATGAAAAAATTTCGCGCGCTACGCGCGCATATGCCTTCCCAAAATGAAATATTCTTTGGTACAAGCTTGTTTAGAGCCAAAATGTAGCTCAATTGTCCACAAAATAGCTGTAAAGTCGAAAATTTTTAAGGACCACATGGGATCATTTAAGGACCAAGTGGGAACATTTAATGACCACAAGCGATCATTTAAGGACATATAAATATAAGGACCACAAGTGATCATTTGAGGACCTCAAAGGATCATCGAAGGACCACAGGGGATCATTTAAGGCCCACATGGGATCATTTAAGAACCACAGGGGATTAGTTAAGGACCACAGGGGATTAGTTAAGGACCACAATGGATTATCTAAGGACCACATGGGATCATTTAAGAACCACATGGGACCATTTAAGGACAACAAGGGATCATTTATGACCACAGGGGATCATTTAAGGACCACATGGGATCATTTAATGACCATATTGGATCATTTAATGACCATGTGGGAACATTTAATGACCATGTGGGAACATTTAATGACCACAAGGGATCATTTAAGGTCATATAAGGACCACAAGGGATCATCGAAGGACCACAGGGGATCATTTAAGGACCACAGGGGATCATTTAAGGACCACAGGGATTATTTAAGGACCACATGGGATCATTTAGGAACCACATGGGACCATTTAAGGACAACAAGGGATCATTTATTACCACAGGGAATCATTTGAGGACCACATGGGATAATTTTATGACCACATGGGATCATTTAATGACCACATGGGAACATTTAATGACCACAAGGGATTATTTAAGGTCATATAAGGACCACAAGGGATCATTTAAGGACCTCAAGGGATCATATAAGGACCACAAGGGATCATTTAAGGACCACACGGATCATTTAAGGACCACAAGGGATCATTTAAGGACCACAAGGGATCATTTAAGGACCACACCTGAACATTTAATGACCACAGCAGACCATTTAATGACTACAAGTGATCATTCAATGACTACAGGGGATCATTCAATGACCACAAGTTATAGCATAATAACCCCAGGCAATCATTTAATGATTCGACCGGTTGTTAAACAATGTAAAATAACCCGAGGTGATCGTTTAATGAACACAATATTGACTGCACACAATCATTTAATGACCGTGAATGGTCATTTAATAACTCAGACGATAATTTACTAACCCTCAAGTGAGATCATTATATAACTCGCGTCACCCTGTGATCAATTAATAGCGCAAACGGTGAAATGAATGATGAATTATTTAATGACCATGTGATAGTTGAATTTCGCCCAAGCAATGGTGGACCACGGCTGCCTTTGATTTCTAAGTCTATATTAACCATTCCACTGTAATTTGTAAAGCTAGAATCAATAAAAAATGACACCTCAACAGTTCTTCTAGGTAAACCAAGAGTCCAAGACTCGCACTCAGAACCTCAATAAGTCGATAACATTCATAAGCATCTACTGATAACTTTTGTTTGTTCAGACCTATTGAGCGAGACCCGGACCGACACCGAGTTGGGAGTTACACCTGTGAGTGACGTATGTAAAGTTCTCAACAACAAAAAGTCATACACTTTGTTTAGGTCCTTTAAAATAACAGGCTAAATTAGGAGAGCAATCTTCCTGTGAGATTTGGCATTAATGTGCATTACGTGTGTACAATACATTATTGCATGTATATAAATGCTGCATCATATGATAGGCGGTATGTTTGCCATGTTCCTGCCCAGTATGTTGGCTATTTGTGTATTGTATTGTTTTATACTTTCTTGTACAATGTAATTTGGCCTTCGGGTCGCGATTTTGTGCCAATAAAATCATATCATATCATATCATATCATGAGATCGCGATGGTGATTTTAATCCATATACAAAAAATATAACTCAACTTATTCTTAACACTTTCCACGCAGCTATTATTTTACCATACTCAAAACAGATTTTTCAGAAACCTTTCACAATTTTCAAAGTCTATCTCAAGGATTACTGACCCGATACTAGGCATGTTTGTACTTATGTCAATGCATTTCTCAAGATGATTCCAAATATGGTAATGACATTCCATAATTTTGATATTTTTTAAACATTTTGTGAAATTTTGGGAATGTCGTCTGCAGCTGCCTGCCGCGTGGAAAGTGTTAAAGGGGGTCTTTTGATCCCCCTGAACCAATATCTAGAACCCCGAGTTATATTTATAGAGTAATGCCTTGTACATCTCACTTTACATGTATATTATATCAAAATAATATGATTAACATGTGCAATATAGGCCCATTTAGTAACGTTAGTCATAATTTTTTCTCAGTTTTAGGGGTGCCTTTCTTATACTGGGCCTTCTGAACCCTTTAATCACCCATTAGCAGCCCTGGTTGCATATCATTATGTATATTAGACACTGTCTCCTTGTTGTTCTATATAATTTAAGCAATTTGTTTTTAGCTTGTTCTCATTTTTGAGGACATTTTGAATAAGTTTTTTAAACTTGATATATTTGTTTAAAGAAAAAGGGTACTTTTTCAAAATCCTCTTGAACTCGTTTCTCAGTTTCCTTGCATTCACTTTGCTATCAAGGATTGGGAAAAGTTATTTATATCATACTTGAAATTTCTTTTTAACCAGGAATATATTGGATTGTGATGTACCCATTTCTTTACACTTTTTATGAAACAGACCTTGTTCAGAAGAGATGCCTGTTCAGAAGAAATACGCATTTGTCTTGAAAAGCATTTTAGTCAAAACAAGATGGCCGTCAAAAGTAGCCCAAAAAAGCATCCAAGACACCACTTAAAAAACTCCCACCCAGAATTTTTGGAATCTACACAAAATTTTGATTAAAATATGAAATTTATATGATTTGATCGACCATAACTGATACTAGTTACAAATAGAAAGGAGACGAGAAAATAGTGTTGTTTCTTTCAAACAACTTACCACACACATTTCGTTTGCACTTTGTCGAATTTTTGGAATCTACACAAAATGTTGATTAAAATATGAAATTTATATGATTTGATCGACCATAACTGATACTAGTTAAGATAAAATCACTATTATACAGGGTGTCCCTAAAGAAAGGGTGCACGTTTTTGCACAACTTGTTTACCGCGAAGATATCATGTGTGGTGAATATGTTTATACACACGGAACGATGAAATCTTTAACTTTCAGATGCCGTTTAGGCCTCGAAAAGTTGAGTTTTAGTTTCCCGTAACATTTTTTTAAAACAAGTGTGGCAACTTTTTTATTATTAATTATTAATTATTTTTACGACTTTCAATATTATACAAAATGTGGATGTCAGACGTATTGTTATACACCGCTGCACTCTATCAAAGAATGAAATTGGGTCAATTTAGATATATGTAAGTTACAGAAAGGCTATTCTTATAGCAAAAATGACGCAGTTCATACCCCAAAAAAAAAAAAAATAGTTTCAATTCAAAACGAACGAAAATTTGAATTGTATTTATTTACATGAATTCGTGCACACCGCTATGTCGTCGATTGTCGTAAACAGCACGGTGGATTGGATATGTAGAAGTAGTCCATCAATTACTGAAACTATGCGTCGCTATTTGTCTCGTTGACTAACTGTGAGAGGGTGTAGGCATTTGGAACTTTAGGATATTTACACATGTGATTTTTCTCCATATCTTTGAAGCTAAGTCCTTGAGTGACTGATTGAAAATTCACAGATAGTATGGGCGATATATGAAGATGGGTTTAGATCATGTTTAATGTACTTTATATGATTGACAGATATGCAACAGTAAATATATACATGCAGTACAGTCGTCTTAAGATACTAGGTGCATATTGCATTTGATGGGTGCTATATTGTAGTGTGCTTAGGGACTTTCCGAATATGATTAAAACCATAGGTTGTGGTTGAAATGACCGTAAAATGGCGCATATTGCTAATTTGGGACATTGGTGGTTTGGATTTCCGATCAATATTATCATTTAAAGAATGCTTCAACTTAAATCATTATCACGGGTATTCATTTGGTAGAGTTATTAGTTCATGAATTTGCAAATAACAAAGTACACCATTTCTTATTTATCTAAAGACACTCGTCTACTTGATGTAGGACCCGAACGCCGTAATATTTGCGAATTCAAAGATACTCACTGGCTACAGAAATCTGTGTAATGGCTAAAAACAAAAATGCAGTTTTCCCTTTTTTCTGAAATGAATTGGAGTTATTGATTATTATGACAAATGGTGGTATGTTTTAAAACATTTTGGCGTAAAATGTATTACGTCACAGGCGTGTTTTAATAACGTTTCATCTCGACAAAGTGCTACGTCATTTGTTGAGGTAAGTGGTCCGAAGGGGTGTGGGGCAACTGGACCGCCTGCAAAAACTTAATCAAAATTGTAAAATTCATTTTGAAAATGAGTTGTTAGTGTCAATAAAACATGACTCGGTATTGAAATGTGAATAGAATATGAAATAATTCACATTCTTTCAAGTTCTTAGACATTTTGGGGCATTTCGGGTCTAATACCATTATTTCTGATATTGAAGGATTACAATATGACATGAAATTGCTTTAGAATGGTTTAAAACCTCGGTATTATGAATTACATCTTTATTATATTTTGAATGGTGTCTGTAAAGGTATTTGCTATGACGAAATATCATGATTTATGTATTTTATCCACTGCTTTTTGTGTATATCAACCGTTGGGTCATCATTGTCATATTGACTAACTTCCCCTGTAACATGAAAAGCTGGCTAAATATCAAGATGGTTTATTATAAGTACTAAATGATGATTATATGAAGTAAATAAAATCATTAAAGAAAGGGGTATATATAGACAAATGTATGGGGCGTCTGAATATCACAACCATGTAACCATTTAACTAGGTTCATACCGTTTTATCTAATAAACGTGCAGTCGAAAATTGCGCTTGCTTTGTACTCCATTAGTATTACTGCGTTTTACACGTTAACCACGAAAACTGTATAAAACATAGGTTTCATGAGACCTGTATCATGTTTACACGTTAAATAATATGGAAATGAGTTTGTAAAGAAAATACTGTTTAGTTACCGTGTTGTCAATCAATGATTTCTGTGTACGAGTATTCTAACCGTTGGAACATATAGGACCAGTTGCCCCAACGATGGGGTAACTGGACCGTGCCAAGTAAAGTTTTTAGTTAGTGGTAATTGGCCTTTTGTTTGGATATTTTTTAACATTGATTATATGTTCTATGTTAACAGTTACATGGGTGATATTTTCATAGCAATTCCATAAATATTTACACGAGCTTTAAGCTTTTATATCATGAAATATGCTTAACCGGTCCAGTTGCCCCATCCTCCCCTACTTATTGGCCAGAAATGTTTTATAAAAGAGACTGAAAAAAATTCAATTAAGGTCATTGCCAGATAAAACTCTTTTATATTAAATAATTATTGCACATATTTTTGTCAAAATAAATTCATAAACTATATAATATCCAAGAACAGAAGAATCAAAGATTACAAATGCTGGCAGACAGTTCAATTGCAAATGAATTTGCTTTTGAATGTTCCTGTTGTTAAATTGTATTTTTGTTGAATAGTACGCGAGTGTTTGGGAAATTAATCCAAACGCTCTGATGACTTCAGCTTGGCTTATCGTTTCATGATATTTTAGTACCGTGAACACCCTCTCTTCTAATGTAAATTGAGGCCGCAACCCCGCCATATGAACGTCTGTCTTGTTTTGAAAATGTGGGCCTAATGAGCATTGTGTGAAGCCTCTTAGACGGAGAGCCGCTATTGTTCCTATCGGAACAAATTGACAGTCAATCTGGTTATGACATTGTATTAGCCCACACCCTTGGCCTTCTGAAAACACTGGTCTTAGGTGCACCTAGCGGTGAGTCACGAGGTCAGAGGTCAATGACCTTTTTGGCGCCTCTATTTCACATGCATTCATGTTTTAGGGCAGAGAACGTGATAGAATTGTTCAACATTACAATTAGTAGGCTCATCTTAAAGCTAATTGTATTCCCGTATTGACATTTTTACCAAATGTCGCCAATATAGCCCCAAAAATTGAGGAAACACCGATGTTTTGGGTAAAAAAAGAAATTTCATTATTTTGAAAATGTCCCCTGGTTACGAACCAATAATGATATTGAGTCGTGACTTTTCCTAAAAACTGTCTCACATATTCCACTGCCATGTGTCAATATAACAACAAAGTACCTATTATTAATAATGAATTTATGAATGTTCAAAGTCAATAATTATGTTTTCTATTTTAACGCAAATTAACACCCCAACATGCATACAGCGCACTCACATCAACTTAACCATTCTGACAGCCATTTTGAAAAGTGATACAGAATCCGAATTGTCACAGGAGTGGGCCTTATATCTAAAAGCAATAGCTTAGCAGTCTAGAATATACTCTTTGGTATACACTCTTACAATATCTATTTTGGATCATACACTCATGTAGACTTTTTTAAACATTTACAGTGGCCATTTTGGTGGCCATCTTGGATTTAAAGTATGTTATTACAATGTAAATATACTGGGTATGAGTTTCTAGTGGAATAATACATACACCTCAATGTTAAAACTATACTTTTGTCATAGATTTTGGATGATATTATTCCATGTTATGGAATTCCGACAATTTGTTCAGTCATGGAATTTTACTATTTTTGCAGCCACTTTGGGACCCATTATGGGGGGGGGGGGGGGGGGGGGGGAGGGGGGGGGGGGGGCATTTTCGATTTCTAACTACATGTATGTTAACAAAGCAACAATACTGGATATGAGTTACTAATGGTCTAACACATAAATCCCATCGTTAACATTATATATTCATCATACATTCCGGTAGATATTATGCTCTTTTATGGAATTTTGACCACTTTTGACTATTTTTGGCAATTCATTTGGCGGCCTTTTAGGTTTTAAAGTTTGTTAACAAAGAAAATCATGCCACATAACACATACATTCCATTGTTAAAACTATACTATGATCGTACATGTTGGTTTATATAAGCCAATTTATTGCATTTTACTATTTTTGGCGGCCATTTTGGCTTTAGGTATGAAAGCAAAATGTTTGGAGATGAGTGTCTAGTGGTCTAATACATACATCCCACTATTAAAACTATACTTTCACCATACAATTTGATTGCTATATGTCATTTTATGAGATTTGACCAGTTTGGGCGGCCATTTTGGACGCCATCTTGAATAACCCCTTAGCATACCAAAATTATTGTTAGTAACATCCTGATTATGTCTTAAGATCATGATAGGAAGTAAACAAAGTTGGTTTGGGCTTGGAATAAAGAGACAAGGAAGCACTACGGTATCGAATCCCTTGAGCAATCAGTTTGCCGACCCCTAGATCACAAAGACAACAACATAATGCATCACCTGTGTGTATGTACGCGGGACTTTTATTTTGAATAGGATGATTTATAGCGTTGTGGAATCGTGATATGGTATAGTAATAGTATCATGATGAGATTGTACTCGCTCATTGTGATCCGATGAAAAGACATACCGTGTTAAACTAAAAGTATATGGACCGATTGAAAGTTGTGGCAGAGTATGATTTGCTTATAAAATGCGATTGTCTTTGATGCACTATAGGAAGAAGGGGCACTCAAATTGAACATGGGGTTGTGACTTCTTTTTATTTAGCTACAATTTGTGAATACTTTGATTACCCGCATATAACCGGAACATTAAGTTTTGATAATTAATGCAATTCCATCAAATCTAATTTGTCAAAATAGGTTAATATTAACAAGACCGTATTACTCATTGAAGCTACACGTTTCTCCACATATTCATTTGATATTTCACAAATTGCGCTTCCAATCAACCGTGCTTAATTCAGAGCGTCTCGGAAGATTTAGTGAATTTATCTCAGATAGAAATGTATAAGGTCACGCGTTATGAGCACCACCCAATAGGGTGCAGTGGTGCTGTTACACTTTTTAGTTTCATGCTGTCATATTCCTTAGATATTTTAAAAACCACAAAAGCTACCTCAACAAATTTGGTATCATTTTAAAGCCCTATTAACAAGCTATCTGCCTGCAAAATGGCATTAGTATAGCTAATACAGAAGTGTTGGGACCAGGGTGGTGCCGGAAGGGGTGACGCTGGAAGGGGTGCCACCTGTACAAACTCAATGGGGATAATCACATGCTTTGTTCTTTTTACAATAACTAGTCATCCCCTAATGTTACAAACACCATTCTGGTCCCATTTTAAAGGATATTTAGTAGTCTTTGAGTATGTGGTTCAACAGACTTGTTAACTATTTGTAACATCTAATTAATTATGGATAAGACCATGATCATCAGCTTTCTTCCTATTCGCTACACAGTCAACATGAATAATCAGCCTCAATTTATCGGAGTTATAAAAATGACTAACAGAAAAAGTGTTCAACCTATGATAGCAAAAGTATGCATTTTTGGAAAACTTGTAACTAGAGGAATTCAGAAATGCAACTTAGATCAGGGAAGGGTACATCATTAACAAATATTTCTGAAAATTCTGAAAATTCATTTTAAACAAGTTAATTGAGTTTGTTGAGATAGCTTTTGTGGTTTAAAAAATATTTGAGGAATATGACAGCATGAAACTAAAAAATGTAACAGCACCACCCTATTGGGAGGCGAGTTCATAACGCGTGACCATATTCGTCTCAGGTTGCCACAATATTACGTACGTGACGAGCCCCAGCTTGACGCGCCCCTGGGGGGGGGGGGGGGGGGGTTGCGCTGACATTAGAAAGGGGAATAGGGATGTGCCGCCCTGAAGACCCCTTTTATACCCTCTTCTTCTAGCTCTTAAGACCCTTTTGAGCCTGCATCAGCTCTTAAGCCCCATTGTATTGAAAAATCAAAGATAGCAAACATTTTCGTTCCAAAGCCCCAATTTTTAGAACATTCTACGTTCTAAAACATAAATTGTTGCAAATTTTCTTTCCCACTAATCAAATTTTAAAATCAAACCAGTTCTAAAGACCTATTTTTCTTAGAAAATCAGTTCTTAAGACCATATTTTTTGTCATAAAATTCTCTCACTTCAGTTCCGAAGCCCCTTTTTGAGACACTGGGCGGCACACCCCTACACCCCCAAAAATGTGATTGCCCGCCCCGGGGACGCGCCTGATACAACATGTGTAAATGTTATAATGACCGTTGAGCACCCCAGGGTTTGTAATGATAAATTATGTTTTATATCGCTCATGAATTAACAGTATTACTTTACCGACCATAAAAGCACAAGCGGGCGATAGATCATACTGAAGTATATGGATATATCTAGTCTGCACTGTCAACTTGCAGAATAAAAATATAAATGTTAAATCGGTAGATAAGATTTCCGACCTCTTTGATCATGCATAATTTTATAATCGCCATTATTAATAGGTATGGATAATCTACGGTTTCCAGCATTGATTGCAATACTCGCCCCATATCAACAAATTCATTTCTTTTTATTTATTTTAGATCGCTTCACACTGTATATCTACGAGCCTTGGATACATGATGGCGATATCGCCTGGACATTTCATAATGAAAAGTACGGAGTACTTGTTACAGGAACACCGAGTGAGGGTATCTTTTTGAAAGCAGTAAGTAACAAGAGACAGTTTCATTATGAACTCAGTAAAGTCCTGAATTATTACCACTACCCATTTAGTGATGAATATTACATTTGAAAATGGGAAAAAACAAGAAGAAACAGTAGAAATTAAGATTTCACTTGGTCGCTAAAATGTTGTGTCAAATGAATGCTTGAATGATTGCTATGCTTAAACCATAGTCCTACATGTACCGTTATATGCGCCAGAGGATTGGCGGTTTTAGTGCATTCAATAACCTTGTACTAGTCTTTACTTAGTATGTATAAACACAATTCCTGCATTATAATAGAAACACTAGAGATTGTCACACTTATTTCCTAACAATGTTATCTATGTCTCCGTATAAAAGCCGATTTGGGCTAGTTTTTCAAAGGATAAAAGATGGTATTGGTGCTTGTCCGCTAATTTGAAGTCCCTTCTACAATATAATTGGGCGACCAGATTTCTTTGCAATTTCTTTAGGTGTCGAAAAGTGGCAACGCATTCGTATCTGCGGAATGGGAGGAGGGGGGGGGGGGGGGCGCGACGGAAGTATGCATAACTTTAATATACCTTTAATATTTGCAAACGATCAGTAGTCTCATTAGTGTAGAATTGGAGACGTCTTTTTTAATTACATTAAGGGATAAATAAGGGGCAGCGCCGTACGGCGGGGGAAGGGGTGTAAGTATGCAAAACTTAATGTCAACCTTAAATATTTGATAAAGAGCATTAGCATGTCAATTCCACGTGTCTTATATACTTGGATATGAATTTGTAATTACATTTAAGATCATTTTAGACACCGCGCCGTATGGATGGGTGGGAAGATGCATGGAAGTAGGCAGAACTTGAATTCAAAATAGTTTTAATACTTTATTTCTGTCAACTGGCCACGCGGCACCGGCGAACGGAGCGGAGCGGGGGGATTATGCAGAACTTGTATTTGTAATTAACCCCTAGGACATTATAAGCGGTGGCGGGTGGTTGGACGGGTGGCTGGCGGGCGGGTGAGCGGGCTGGCAGGTAAGCGGGCCGACGGGTCAGCGGGCGGGCGGTTGAGCGGGCGGATGAGCGGGTAAGCGGGTGAACGGGCAGGTGAGCGGGCGGGCGGGCGGCTGAACGGGAGGGTGAGTGGGCGGGCGGGTAAGTGGGCGGGCGGGTAAGTGGGCGGGCGGGTAAGCGGGCGGGCAGGCGAGTAAGCGGGCGAGCGTGCTGGTGGATGGGGCGGAATGATGTTGAACTTGAATTCAATTTTTAATCGTTGAAAGATATGTTAATCCTACTTTAATCAGTGTCAAATTGGCTGGAATTTAATTGAATTTCAACATCACACCCATCTCGATCCTAAAAACACCATCCATGCCGACACACCCGACCCCATACCGCACCATCCCACCCCACCCCGACCCAACCCACACCCACCCCACTCTACCACCCACCTACCCAATAACCCAAAGTAACCTTAACCCATCCGAGCACAAAGACTAACAACACGCCAACCCCGTGAATGTCATGCGCAGGTCCGTAGTCAACTATTTTTTGGGTTTTTTTTCTCCGTTTTAACACTAACTAGTCATCAAAATGTAATAGGCGAAAAAAGACTTGATTGAGTTTACAATGAAAATATTGCCTGTTATAAGTTTAAATCGGTGTGAACAAAAAGTGTGGAAGATAAATATAAAGAGTACAACAAGTGATGTGTACCTTTGAATCCCAATTTTGTTCAAATAATACTTATTAGGTATATTTTCTGCATCAATCGTTGTTTTTTTCAAGTATAACACACAAGTATAATATTACAGATAATACTTATGTCTGATTGTACCAATTGTCCGACTGGATTTAAACTGTTTGAAAACTGGTTTAAACTGTGAAAAGGTCACGAGAACGTTTTATGTTGAATATAACTACACTTACATCTAATAAATAACTCTTACCAATCAACGTTTTTTCGTCCTTTTCCAGGGAAATCCCATAACAACTCCACGTGTCGTGTATCCGACTGACGAATTCTTTTATTATAGGTTAACTGGGACGGGGTTGCCGTGTGCGTATGGCTTTGAATCCGTTATGAAAAAAGGTTAGTTGATCTATTTCTTATTTGAAATGTAACCAAGCCATAAACACTCCAAAATCCATACAGGGCGTGTCAAAAAGTGTCCCATATAAAATATGACTTTTTTAGGACATGTAAAATATAAATATTGTACATGAAATAGTAATAGCATTTTTTAAAATAAATTTTGGAGGTAATATTATCAGGTTATGGCAAATCCGCTTTGGCCACCTTTCATGTAAAGATAACTCTTTCATTATGCCTAATAAAATGGTTAGACTGCCCTTTTACCACAATTTCTTTTTGGGTCGGTAGGTCAATATTTTTAGAGCCAAAGAATGCCCAAATTACACTGGAATAATTTGCTTACTATTTTAAATTGAAATAATCAAAAATACATTTTTGTCGATCCAGGCGCGGATCATGGATTTCTTTAGGGGGGGGGGGGGGGGGGGGGGGGGGTGACCAAATATTTAAATGAGAAAGTGTGACGGAAGCGGTCCGCAACCTCGCCAAAGGGTATTTTCCCCCCGATGAATACCAGTTCGACCCTATTAAGTAAAACAATGCGCAGCTGGGTTGTCTATTCCAGCGAATGACGTTGCATTCTAAAGTTGATGCGCGCACAGCGCGCGAAATTTTAACAACATATCGACACGAATCTGGCCATTGTTAAGGTACATTTTTCTTTAAACGGGCTTCTATAATGATATTCCTGGACAAATGCGCGAGAAAATTTGCCATTTTTATACTAAATTGCCCATCATCAAACCGGGCAAGGAGCAAAGTTGTCATTTAGATGGGAAGTAAGTAAATCACTTAGATTTTCTCTTTTCTTTTTTCCTTTTATCTTCCTCTTCTCCCTTTCCTTTCTTTTCCTTTCACTTGTCCTTCTCTCTTTCTCTTCCTCTCTTTCCTTTCTTTCCTTTTCCTTTCCCTTTTTCCTTTCCTTTCCCCTTCTCTCTTCCTCTCTTCCCTCTCTTCTTCCTTTTTTTTAGCCCGGTAGTTTGAGCTGGCCTTCCCGGTCAAAGCCGTCTGGGGGGGGGGGGGGGGGGGGGGGGGGGGGGAGATACGCTACTGGAGTATAATCGGTGGTCCAAGGAGCTGGCCCGATGGGGTTATAAGGGGGCGGAGCCTCTTTGTCACTGGGAATTCCTTTAAATTAGTCCACTAAAAACATCATCTTTAGCTGAATTTTTAGTCGAGTTTTGATGTGCTCCCTAACGCTCAAAAATAGAAGAGATCATTTTAAATTCCATGTACTTTTGTGTGGTAATGTTATAATGTATAATTATAGTTACACATTTTGAATAGTTATTTGAATAATGCAAAAGTGTAACCAAATGGGTCAGGGCCGGAGTTACCTTTTTCGGGGACCAGGCCAAAATGTGGAGGCCCCAAACTCACTGTGATATGGGATTTGTGTTCCCAGAATATTGAAGTAGGTAGGTTTCCCCGAAAATGGGCATATTGATAACAAAAGCATGGTAACTAAACTGATGAAATACGCGCACATTTAATTAATTTTGCCATAATTATTGAAGTACAGTTTGGCTTTGAACAAGCTTCTAACATTTTGGGGCAAAATTTGCGTAGCTCGAGAATTTTAGTGCGCTTCCTAATTTGACCAGTGTTTAGTGTTGGTAATTTATTTGTATCTTATTTTTTGTCTTCTGAATTTGGGCCCCAAAATCTGGGACCCTGGGCCTGACCATATTGTGACATGTAAACGGTTGTATATACGTACGGTTTTTTATTCTTACAAAATTTACTGGGTGCACGGGCCCCCGCGGCTCCCTGGATCCGCTACTGTAAACGTTTTTCCATATTTATTCGATGATATATTTAGATATTTTAGTTGAACATGTAATCTTAAAATTCTCAAGATGTTTTTTTTTATTTGTTCCCCTCTATATTGATTGATTTTGGGTAAAAACTCCATAGAGTGCGTTTTTCAAGGCCAATGACATTTTTGAATTCAATGCACAAATATGAACGACGTAACGATACTTACTTTGTATGAAGCAGAATTTTAATATGTGCTAGTTTTCTTGGCATAATGATTTTAAAAATCGTATTTTGTGGGAAAAACTTATTCGAGGAAATTTTATTCGAGGAATAGCCGGGAATTAATCAAACTGATAATGGATTTCTATTGTTACAAAGTGGATCTTCAATATTATTTACCAACCTCAAATCTATCCTCTGGCAACTCTAACCTGTCTTCTTCCATGTTTGACACTTTATTTGCCATGAAGTTCTCATCTTCCGTATTATTTTGGTGCGTGCAAGGGGGTGGTTTGTTAATTCCGTTCATCAACCGTCACATTTCGCTACTTGATCTGTGATAGGTTAATTGTTTATGTGGCGCAATGCCTGAGGACCAATGAAATCTGCTTATTTTAATAGCTTTATAACAGGAAAACAAAAATAGGTATATACGACATCGGTTTTAATTTCAGTAGAAAGTTAAATCCTAGTCTCCAAATCTTGAAAATACTTGGTATGGCGTGTGTTTGCTAGTTGTGATAATGGAAATTGTGGAGTGTATCAGGACCTGTTGCACTGTCCCTAAAATGTTATCGTATATCAGATAATGCTCCCATCATGCTGTCTCGTAATTATTGCATCTCTCCTTAATGATTAAAATAACGATATGACATTTTTTCCAGGTTTTTACATAACTGGCAATTCTAAAGACGGTGTTTTGAGGCTGACAAAACAGAAACCCGACCCGTTGAACAAACCCGACCTGTTGAATGAAGACAGCATATTCTGTATGACACACGTTAAGAACTAGTGTAACGTCAAACGTAGATGGCCTTCATCACTGTTCATGTTGACCACAACATATTCGAAGTTTCCTGGGTAGCCTATAGGCACAGGGACAGGATTGTATAATTGAAGTTAATGTTTCCCCTGACTTTTCATACCAAACTCATGAATTACGTTGTACTTTAGATTATTAAAAAGCAAACAAAAACGATTAAAAAATAACAAAACAAACAAAAAACAAATTCAAATTCCCTTTAAGGGGGTGTGGACTCTCAGGTACAGCCTCCGTAAAACTGCCGTAACTTCTTCATTATTCATTTAATCTAAATAAAAGTATACATTTTCTTGAAGGAAAGGGTTCAATGAATCCAACCATGAACATGAAATTGACCATTTTGGAAAAAAATATAAAAAACATGTTTTTTGACCCATTTTAGGTTTATGCAAGATAACTCAAAATATATTTTGTTAAATTTTGTCATACTAGTTTTATCATAATCCTGATAAAATTCCCTAGAAGGCGTTTATTTTATTATTATCTTATTTATTTTTTGAATTATAGACCAAAAAGTGCCTCCGTACAGCAGTTGTACGGAGGCTAAGCTGAGGGTCCACACCCCCCTTAAAAGGAAAAGCCACCCCATTTAATGAAATAGGATTTTGCAGTCATATTACCCTTCACTAAATACTGAAGTAGTAAACATTACAAATCTCAATATTATGATTCTTGGTGGTATTTTTGTGTAATTCAGACTCATGATTTTGGGGAAAGCACGTGAAGTGTTAGCATTTTTTTTCTTTTTCAGTTTTGTGCTGTGGAAGAACGAGTTTTGTGCTGTGAAAGAACGACGACACATGATGTTTGTTGTTTTGCTTTTTGCCTTTGATTGTCAACTCGTTGCATTGCATTTAAATCCCTTAATTGTTGGTATGTTACTTACGCTTGGTTATAATAATGTAGTAAACTGTATTTTGAATATCATATATCAACATGATCAATTTATCATGCTAAGATGGAAATTATATTATTTAGAAGGAAAAATATATATCGTTGTTTGAAAAGTTAATATAAGTGGAATTTGTGTGGGAAAATAATGCTATGATCGTTACAGTAACCATTTTGTACACAAGTTTGTATAAAAACATGGATTTTTTTCAAGGCATCAAAAGGTGAGTTATCTTGGTCCATTCTCATAAATAATATTATTTAAATATGACAAAACCTGCTTCTAATTTGGTTGAAATGTTGAAATTTATATTGGTTTTAAGGAAAACCTGAACAGGTTGAATGTAAAATTCAGGGATGCATTGTTTTAGGGCACAATGGAATGTTTTTGCTTTATTTACTGTAGTAATCAAACTCAAAAGACGTAACAAACTTCTAATTGGAATTTGTAATGTTATTGTCTTGAGTTTGTTCAGGCGGCACCCCTTCCGGCGGCACCCCTTCCAGCACCACCCCTGGTCCTCAAACATCAAACAAAGCTGTATTTCCCTTTCTGTATTAGCTATACCAATGCCATTTTGCAGGCAGATAGCATGTTAATAGGGCTTTAAAATGATACCAAATTTGTTGAGATAACCTTTGTGGTTTTAAAAATATTTGAGGAGAATAACAGCATGAAACTAAAAAATACCAATGTCATTTCAACCTATGATAGCAAAAGTATACATTTTTGGAAAGCTTGTAACTAGAGGAATTCAGAAATGCAGTTTATATCAGGGAAGGGTTCATTCTTAAACAAATATTTCTGACAATTCTAAAAATATATAAGATAAATTTAGAGATATTCACTAGCCGGTATAATTACCATACCGACGTAGTAAATTTGACAATTATATATCAACTAATGGGTAATTTCATGAGGAATTCAAATATGTAAAGTAAATAATGATATGGGTAGGTATAAAAAATATATGGATCTCAAATTGAAAATAAAAAACTCTGATATTTTCCCGAACATTTTCGATCATACCATTTTAGTTCTTGGTCGTACTATAATTTTAATGGCATATTTGGTTTCCTCATGCAATTTCCCTTCAGAAAATGTATACTTTTACTACCTCAGGGGGTATACAAGCAAATATAAATGTGTAAAGTTAAAATCATGTCGCGAAAGCCCAAATCCGTGTGTAACACGAAAGGAGGCGAGCTTAAAACACATGACCTTCTATATTACAGTGTATTATTAGTCTAGTAGGCATTACTTCCTTGAGATTAGATTTACCATGAAAGTGATTCACCCACCTAAATTGGGTGAACTTATGACAAGGGATTATTATTAATGTTATACTGTTTATTGTAATAACTTAGAATAGATAATATTATTATGTTTAGTTAGTATACCTCTCACTTCATTTGTTTCAATCTTCACAAAATTCAGTTAAAACATGATCTATGGCATACCGTATTTCATCACCTTTTTGACTAGGTTTTTAGAGTTTTAGAGCGTGTCAGGTTTAAGTCCATAATCAATTTGTTCTTAATTCAATTACTATTTCTTGAATGAGAATCCCAAGCTTCTAGTGATAGTCAACCCAATTTGTTGTGTTGACATATAACATTCAGAGGATTTACAGGCTAATAACTTGTTGAAGTTCAATCATTGACATTAATATACTGTTCACAGTTGAACTTGTTAAGTAGTCGGTCTTACAATCACATGTGTGGAAATTGTATAGTAATGGAAATGTTCTTCTCGAGATATACCGTATTGGATGATCGTCATGGCTATGAAGTATTACTTTTGGAAGTAAATGGGGATTAATGTTTTATTGTAAATGATGGAAGTGATTATCTGTTCAGTTGTCCATGAAGTTCATTTACAGATTTGCTTAAGGGGGGACCCAAGGAAGTTTAGATTTGATTTTTTGATTTTTGTGAGTGCTGTAATTATTGAACTATTAATCAAATGCATGCAAAAGTATACATTTTTGAAAAGGAAATGGGTCAGAGAATCCAAATTTGGCGTCAATTTTGACCAAATTTTTGAGAAAACCTCAAATTTCACTTTTTTGACCCAATTATTTTTGGAACAAGCTAACAAAAATTATTTTTGAGTAAAAAATGCCCAAAATTGCTTGATTCTAATGTTATGTCTCTAATCTAGGGACGATTCTCTCAAACTTTTTTGAAATTTTGACCTAAAAGTACCAAAAAAGTGATTTTTTTCCATTTAGTTTCACTTTTTTGGCCATTTTTGGTCAACATTTCAAAAATACTGCTTGAGAAGAAAAAATATTGTCCCTAGATTAGTGTCTTTAGTATAGTCAAGCAATTTTGGGCATTTTTTACTCAATTTTTTTTTTGTTAGCTTGTCCCCCCCAAAAAATGGTACAAAAAGTGATTTTTTGTAATTTTCTCCACAAAAAAAATCAACATTTTGGGTCAAAATTGATGCCAAAAATGGATTCTCTGACCCAAATCCCATCCAAAAATGTATACTTTTATATGCATTTGATTAATCTATATAATAATCCGGAATCGCCGATTCTTGTACGGAGATGTTCTCCCCTTCCGCACCTTCGATTGACTTCAAATTTTCTGTGCGAGTGCGTATGGGTCCCACGACGAACCAGTTTATGTTTGATTTTTTAAATTTGGGTTAGATTTCGTGAAATTCGAGTTTTTTTAGCCCGTTGCTACGTTATTGCTACGCGCCGCGTATACGCTGAGCACGCTATGGCGATGTCCGGCGCACCGCACGCATAATCGGGTGATTGCCAGCGCACGCGTAATCAGGCGATTGCCGGCGCACGCGTAATCAGGCGATTACCGGCGCACGCGGCGACAGTAAAAATAAAATAATTCTGCCCCACCGCGACAAAAGGAAGTAACTCCATTTTGATGCTTTTGAGATATAAGGCAAAAACTGAATTATCCTTGATTTTTCTGTGAAACCTTTAATTATTTGGATTAAATATGTGTTTTGATAAATGAATAATACATACTTGATCAAAACATGTAAATGTGTTGAGTTTGTAAACAATAGCATGTGAAAAAATCAATATAATTGATTGCTAATTTGGTCATTGCTTCCTTTTGTGGTGGTTTTTTATAGAATTTCCCATACTTGCGTGTACACATTTTTAGGAAGCAAATGCTAATCCGGATTTTTTTCAATGTTGTGAAGACTTAACTGGAACAAACCTTTATTATACTGAAAGATACTGTTATTTTTGGTGTATTCATGCAAATAACTCAATTTTGATCAAAATGGAGTTACTTCCTTTTGTCGCGGTGGGGCAATATTGGCGAACGCGTAATGGCACACACTGTAAGGTGCACACGCGTACTTAGTGGCGCAAAGCGTAGTTTGTTATGGGGGTAGAGTAGAGTAAAAGCGGCAAGCATCCGTTGCTCCGTAGTGCAAACCCTATAGTACAAGGAAACGGCATGTTGTTGAGACAACAACAAAAAGTCAATCATATAACCAGGGTATAATACAGGAACCCCTTTGAAGGAACTGGAAGCAAGGCCGGCGCAAACCGTATAAGGTGCAAATCGTAGTCCTGCATCCAGATAACATGTGATAGTGACAGGGAAAATGCGTTTATACGACAGTGCCTCAATCCCATCGCGGACCCATCCACAACGCGGGCCACGGGCAGGGCGCGCTATATAAAAACATAGATAGGCCTGAAAACCGTGATATCATATTATTATCATGATTATACATGGGGGATAGGCCTATAAATAAACAAGGAACTGTTAAAGCAAAATACGCATGTAGAAATACACTTAATTTAATGTACGTACGTCAATAGGCCAACACATAAAATAAACGGATGGCTAACACTGAACTGGGTGGTACAAAGTGATCATGGTGAGACCCCGCCTCCCGCCAACTATGAAAGATCCACTATAAAACTTAATAAAACCATTATATAAAACCGTCGTGGACCTAAATTTATTTAATACGTTCGTGTTCTATGAGAGTCTTGGCACATTTTAGGGGGGGGGGGGGGGGGGTGGGGTGGGGGGGGGGGCGTCCGCGAAGGGGGTTGTGAACTCTATTCTGTCTGGATTATTAATAAGGGTACACTGGGTACCTGGAGTATGGGGTAGGATGTATGGGGTTGGATGTATGGGGTAGGGCCTACCTGAGTGGTTATTTCATGTCTTATTATGGGATCTATAATAATATTTAGCGTTTCTGAGTAGGCCTTATTAAGATCCCTGGATTATTAAGGGCGCCGTGGCACCGATAGGATTAAGGGCACCTGGAGTATCAAGGACCTTCACAATAGCCTATATACGCTTTGATCATGTTGACGACTAACCGCACACTATCTTCTATACCATGTATACACTATATGGGGTATGTGGTTGGTACAACCTTTTTTTTGGGGGGGGGGGGTGTATGGGGTAACTATAACATTGTTTCCCTCCTAAATGGGGTATTGAAATTGGGTCCGAGATTGAAAGATATCACAAAACTCAGATTGCTGTGAACAAAGTCTATTTCAAATGAAAAAAATAATTCAGGGATCTACAATTTTGAACTCATTATCTATGCCCATGTTGCTACAAATCATGAACGTATCTAATTACATAATAAGCCTACTCAGCTAGCGAGGACCCGAGCGTAGATACCCTATAGTACAAGGAAACGACATGTTGTTGAGACAACAACAAAAAGTCAATCATATAACCAGGGTATAATACAGGAACCCCTTTGAAGGAACTGGAAGCAAGGCCGGCGCAAACCGTATAAGGTGCAAATCGTAGTCCTGCATCCAGATAACATGTGATAGTGACAGGGAAAATGCGTTTATACGACAGTGCCTCAATCCCATCGCGGACCCATCCACAACGCGGGCCACGGGCAGGGCGCGCTAGATAAAAACATAGATAGGCCTGAAAACCGTGATATCATATTATTATCATGATTATACATGGGGGATAGGACTATAAATAAACAAGGAACTGTTAAAGCAAAATACGCATGTAGAAATACACTTACGTTTAGGCCTACTGGAGAAATAATTTGATGTACATGTACGTACGTCAATAGGCCAACACATAAAATAAACTGATGGCTAACACTGAACTGGGTGGTACAAAGTGATCATGGTGAGACCCCGCCTCCCGCCAACTATGAAAGACCCACTATAAAACTTAATAAAACCATTATATAAAACCGTCGTGGACCTAAATTTATTTAATACGTTCGTGTTCTATGAGAGTCTTGGCACATTTTAGGGGGGGGGGGGGGGGGGGGGGGGCGTCCGCGAAGGGGGTTGTGAACTCTATTCTGTCTGGATTATTAATAAGGGTACACTGGGTACCTGGAGTATGGGGTAGGATGTATGGGGTAGGGCCTACCTGAGTGGTTATTTCATGTCTTATTATGGGATACCTATAATAATATTTATCGTTTCTGGGTAGGCCTTATTAAGATCCCTGGATTATTAAGGGCGCCGTGGCACCGATAGGATTAAGGGCACCTGGCGTATCAAGGACCTTCACAATAGCCTATATACGCTTTGATCATGTTGACGACTAACCGCACACTATCTTCTATACCATGTATACACTATATGGGGTATGTGGTTGGTACAACCTTTTTTTGGGGGGGGGGGGGGGTGTATGGGGTAACTATAACATTGTTTCCCTCCTAAATGGGGTATTGAAATTGGGTCCGAGATTGAAAGATATCACAAAACTCAGATTGCTGTGAACAAAGTCTATTTCAAATGAAAAAAATAATTCAGGGATCTACAATTTTGAACTCATTATCTATGCCCATGTTGCTACAAATCATGAACGTATCTAATTACATAATAAGCCTACTCAGCTAGCGAGGACCCGAGCGTAGATACCCTATAGTACAAGGAAACGACATGTTGTTGAGACAACAACAAAAAGTCAATCATATAACCAGGGTATAATACAGGAACCCCTTTGAAGGAACTGGAAGCAAGGCCGGCGCAAACCGTATAAGGTGCAAATCGTAGTCCTGCATCCAGATAACATGTGATAGTGACAGGGAAAATGCGTTTATACGACAGTGCCTCAATCCCATCGCGGACCCATCCACAACGCGGGCCACGGGCAGGGCGCGCTATATAAAAACATAGATAGGCCTGAAAACCGTGATATCATATTATTATCATGATTATACATGGGGGATAGGCCTATAAATAAACAAGGAACTGTTAAAGCAAAATACGCATGTAGAAATACACTTAATTTAATGTACGTACGTCAATAGGCCAACACATAAAATAAACGGATGGCTAACACTGAACTGGGTGGTACAAAGTGATCATGGTGAGACCCCGCCTCCCGCCAACTATGAAAGATCCACTATAAAACTTAATAAAACCATTATATAAAACCGTCGTGGACCTAAATTTATTTAATACGTTCGTGTTCTATGAGAGTCTTGGCACATTTTAGGGGGGGGGGGGGGGGGGTGGGGTGGGGGGGGGGCGTCCGCGAAGGGGGTTGTGAACTCTATTCTGTCTGGATTATTAATAAGGGTACACTGGGTACCTGGAGTATGGGGTAGGATGTATGGGGTTGGATGTATGGGGTAGGGCCTACCTGAGTGGTTATTTCATGTCTTATTATGGGATCTATAATAATATTTAGCGTTTCTGAGTAGGCCTTATTAAGATCCCTGGATTATTAAGGGCGCCGTGGCACCGATAGGATTAAGGGCACCTGGAGTATCAAGGACCTTCACAATAGCCTATATACGCTTTGATCATGTTGACGACTAACCGCACACTATCTTCTATACCATGTATACACTTTATGGGGTATGTGGTTGGTACAACCTTTTTTTTTTTGGGGGGGGGGGGGGGGGTGTATGGGGTAACTATAACATTGTTTCCCTCCTAAATGGGGTATTGAAATTGGGTCCGAGATTGAAAGATATCACAAAACTCAGATTGCTGTGAACAAATTCTATTTCAAATGAAAAAAATAATTCAGGGATCTACAATTTTGAACTCATTATCTATGCCCATGTTGCTACAAATCCTGAACGTGTCTAATTACATAATAGGCCTATTCAGCTAGTAGTTAAATAATTACAGCACTCACAAAATTCCAAAAAAACCCCTGTCCTTAAGGGGGCTGTGCACCTTCAGGTACAGCCTCCGTAAAACTGCCGTAACTTCTTCATTATTCATTTAATCTATATAAAAGTATACATTTTTTTTGCAGTAAAGGGTTCAATGAATCCAACCATGATCATGAAAATGGAGAAAATTATTAAAAAACAGGTATTTGACCCAATTTAGGTTTGGAAAAGATAACTCAAAATATATTTTGTCAAATTTTGTCATACTAGTTTTATTATATTCCTCATATAATTCCCTATGATTCGGTTTTTGTTGTTGAAAATCTTTATTATTTTGTGAATTATCGACCAAAAAGTGCCAAACAAAATGTGATTTTTTTTTACCAAAAATTGTGATTTTCACGATTTTGGAGGTTAAAAAAAATCACTTTTTTTTAGCACCTTTTGGTCTATAATTCAAAAAATAATAAAGATTTTCAAAAAACAACAAAAACGATTCCTAGAAAATTGTATGAGGATTATAATAAAACTATGACAAAATTTGACAAAATATATTTTGAGTTATCTTTTCCAAACCTAAAATGGGTCAAAAAACGTGTTTTTTTATAATTTTCTCCGAAATGGTGAATGTCATGATCATAGTAATTGGATTCATTGAACCCTATCCTGCAAACAAGTTCATGTTATTCAAAACTTTTAATTTCATTTCCCGGCTTATTTCATGTAAATATTAATGTTCGTCAATTCAATATTATGTTAGATATTCAATTATTTCCAAGCAAATTCTTATTCAGATCATATTAATGTAATCACTCATTAATGATTTATTGTCCAATTAAATCACGGATTATTCCTAATGTTAATGAATTACCAACATCCGAATACCTGATGTAGATTAAGATTTATATTGTTTTTAAAGCATTTAAATTTGTATCACTACGACTTTGCTTGTAAACATGTGTACTTAATTTGGTATTTTTGTTTGATTTGTTAACAGTTTTTTTTGTCTTTTCGCAATAAAGAATATAACCACAGACTTAGTTTCGTACGTCCTTTGTTACTTTGCCTCTGTCACATTTGGTGTAGTACGCGTTTATTATTAGTTCTAAACATGTATTTTAATTATTCAACTTTGGTGCATTTCTTTGTATACAGGGTGTCGCAGAATGATCTTTACCGAGGTAATGCGGGGTTTTTCGGTATGAACCTTTTTGATATTGTAAAAATCGTTTTCATATATATTTTGCGCAAACGCCCTGCTTTCTTAGGAATTCTAAATTTTGAAAATTGGACATTTCTGATTGAAAGTACAGACTTTTTTTGTAGATTCCAAGTTTTTGTCGAAATGATCCATTATGAAATTCTATAAAGTTACTAACCTTTTTAAACATTAAATTATTTCTGAAATGTTATTCGCATTATTATTGCACTCTTTTCTTATTTTAAGCTTTTTGATAACAATCGATTGTTTTGTGCATAGAAAACAAAGCTTTGCTGTAATAGGGCAGGATTTGTTTTGCTTGAGTGCTTTTAACCTTCCTTTCTTTGGTGGGTGTTTTGAATATAACTTATGAGGTGTGGGGTTTATTGTTTGAAATGCTGGTAGTGCTAGAAAGAATAGCTGTACGATACATAAAGATGAATTATGTGAGCCAATATGATTTTCGATTATGTCGTGCCACAGCGATATCTCACTAAAATTAACGGAATAAGTAGGATAATGTCAAAATTAAAATCAGACTTGACCTTACGTTTGAGATTGTAACTTCCTCATTAATCAACTATTCCTAGCATGCAAATTTCAAATTAAAGAGGAGATATTTCTCAACAACTTTATCATTTAATATGTTTATGTAGGAGTTATACTTTGAGAGTTATCAGTACATGTATTACCTGGTCATATACTTATTGTGCTGACTGTACGATATATGTGGTCGCCGTCCAGCCGTTAGCTATGTAAGGCTGGCTCATAGACAAGAATAAATTTGTTATATATTGAAAGTATTGCAATAATAAGGATATCAATGATACGTGTTTTCAGGGTCAATTCCAAAATTTCAGTGACAGTGTTAAATCTAGTTGTCCAAATTGTATGTAATTTATATGCGGACGTCCATCCTCACTTATGGTAGGTTGGCAATGCAAGTGTTATCGGGAAAACCAATCCCTGTTATTCTCATCAAAAGTGTGAAACATTGTATGATATCTCACGCTTTACGCACAAAGCTCAAAGTCAATTTTGTAACACATTATATAAATGCAGCGGCATAATAATGCAGCAATGGAAATACCCACATGACTTTCCACCCGGGGTAGAGCGACCCGGGGTAGACCAACCCTAAGTCGACCAACCCTGGGTGGACTAGGGTTAGGGTTAGGGTTTAGGGTTAGGGTTAGGTTTAGGGTTAGAAACAGTGGTGGACAGTCCCGGGGCTGGACAGTCCCGGGGTTGTTTTTAACATATAATTTAGAATGAATATAGTTTCCAAGGTGTTTTTTAAACAGTATTATGGTTTATTCCGTGAGGGCGCTATTGTAGTCCACCCAGGGTTGGTCGACTTAGGGTTGATCAACCCCGGGTCGGTCTACCCCGGGTCGCTCTACCCCGGGTGGAAAGTCATGTGGGTATTTCCATCGCTGCTTATATAAATAGTCTTGTCAAATCGTTAAAAATGCTGTCGTAGCCCATATGCGTGTGAGTTTAGAATTGCTACTGATTGATATAAATAAAAGATAAAAGAGTTGTGGTAGGCAGCCAAATTGCTTTCAATACCAGATCGGTGTGTTGTCTCTCCTTAAACTTCTTTTTGACAATTTACTTATAGTAATAAAATCTCAAGAGGCATGAAATAAGAAAAAAGTTTCTTCTAAAGGTACCAAAGAATAATGTTATTCCGAGGTTTATCTCAGCCTAAACCATTGGATACAAAATGGCCATTTGCTAGCCACATTGAATATATTTGCCTTTAGGCAAACCGCATGATGATATTTTGTATAAATCGCCTCTTGCTTGGCACATTGATTTATTCATAATAGTAAGTAATATAAGTACAATAAAAGTAATAAACAAACGATCACCACATCACTAATGGCATTATGGTCCGGGCTTGTGCATTAGTCTTCATTGGTCACTGTATACATGCTGTTTTAGTACTTTAAGCCGTGGAGGCTTCTGTATTCCATCTCACCGTGTAACTTGGACACCGTGTTCTTGGTAAAATCAGGTGATGTGTCTAATATTATCATATCGCAAAGGATTGTGAGAATGATATGATATCTTGATTGACAATACATTGACAGCTACTGTACGCATCGATGGAAACGTGGTGGGTGTGGAAACCCCAATCATAGGGGGGATCATCCCATCAATCATCCCATGATTTTTGGACTGAAAGACTTTCACTTAAACTGTTTATTTGTATGGACCAGACATAAGCGTGTTATATAATGGGCAGCATATGCCGTGAAATATACATTCTATAGGCCTACTTATAAATATTAAAATACGTTAAACGTTCATGGTTTTGGAACCCGAGGTATACTTAACTTAAAGTCTGATTTTGTCAGCTATCGAGCGACTGGTTTGTTCAAATCATTGTTATCTTTGAAGATACTGATGTCTGCTATAAAAGAAAACCAATTGTGGGGGATAACCTGCATTTAGTCCCGCGACTGGACGTCGAAGACTAGCCCACTCTCCAAATCGCTGTACGCTAGCTATTCGGTGCATTTGTAGAAGAGGTGAAAAGAGAAAAGTGAATATGGAGGTTAGGTTATAGTATACAAATCACAAATAACACAAACTTCTTTCATATTAAGAGCACTTAATACTTTTACTGTACATCCAAATTAATGGTTAAAGGTGGGTCTATTTTGAATTTAAAACGTTGATAGGGAAGGGCGCTAGCACAAATTTATTCGGTAGTGTGGAATCATGAAGAGGTAAATACCAGGTAAATATTATTCACACCTATATCAAGATGGTGTCTTATCCGTGGACACTTAAGTGCCGAATACAACCATGTAAATGTATATAAAGATACCACGGTACGTGCAGCTTAAAAAACAGAATGGGCTTAGGTTGAAGTTCAGCATACAGAAGTACTGTTAGTGTTTGCAAGCTAACATATATTAGACATCGCTGCAAAACTAGTATGTGTGACTCATACGTATAAGTAACTCGTATACGTAGACTTATACGATAGGGGTCACCAAAAGTAATAATGTGCATCACCATACATACAAGCACCAATGAAAACATTTCCTTAATAAAAGAAATATCTGCGTCGGTCTCAGTTAATTTTTAAGCTTGCTTGTACGTATGGCTATACAAAATATATTCTGCGCCGATATTACGTCAGTTATGTATGAGCCATTCATACTAGTTATGCAGTGTCTCCCTAAATGTAGGAAACACTACCACTAGTATTTTGGTTACACTAATATGTGTGTATTACAATAAACATTACGTACAAAGCTAATGTCGCTCTCAGGGTAATTTCTAACTCATTCATTAATCATGTGGGCTCTCATCTAACACAGCTGTCCATACTTCTGAAACAAAATAGTATTGATTTCAATATTACAATGGTGGCTATACGATTTCAAATCATACTTATTTGTAGTTCGAATAACCAACACAAATCTAATGCTATAAAGGCAAATTTTGACCAAAATTAAAAAGCGTATTTTCTATAACTGTTTACAATTTGAAAGTTCCCTACACATTAAAATCCCTATTATTTATTCCAGATGCTAATAAAGGCAAATATGTTTATAAGGTTTCCACTTTTGTTGTGTTTAACTTGCCATCCTCTTTTCTTATTAAATTTAATGGACTTGTTGTCAATGTTGTCTTTGCACTTTTACGCCTATCAACTACGATACGAGCATGCACTATTATAACGATTATAATGTATTAATCCTAATGAAAAGACACATAAATACGGCAAAACGGAAAAGTAGAGGCTAATGCAGTGGTTTCGTTGAGTGCATCATAAATTCATTACTTATGGTAATGAACCCGTACAACAAACCATACAGGTAAGTCAAAATATTCAGGTCCCGATTTCACCGATTTTTAAAACCAGTTTAAAACCAAAAGTAAATACATTATTTAAATGCACAGCTAGAATACGTTCCTAGCTATAACCTTAATTTTATTTTATTCAAATTGCTTATTCCTAACGGGAGATAATTCTATGAAATTAAATCTGTTCCAACCTCCACGTTATCCACTATGAAAGAATAAGTTTTTGCTGAATGTGGCGCAAGTTGAACATGTTGAAAGAAGAGCTGCTGGACATTGAATCCTGTTCAAGACCATCACACACATGACACATGTCACAAATATTCTCCATTTCTTGGGATTCTTGCAATCATAAAGTTATGAACGTTTTATTTTACTCCATTTGATACGAAAAAGACAATCTTCATATTTGTTAAGTAGGCCTTTGTAAAGAGTGCCTGTAGTTACACACAACTCATCATTCACACTTGACTTCAATGAATTCGTTTTATCTATGTTGCATTGTATATTTAAATCATTTTCGAGCAATAAAAGATACGAGCATTATTGAGATCAATGTTACTATATATCTGGCACTTACTATTTTAAACGAACTTGATTTGATAGACAAACAGATATGATCTCTTTTAAAACAATAATTAATTATTATGAAATGTTTGTGCAATAACGTATATCATAACATCGCAATATCTTGCATGCAATATCGTTTTAATTATCAGAGATTCGGCAATACCACACGCTGCTGTCAATCAAACAGCCGTGCGAAAACGCCAGACGGGGAAGGGCGTAACTTAAATCTGAATACGTGTACTACATTGCAACTTACCACAAACGCCCTTTTATATCAAATTCACTTGAACTAAAACATGACATGCCTTAACGCAAACAACTTATTACAACAATCTATTAAATGAAACCCCGTTTGCGTATTATTTACATATTTGATAAGCATCAAGTCAAAAACACATTTTAATTTATATCCCGAGATGTGTATATCTTGGAAACCTGGAAATAAGATATGTTGTACACAAACCTGGAAATAAGATATGTTGTGCACAAACTTAAACGAGCAAAATTGAACATTTATTTGTATTTATCTATTTATTTCATTAATTTGCATAATTTACCATAAATATTATATAATTTATTTAAACATTATCATACCTTGAATATGGGTTTGTAATTAAACAAATTAAAGCATAGGACATAGGCCCCTACACAACAAAATTGTATGAGAACCTGTTATGAATTTGTTTTTGTTTTTAAACTGCGTGTATTTGCATGATTTGTATGCAAACAAATTTGCGTCGGGCGGGTGAAGACACACAAATATCTACCCGACTGGCAGCTAATTAAAGTGTTCAAACTCACAGTAAAAAGTGAGTTACACTGGCATGTAGAATTTATGTTGGGCAGGTATTTGTGCAAGTTAGGGGTCGTCCACAATTATCGCCATTTTCACTTACGTACAGAGCGTATGTAACTTTTTACCCTCCCCCCCCCCCCCCCGAGTTACGTACGCAATAAATGGCAATATTTTCATGGTTTGATAGACCCTCATGTTTGATTAAAACCATTGCATTAAAGACGAATTGCCGTATACAACATAATAAACTGTACGGTACACTAGAGAAAAAAACCTTATTGTATATCTCGGGTTTTGATTCTGCCGTTCTTTTCTTTGGTAAAAATTATCATTTTATTTGATAAATCATTATCAAAAATTATCAAGATATTTTTAAACAAATGGCACATGTATTAAATGCTTTTAAATACAGAAATGATAAACCACAACACTAGGAACTTGAGCCATGGATTGTTTTAAAAACACAGAAGCAAAATTGCTTCGTATACATGAAACATTTTTGTGAGTGGCGTAGCTAGGTATTTCAAATAGGGGTTGGGGAGGGCAGAAATGACAGTGAACCGACAAGATTATTATGGCAAAAGAAATTTTCGCGTAGCGTGCGAAAATGTTCGACATTCCCAATTTTTGATATGATTCAGGTACACTTTGGTTCTAAACAAGCTTATACCTAACAAATATTGCATTTTGGAGACACATGTGCGCGAACATTTTCCATATATTGCTTTTATCCCGCCTCTCAAGATCACCATTTAAGTTACGTATGGTTTGGGTATATTTCGACCCCCTCCCCCCTGTTACGTACGCTCTGTACGTAACTGGAAATGGCGAAAATTATGGACGACCCCTTACCTGTCCGACTGGCTGCTTGAAAAAGATCTGAAGTTCCAGCCATGGGAAAGATTGAACCAATATGGTGGAGTCTACCTCTTCAAATATAACAGGTCTACCTCTTCGAATATAACAGGAAGAATTTTGCGTCATACAACATTGGATTGGAGGCTTTTCACACGATGACTCCTCGATCTATGAAATGTGACAGACGAAGAACTTCGTGTGCAGAGAAGTACGACACCAAACATTATTGTAATTGCAAATTTGATTCCATGATAAACACCTGGTGATTCTGCTCCTCAGCTGATTTTGCTCCTCAGCGGATTCTGCTCCTCAGCGGATTCTGCTCCTTAACTACTACTGGAATACCTAAAGTCAAGCAAGCTGCTGGGATGGTGGTCCGATGTGGTGGTTAAAATATTCTGATTATTGTCATTGCCTTAAAACGTGTTAATTTCCTTGTGTTGCACGATGTAAGCGTAAAAGAATCTGAAGATTTGCTATGCGTCTTGCTTCTTGATCGTCACAATAAAGAGATTGCGAGGGTTGGTTGTCCAGTTAAGTAACGAGATCTCCTCCTATTTTCACTTGGTTACATTAAACGTGTCTTGTATACATAACTACACTTATATCATCAGAAGTATCAATTCACGGTCATAGATGCTCTTCCAGTTCCCTGCATACTTCTAAAACTGTCCCATGCCAACAGGAAAATCTTAAAGATAACAACACATGTCGTTAAACTAATACTTATTTCGTGTTCCAATGTTTCACGTCAGCTGGTTTTACGTACTGTTGTTTCATGTGATGGCATACACGACACGCAGCTAGAGAGCATAGCATAATAATATGTGCTAATGAGACGATAGTGGAATGGTAATGTACAGTATAACAGATACAGCGAGTGTTCATTAGTATAAACTTGACGGTGCGATAAGCATTGCTGTGGCTGAATCAGAAAAAAGAGAGTAGTGCATTTAATATGCTTGTGTAGCGGGATTGGATTTGGTGGAGTGATTTAAAATGTATTCATTATATTTAAGATGTTATATTTATATATTTTACCTTACCCGTGAGAGGGGAAGAGGACCTTTGCCCCACTTTCCCTATTTGAGCCTCGTCATGGGCCTTATTAACTTTTGTGACTGCGCAGTGCAGCTAAAACGGTTGGGACGCCATTACGATTGATGGCGGACACAAGACAGGTGAAAACTTTAGAAAACTAACGAGATAGTGGAGGAAGATCGCTGGGAAAACCTTAAAATCGCGGATTGATGACCATAACTGGATTATTAGGATATTCTTCCGTGGATGTGCCGAGGTTCGAATAAGACGTGGAAAATCATTGTCAGAAGTTGATGCCAGGGAGTACCACTAAGAAGACTATCAGTGTGTCACAGGAGAGTTAGCCTAACGCTCCACTGGGGTGTGAATATAAAGTGGGGGTGTGAATATAAAGTGGGGGTGTACATATAATGTGGGGGGCGCAAAAATATAAAGTGGGGTACTGGTTAAAGTAGGGGCTGTGATTTGACGTACAGGGCTACCAAATCTAATACGGGATAAATTAAATACTGGGGCTGTGAAGCGTAGTTCATATAACTTGGGTGTGTCCTGTTTATAAATTGTTTTTGAGATTAAGTGAAGTTGTGGTGTAAGAAATATATACATGTAAATAATAATGCTCGTTGATGAATAAATGCATTGAGATAGATAATTACGGACTCCGTGCTTGTCATTAACGTAGAAAACGCAGGTTCTGCCCTGCAAACGGACCCACGTGGCGTGCATCAACGGTACTCAGGTTTCCAAATTTAACCCTCAGCCACGCACACAATTTGGTGGTGTCAGACTGGTAAAACACTCTGCACACTTGGTCTGCGGCGGTATCGCGCACCGCATTTAGCTTCCGGCGCTCTCCCACCCGCGACACTTGCATAGAAACATGGCATGCTGTCTGCTCTGCAACGTTGAATTGAAACACTAGCGACCGAGTGCACCAATGGCGAGTAACCAATGAATAGCGCTACCTCGCTAGTAAGAGCGAGGTAAATCATAATTTTGAGAGCGCCAAACCGGAGTAAGCTACTAGTCTAGTAAACACCGATTAATTTACGCTAAATATTATACCTTCCTAAGCCCAAGAGTATTTGGAGCACAACTTAATACTGCTGTAACTATCGATGCTAAGTAGTTTGTAAGGTGTATGCTGACATAATTATGTTGATGAAATAGGTAAATTTAGTCGAAACATTTGCCTGGATTAACTGAACTCTTAAATCAAATCAATTATTTATCAAGCAATAATATACATAAATAGATAAAAGTTCAATAAAACAATCAAAAGATAAATGATATATACATTTTATACCATATTTGTATGTTACTCTCGCACAAAATGTGTTTGTAATGTAATTATGGTCCTTATTTTTGAAAGAACGGTAACAAACTTTGACATTTTTTAACACAAAAATGGCGTCATTTTCACGGACTTCATTGCTCGACTGGACGTGGTGACGTGTTGCATTATTCATTTTATTTAAATTAATGTTTGACGGAACGAGTGACGAGGCACTGCTATAATCTACGAACACCATTCGTTTCATTATCATTTCTGTTCGATACATTTACAAATGTTTGACGCTGGCGACAATTTTTTTTGAAGAGGGACGATGTTAATTTATAGCTCGCTAGTCACTATTCTGTTCTTATTCCCCAGCTTTTCTATCAAAATTACACGGCTAGTAATTTACGCTGTGGTCAGGGCATAAGTATTAGCGAGGTTGATTACATCGCTCGTAAGTTACGCCAGTTTGGTGCACTCGGCCGCATATAATGAAACACAAAACGATCTTCTGAGTATTCAATATAAATATACTCTCACTCTTTCCTCCCAACCAAATCACATAAAGTACGAACAACAATCAACTATCCGGGCAACTATCACTTTCGATATAATCTCCTTTGCAATGATTTATACAGAAGGTTTGTGCTTAGCTTCCGATAATATTCTACACTCAACGATACAATACATATAATTTAGAGAGGTTTCCTTTGGTTAAAAACATTGCACGTCACACACAACTGTTTGCAGCCTGCTTTCTGTAAATATGGATAAATCACCTGTAGAGTAGTTGTCCTAAGGACGAGTATATTCAATATTTCCCGACAGGAAAGCTTCCAAAGATCCTGCGTTAGTGATAGTTTCGATGACGACTGACGACGTATAGAAGTAAGATGCGCATATCGATTCATGATGGGTGTCTGTATCATCAGGCGGATATCAGAAGTCCACAGGCGTGTTGACTGAATGGTTATCATGAGTATTTGATGTTATGAGTTAAATATAAGATAAAGGAAGTGAGCAAAGGGCGATGAATAGAACATCTATTGAGTCAATACATATATAAATACGAGCTAGATATACATATTAACATCGTTAAGCATATTGCAATGAACGGAAATCAAACTACTAGCTAAAATGATCGTGAAAAACAGAGGTATCCGTAATGCATTTAACGGTACACGGATACTACTCACTAAAATATCAAACTGGCTAGATGATATTAAAATATCCCTAAAATGTAACAATAAATAATATTCCAATTATGAACATTTTGAGCACAACATTTTAGGTGTTATATTCTTGACGAATAACTGAATTGGCAACGTCATAACACTCATTATTGCAAAATGGTCTCAAAATACACAGGAATTCGTTTCCGCTTGAAACACCACACATTGTCACCTCACATCTTATTTTCGCTCTATACAGCCTCGTTCTTCCCAATCTTCAATGAAATATTACTTGGGCTGATTCTAACAACTGCAACCTTAATTCAATTCATGTTAAGCAAAAGAAATTATTCGTCTGTTCAAATTCACATTACTTGCTCATTCTACCCCTCTGCTTGCAAAATTATGTTTAAATTTGCAAACAACATGTTACCCGATTTATTTTCTCATTACTTCAATAAGTAAGATGTCTTCCACTTTTATGGAACAAGGTTTACACATTTTTAAAGACCCCGAAATATTGAACTGATCTTGCTAGACACACTGCTAAAAGACAGGGACCATTGGAGTGGAATGACATTAATAACGATATTCGAAATTGTAAATCAGTCAGAAGTTTTAACAATATATATAAACAATATCTAATGTCGTTTTATACATGATGTCCTAAATACATGTACTCGCCTTGCTGCTTTATATATTATTATTGTCTCTTATACTTATATATATATCACAGTTGTACATTATAATCATGATAATCGTTACTGATCTGTTATTGTAATTGTATTCATGCCGTTGCCAACATACTCCCGAGTTCTTTGCATTATAGCTAATGATTTTATTTGGGTGGCCAACAACTTTCTCGAGCACTGCTCTGATTTGGTCAACCCACCATAGTATATTATTTGTATTGTCATTGTATGTATCTCATTTGTGGTGAATAAACTGAAACTGATAAAGCTTTTCCACTGCACATTTTAGATGCACACATTATTAAAGCACAGTTGCACTCGGTACGCATTGTCACTATTTTTAAAATTCAATCCATGCTACAATATGAAAATACTTGCTGGTATAATCATCAGCTTGTTCTCGCCAATTCGCACTACGCACTTGGTGAATGCAGATTACTAGTAAAATGAGTTTCTTTGAATCATTGATTCAACAAAGGAAGATGTATATTGCTCGGTACACTCAATAAAAGTAAATTGATCGTACCCCAGTCAAGACCGCCACTGTTTACCGGGTCGTCAAAAAATCAAAGTTGATCAAATTTGATGAGAACTTGTCAAAAACTCTGAAAAATTCACCGTCACAAGCAATATATCAGGTTTCAATTGTGTTTTTAAGTATAAGGACCATAATCAGTGTAGTTAGCAAACACATAAAGTGGTACAAGCAGTTGTAAGTAAGTTATATAAATTCCCCCACCCAAACCCTACAATGTATGTTGTGTTATGGTTGATACAATATGAATATATATGTTTATACCGACAATTAGAATATATGAAATGATTTGTATGAGCTTTATATAATTAATGTACACTTACCTGTACCCGGTTTCCCATACAACACAAGTTCAAGTAATGACGTAATAGTATTCGCATCTGTATGTGTTATCATTAACCTCTCCGGCTACCACATATAGCACGATACCGACTCCTTATATGACGATGAAGCATTTCAGTCTGATGCATTTGCAGAGAAATTTACCAATCTTTAAACTGGTTCTTAAGTGTATTTTGAAGATAAAATTCCACCAAATAGACTTGGATTCACGTTGCATCCAGGGTTTTCTTATTTTGGTATTAAGTGTGTCTACCAGTCATGCCATGACATATATTCTGGTCACGATCAAGAATCATTCATCAAATCTCATTATGGTATAATAATAAGTATAGCTTGCAGGCAAACACGAAATGGAATATATCTTACCTCGTTTAGTATAATTTATAATTTGTCGAAAGCAAATGAAAATGAGAATGAGAAGGAAAATGTTCCAAAGAATTATCCCAAGCTACTGATTTAAAGGGCTTTTCATGGTTTTGAAAGTAAAATTGTTCCATCAATTCTGATCCAAACCCATATTAGTTGGATGTTTGTAGTATTATCATTGTTATGATAGTGAACACACCACTTAGGTATATATGTAGCAAACGAATAAGACAACAAATGTGACTATTATTAAGTGGTCATCATTCGGTTTTTTTAAACATGAACATACGTTTGAACATAACATGAGCAGGATCAGATATCTGACCAGTTATATCAAAAAGGACCTCTTGTCTCGGCAAGTATAGAGACAACCTTTGGTGAATATTTGAAATATTTGAAATATAAAGAAAATAATAGAACAAAATATGCTTCAAATCATATCCTGTGATTACAACGTCCACTTGCCTTCAACATGTTATCATTTCAAAGCTTAAAATGTGCTCTTTCAAGTCACACCAATAACTTAGATTTGACTCGGGGCTCCAACATGTCCATTTGACGAGACGGGTCACATATTTATTACATTAATCACTAGATTCCGTCAAGCTTACACTTTGATAATAAAATTATAAATACAACGTTATGTTATTGTGTTGACCATTCGAATAAAAAGCCGAAGATTTATTCCCTAATTAACCAGATAACATTCTCTTTATCACATTTACAAACTACTAATATTGTTGCAGATTTGAATTAGCGTTTTACTTTCGTTTTGAAATGAATCCAACGTCCGAATATCACTGAATATCAATATTAGCCGGTCAGTAATACAATCCTATAAATATGAGCAAAATATAACATGAAGGGCAGCGAAAACGGTGGAGAATTTTGAAAATCACGTTTGGTTCTGCATGTACGTATGAAAATTGCGATTTGTAGGAATTGTTGTTGCATTGATATTGTACAGATCAAATTAACGCTGCTCTCAATGTTCTCTGCGGTCGTAGTTTATTTAAAAACACATATTCTTAAACATGCAAACCTCAGGTGCTGGTGGCCTGGTGGCGTACGTTTTAGAAGTTGATTACCCATGCGAATTTCTGCTAATTCCTCTTGGACTTAATGTCACCTTTCTCGTCGGGTATTATAGAGAGATCAGATAGGTTGGTGTTATCTTCATGCATGTTAACAATTGTGTCGTAAATACAATACTGTAAGAAACCTATCACTTGGATGTGTCCGACCTTGATATTTGATATAAACATGGCATGACGAGCCCATCGGGACCATTTCATAGCAAGAATACCATCCGCAGAACGAACAGATATCTCACGCTTCTAAAGCATGCATTTCTTATACAGCCCTGCAAGACCTTGCTAATAATTTTAATTAATTTCTACCCATATTTAACTAACTTATTCTCACCTTGGAACGTGTACACAATGTTCTTCGTAAAATGAAGTAATGTGTCTGACAGAATCATATCGCTAAGGATAATGGGAATTATATGACATTTGCAATGACTACACCGTGTCTGGTATGCACGCATACGATGTAAGCCGTTTATTGTTAACATGATGCACGCACATCCAATTGTAGTTTTTCAACAAGCTCGGGGCTAGAGGCACTTTCCGACACATAACGTATTGACTTTATCCAGCAGATTTAATATTTTGGCATTTCGTAGAATCTATCCTATTTCAACCTATTCTCGTTCCATGGAATTCCCCAGATTCGATATATCGGTTACTCATGTACACCCTATTGATTCGGAAGAATCTTGACAATATTTGGTCAAGGAATAGTTTCATCAGGAATTCAGAAGAACATTGTATGCATTTTTCGTCGGAAAATTCCAAGTAGAAAACTTACTTTTCCCCATACGGGTTTCGACACCTAATCTGTTATATTCCTCAGTGGATTGTGGACCCATTTAGATTCGGCGGCACAGACCAATAAAAGTACCCTATGATTGGCGACGAGGGGGCGTACAAACTCTGTCACCCTTACTACTCGGTGATCCAGAGGGCGTCATCATCAATATCCGATGAATAAACAACCTAGTAACACTAGCTCTGACACTAACAGATAAGTTGTCGAACCCCTGCTAACACATTGACATGCAAGTGTTGCTATGGTCACATAACAACACACGTTGCAGACACATTTGGTGGTAATTCTAATCTGTCACCTGTTGATTTATGAACAATAATAGTTGGGGATGAAGTCGAAGACCCAATATCTTCATCGACTGAAGCATTAGTTTCACATCGTGTGTCTTTAGGCACTGGTCTGTTACTGTTCCTTCTTTCTAATACATCTCTTTTACCTGGAGATTCATTTCTTATTTCATCACGATTAATATATTCTACTTGTGTTCTAGATTTATCGTTAATATTACTGGGATGTGAATGAATTAGGGACGAGGATGAACTAATGGTTCTACAAGGCGATTTTTCAAGTGCACGGCAAGCATGATTTTTTCGTGATTTTTGCGATGAACTACTTCTTCCCCGTGACTTTACAGGAGATGATGAAGATGACCTAAAAGGCGGAGATTTAGAGTTTGATCTTGACAATGTTGAAGAGGCCAGACTGGTTCTGTCTGATTCTAATGAAGTTCTACTAGAACTAAGGCTTGATCCGAGAGATGACGTTTCTTCAGATCCACTCGAGGACCTGTTTCTATCAGAGCAGTCAGATTTACTGGTTCTGCCAGATTCAGAAGATTTTCTGCTTGAACTAAGACTTGAACTACGTGATGAGGATCCTTTAGAACGACTCGAGGATCTTGTTCTATCGGAGGTTACAGATTTGTTCGAGTTTTTGGTCATACTTGATGCAACAGAACTTGTTTCTGCACTTGAACTATTTCCGGTGCAGGTCATAGTTGAACTAGTTGTGTCGGTGTCAGAAGTATCTAGCGTGCTCCTACTTGTGCTTCCCGACATGGACGTGTCTTCTTCATCCGAGGAACTTTCATCCGAACTGCTGTCGTATGAGGAACTATCGCTGTCAGTACTTTCATCAGAACTGCTGTCGTCTGAGGAACTATCGCTGTCCGAACTTGACGATGTGGATGACGATGTTGTGGTGGTTGTATAGTACGAATCGGAATCGGAATCAGTGTCGTCGGAATCGTCATCTTCGGATCCAGAGTATGAGCTGTCTGTTGTCCATTCACTTGATGTGCTCTCACTGAAATAAAGAAGAGGAAAAGATATCTTGTTATCTAAATAAAGATATTATTATGTGTATATATGTTTATAATGTATTATTAATAATAATAATATAATAATAATGCATTTATTATGCGCCATATATCTTGACAAACTATTCCGAGGCGCAAACATTGAAACAAATATAAATAAACGATTAAATCATAAAAAATGTTACATAGAAGTCAATGAGTCAAATTCCATAAGCAATCTTAAACAGATGAGAAAGACTTTTGGAAACCATCAAGTGCATCACAAAATCGCAGATCCGAAGGAAGTGAGTTCTACAGTTTAGTTGCACAAACATAGAAGGCCCGGTCGCCATATGAAGAGAAAGTCCGAGGAACAGAACGAAGCTGTTTATCCAAAGATCTGAGGTGACGTGATGGAATATGTATATTGAGAAGATCCCTGATGTAAGAAAGATGCCATGTCATTGAGGGCTTTCCAGGTGATGAGAAGGAGTTGGAAATTAATGCGATAACGAATTGGTAACCAATGCTGACGTTGTAAAACAGGTGAAATGTGATCAAATTGTCTCGTCTTTGTGAGCTTACGTGCAGCAGCATTATGAGCTTGTTGAAGTTTATTGGGTTGTCGTTCGGTGATCCCATAATGATAAAGCATTTCCATTGTCAAGACGTGATGTGACTAAAGCGTGAACAAGTGTAGCAGCAGTATCATCATCAAGCACTTTACAAATTTCATTAATGTTTCTTATTTGGAAATCACACATTTTTGATGTGGTCGTCCATGGAAAGCGTGTTATCAAATATAATTCCTAGATTACGAGCACTAGTAGAAGCCTTAATGTTGTACGAAGCGATTTGAGGAAGGTCAGTGCTAGATTTTGATGGATGATATTTGGAAGTAATAATGAGAAGCTCAGTTTTGTCATCATTTAATTTCAACTTATTTACAGTAATCCACGATTGTATGAGAGGCAATTTCATCACAAGTCAAAATATAAATATAGCTGTGTATCATCGGCGTACATGTGCACTTATAAACATGTTTGCGAGCGATGTTCGCTATTGGAGATTTGAGGGACAAGTACAGAACCTTGGGGGACACCGAATAGGAGCGGAATGAATGATGACAAACAACCATTGATGTTTACAGGCTGCGTTCTATCAGTCAAATAAGAGCGGATCCATTCAATTGCAGTATCTCTGAAACTAAACAACGAGAGACGCGACGGAAATACACTGTGGTCTATGGTGTCAAAGGCAGCAGATAGATCAAGTAGGACTAAAAATACACCACGTTTTCGATCCATATTACATAAAATGTCATTCTGAACACGTATAATTATTATTATGTGTGTATACAAGTTTGTGTCCACACTTTTTAATCATTTCATTAAAGAGCTTAGCAAACTCTCCTTGCTGTGCAGTTACACAATCTGGAATGCTTGAAGTGAGCCCTAATGGGACACAGCTCCTGTTTAAAAGTATGACCAGAGCACCTTGACGCAGTTCGCACCGGTTCATGTCCCCGCCATATACCTGATTTATATCTTTTAATTATGTTTAGTTTTGATATTTGTAATGTTTGTCCAGTCTTCCCTGCCTGTATGTTGGTCGGTCAATGCGAGTCATTGACGGGTCGACATCGTGTCCTTGGGTTTATGTACGTTCTTTCGATTAATGTTGTTGTATTTGTAATCATAGATTGAATAAAGAATGATGAAATCATTAATTTGTATATTTCCCCAGAGTGATTGGGCGACCTGCAGACATTGTGTTTTCGGCTTTTATTCGTTGTCAAATTGAAGCGTTATATAATTGCGTGAGTTCGAATATCTTCTACACGCAAATATGTCACTTATAACAGGATGCTTGATAAAAAATGTTTATTCCATGTTACCATTCAAATAAGTAGTATATGACGATGCCTTCATGACGAAAGAGGCTTGAAAGAGACTAAAATATTGATATGAAAAGCAGTACACATTTGTCATTAACATGTTAATCAGAATATATTTCTGATTTATGATCAGAAATGTAAAATCTGCAAGAAAATCTAATTTCTAAAAAGAAGAAAAAAAGTGTGCGCCCCTGGAAAGATCACATAATATCCCTTTAATAGCTATTCTGAAAACTGCAAAATGGAATACAGTGCAGGAGCTTTCAAATGGAAAGGCTGAAGGTGCGGATATTATTTTTAAACGTGGACGGATCGCTTTACATGGCGTTTCTGATAACCTTACCAAAACTAAAGATTTCCTACTTCAAACAATAGGTTGATTGGACTGTTTTTGACTCATGTCTTTTCATGATCAACGTTTTAATAACTCTAGATTCATTCCATAAATAATGCGATACTCCGGGATAATATCGGTCGTCATATCATGGCTTTAACATGCAGAATGGCATGTTATTAAATGTCAGCTCTTAATCGACGACAAAAGTCTTTATTTACTTGTCAAACATTGTACCCTCGCTAAAATGTTATTGCAACATTACATGCGAGGTAGAATAAGTAGCCTACCGATTATTTGTAGAACATGAGAAACAGTAAAAACGTCCAATTATAAAACATCTGATATCACAGACCACATTATTCAGTAAGCAATATGAATTAATGAGAAAATAAGCTCTAGTCGAGATGCTGATTTGTGTTGCCTGATTTACTCTCATCATGCTCTCGTCATGCTCTCATCGATGTAGATAAGTTTTGAACTGACTCGGTTGTAGTATGACTGTATTACCAAACAGCAATTTATATAGAATTACAAAGCGAGGTACATGTTTCTTTCCGTAGCAATTCCGTAAGAAGTTTTGAAAATGTTTTCAATGGAAGACGGGGCGGGATGGACCAACAAATTATATATATTATGTACATATCAATACGAAGTCTAGTTGTATGATAGTATAGCATGATAGTAATGAAGTATGGTCAACTAATGGACACGTACTTGAACTTGCGCATAATAGGTCATGGCCATCGATTTTAATAAATTAAGCAGTACAATTAACCTTGAACCGCTTATTAACGGTTCCATTTGACCTTGAGCCTTGACCTGGATGGCGTCATCGGATGCACCTTCAACTCAAAGGCTTCTAGGGATCGTAACAGGGTGACGATATATTGACTCGGACAAACTGGCGTGGTTGAAGTTAACTAAGACCCTAAAATGCACGGTCTCGAACCCGGCCCCTTTTTGCCATCGTGGGATTACCCACTGGTTGTGATAGAGGGTGTAATTTGCCATTGATTAAAAATGAAACTTAATAGCAAAAAAACGTGGCATACATGTTGGAAAGCACCGAATATTAAATCGCGTCAAGCGGAGCGGACTATCCGTAATTCATGCTATAGCATAAACAATGCCCTGAGTGGGACGTTACAAATGTTATCATAACGAGACATTTATTCCATAATGGGACGAATCAGATGATATAACAACCAAATTTCAGACTATTATTTTCCTTGGCGAAACCCTAACATGCAGTGAAACATATAAATTCATTCGATCGCTTGCGATATAGGCTACCATTAACATACAGCGTGTTTTTATTAAGCAAACCGGCTTTTACCCGTCTTATAAAAAGCAGGATAAAAGCCGGTTGCTCGTGTGAGAGACGTGTTTTTATTGCAGTTCGATAAACAAACTTGCCGGCTGCCGCTGACCTCATTTTAATAAATGCCAGCGAAAGGTCATACACATCTGATCGTGCATCGTGTGCCCACTTCCGCTTTTCCACCGGCAAACGCGCTGAGCAGGAACCGTGCGTGTTTATACTGACGAAAGACTGCTTTTCCTAACCTGTTTCAACCGCTATTATCCTTGGTTTCGAAGGATAAAAGGCATCTAAAATCCAGGAGAAATAAACCGGTATGAGCGGGCAAATGCCGGTGGTGGTGTGTTTTTACTGGGGGATTTTAATCCGTTAGCAGTCATATGCCTGCTTTTTTTCTTCAGTAAAAACACGCTGATAGTTGACTTTTACCGATAGCATTCGTCAAGTTTAACAATGATCAGATATTCTCCACGGGCACGTCTTGCCGGCGCGAAAACATTGATTTAACTAGAATTCTTATAGGTTCGAGTAACTGTGAATATATATCGACCCACGTCGCCGAAAGCTAAACTTTTGCACGGACCGATATGTTGACTACTTGCTACTAACTAGACTAGACTGCTCTTAATAGCGCAAGCTAAACCCGTTGTTTTGGTTCAAAACTGTCATCCATCTTTTGGGCTTCAATGCGCCATCAGTGAGCCAAGCCATGGCTACAATCTATCGATATACACTCTCCATTTCACACCAAAAGTAAGACCCCCTCTCAAAATTTCGTCATAACATCGTAAGGTAAAACATTTTACCAATAAAACTTAGTTAGAAATAATCCTATGAATGTTTCTTAAATAGTGTTTGAAAATGAAAGATGTCCATGACTTCATGGCTGAATGAGCTCAAATGGAAGACAAAAACTGCCCTTCTCAAAAGTCACAACTCACTATGCTAATATCTGAGCCAAGAAGTAGATTTACACGGTTGAATGAACTTAAATTGATGACACATTACAGTAATATTCGCTCAACAACAGGTGTTTTCCCATAGCAAGAAGCAATTCATAAACTTTTGTGACTTTTGAGAAGGCTAGTTTTTGTCTTCCATTTGATCTCATTCAGTCATGAAGTCATGGACATCTTTAACTTTCAAACAAACACTTTAGAAAACAGTCATATGATTATTTCTTACTAAGTTTTATTGGTAATATTTTTAACCTGACGATGTTATTACGAAATTTGAGAGGGGGACTTACTTTTAGTGCTGTGTTTATATTATTTTTACGATGTAACATTTTAATGAATATACACATGGTACTAAGTTTATTAATGATAAGGTGTATCCCATTGATATCATGAATTCTCTATAAAGATTTTCCTTTACTCGCATTAAAGATGGCTCTTGGTTTTAATTGGTAACTTCAATTTGAAATTCATGTTCAAAACATACACTATCGAACGAGATAATAACATAAAATGCTGCAATCAAATTTACCATAAACCATTATGATATGTCTTCTCATCGACATGTTTATATCATATATGAAGTCTTAAAATATAGTTAACATTCGGCCGAGTGCTCCAATGGCGAGTAGCTGAACAATATCGCTACCTCGCTAGTAACTGAGGCGTAACCCAACATTTTGAGAGCGCCAAACCGGGTAAGCTATTAGGCTAATTACTTGCGAGTAATTTACGGTAAATATTTTACCTGACCGGAACAAAGAGTAAGTTGGGGCATAACGTTTTATGCCACAAGTCAATCAATTCTCGCAGTGGCGTAAATTTGTTATGGACATTGGATAGGATGATTCACTGATGCGGCAGGACTAATTGCGCTTGCATGTATAGGGAGTGTCTATCTGAGGTGGGATTAGATCCCCTCATAAGCTGAAATATTTTGTATTTTTGAAAATCCATTCATGCAATTTGGTTAATATTTTTAGTCAAAATTTAGATCAACTCCTTTCGCACCAATTTAGGGTCATATTTTGACAAAAAATAATAATTGTCCAAGAAATTTTGTTTCCCGTTGACACTTTTTGATAGCAAATTTAAATTTGGGGAAAAAAAGAAAGAAAAAAAAGCTAAAGAAAAAGAAACAATAATAATAAAAATAATTTTAAAAAAAGAAAAAAAGAAAAGAAAATATAATAATCTAATAAATGAATAAATAAATATACTAATAAATAAATAATGACTAAATAAATAAATAAATAAACTTATTTTTGTTTTTATTAATTAAAATCTGATAAAGCCAAACTTTCAACATTAATGTGAGTGGAAGGGTAGAAGAACAAAAAAAATTAAAGCATATCGTGCCTTACGTGGGGATCGAACTGGGGTTCTGTGATTTACACTTCAAAGGACAAGGTATCCAAGTCACGGAAGTGTTTGTGTTAAAAGATGTGTTATAATGGTATTATACCATTGAACTACTTGTTTCCATCGGATGCTTGTGTTTGTCATTAAAATTGTACTCTTTTGTGCAGTATTTGTATGTGCCCCTCGCCCAAAATATGTATGTTATGTCACGATAGTCCTTATTTTTGAAATCGTGGTAAACTTCGACATTTTTGGCCACAAAATGGCGTCATTTTGTCCGGACCGCAGGCCGACTCAACGGGATTCTTTATTTACACTTACCTATGACCTGGCGAGTAACGACACATTTATTTATATTACGGAGGACCATTCACGTCAGAATTTTACAGTCAAGTATTATTATAGAGGTTAACACTTGGCATATGCGACAATTAATTGTGTAAGGGGACGATGCTGATTAATGTTGATATTTACCACACTAGTTCATTCAGGTGTTACACGCCAGTTTTGCTCTCAGAATTACATCGTTAGTAAGTTACGCTACAGCTAGGGCATAACTACTAGGGAGGTAGCTCACCTCCCTATTAAGTTACGCCAGTTTGGTGCATTCGGCCGCATATATGTTGCATTTCTCACATGAAAATTGTTTAAAAATACATTCAATTTGAAATTAATACCGCTATACACATCTATTAAGATCTCATACATTCATATAATTTAGACGAGGCTGGTATTTAATTAGAAGTCATCCAAAATCGTTTTTGAAATGCCAAGTATATGGTCGAATCCAACGAAAAGTGTACACGTGATGTTCAGGCCTATAATAAAATAATCTATATCTTGACTATTTTATTTTTGTGTTATACATATCCGCCTCGATGAGACGCTTCGCGCCATATATAATATGACTAACTTCTATGCACAATTGGGCGTATGCGAGCAATAAACCTGCTATTTTTCACCCTTTTTACAAAATAGTTGTTAAGGTTTTATTTTAGACATATAACCGTTTAGATGAAAACGAGCTTAAGCGGAAATAATTTTACCTGTTTGATTGGTGGATATCTCAAGAATGCCTCTTGTAATTTTTGTTACTTTTGATCAATCCCCTGAATTGTTGTGATTTTTTTGGCTGTGGTAAGTTTTGACGTTACCTACCAATACATGTTTTGTTAAATCTCACTTTCGGGGAAGAATTCGCCTGAGGTAGTATAATTTGTGCTGTAAGGATACCTAAATATGTTAAATACTTAAATGCATTGTCCACATTCAAGTCGATTTTTTGATAAAGCTGTTAGAAATTTTAAAATCGGAAACGATCGGTTTGGTAAAAAAAATGCATTACCTCCGAATACCTATTTAAAACACTGCCATTTTAATATAAACACAGATTAGTGAATGATATCTATAGAATAAGCGAAGTTTTATCATTTTGTGGGCAACATTTTTTGAAATATCAGCAATAAAAGGCTGTATTCGTAGGCAAATTTGAAATATGAACTTTTACCTTCAAATACAAATAACGATACCGTGGTTATTCCCTCTGTTGTTACATACTTGTATCGACTGGAATAAAGTAGAAATGTGCGCTGCGTTCGGCAAGCCACAGAGAAGTTTTGCATCAATCTTTCAGCTTTTGTAAGTAACTTTTCACAAAATTCTGTAGTTTGCGTACAAGTGCATCAATAATTTGTTGTTGTCTTAAAAGTTGATTGAATATAGCCTCCCCTATGTCTCAATCTTGTTACTCCTATTAGTGTAGTTGTTTATGTTATTCACGCAAAGACATCCTCTGACAGTTGATTTAAATCGTAATGGGGGTGATTAATGTTTATATAAATAATCAGTATCAGCTTCTCGTGCATTGACTTCATGTTGTATTCGGAGGTAACATGTATATGTAGGCAACATTCAATAATATACACGGTGCATATTGGGACTAAATGATTTTATTTTACATACAAGCAGTGCGCAATCATACAATCTGACTGGATATATTATTATATTTATATTTGGAGGGAAAAAAATAATATTCCCTTATTAAATGAAAATAGGAGGTGATAATTTAAATAAAATGCATGGTGTAATCACACTGGTTTTGCCGAGAACATATTTTTTGTTGGAGTTAGAGTGAATGAATGTTATTTATATCCATAGATTACACGTTGATCGTCTTAAAATGGGTACATTTAGTCATAATATCCATGAAATTTTGGCTTCATAATCAATGTTCTCATATTCCATTTTGTATTCATAGGTAACCTATATATTAGTTAATGAGCATGGTACAATTCCTGTATTGTTTTTCGCTTTCATTCGCACCTTATATTATGTAAATATTTAGCAGGAATGTATAAGACGGGAATAATATCGTTTGGTGCGTAATATTGTTTTAAACCAGATTGTCGATATGATGTATACGTAGTTAACCAACTTCCTCTGGAATTGCAGAGAAGTGACTACTGAGGTACATAATATTGGCCATTATTGTAGTTATATTTGAAAATGGAATTCATGTGTCACAAATATAAAATAACTTGCTTCATTTTTGCTTGGGCAGGTTGTGTAATGTCACCGAAACGTATTTTAAGTGAACAAGAGATTTAGTAAAACATTTTCCCTTTTTTTTAAAGGTGGGAGGTAATCAAGGGTAGACCTAACTGATTTCAGTCTCAAATCAAGAATTGTTCATGAATAATGCTTCCGACATTCATTAATTAGTGTAATTGAACTGGTTGATTTAAAAGAAAATCACAATGAAAGGCACATGCCCGACAATATCTCTGTCGTGGCAAAACCTATTAGATTAGTGTTTTTAAATCACACAACATTTAATTTTTAAACATAAAATTCCTATTTTGTCTACATCTGACAACATATTTCATATTGGTGATTCTATGTCAAACGGAATCTGCCTCCGGTTGAAATTCGATAAAAACTTACTATGTACGACTTTTAGAATGATACAAATTCCAAACTAGGAAATTATATCTTAATTCTAATCTGACAACTGGATGTCTTGCTGTAAGTTGTATGTGCTTTATTCCGCGCGCTGTGGACTGAAATGCACGACATTTGAATATTCTAGACTTTGAACATGTTCGGCTCATATTAAACTTATATATATAATATAAGGTCTGATATGAAATTATTTCAAAGTATATATTAAATGTATTAAACAGCGATCTGGCTTTCGTGTTTAAAACAGCTATTCAAAATGATAACTGCTAGAAGACTCACTTGCCTCCTTCATTTAGAACAAATTGAGGAAGACAACCGGTTGTTTTATTGCTTAAAACAAATAACCTGACATTCAAGATTATGAATTACAGGCAAATCAAACTGTTTGCTAAAAGAAAACCGCTTGCTTTCTAATTAATGATGACTCGAGGAAATGTTCAATAGATGATTCGATCCAATACTTTGGATTCACACGGAAACTGAAACGTTCATTCTTAACATTCTAAAATGTCCTATAATAAACAAAGAGTAATTCTGTTCTACTATATAGATATTCATTCTCGTGACAAGAGAGAGATGAAGAACTAACTACACAAAGAATACAACAAGATCCACTAAACTTGTTAAGTAGAGATTACAAGGCTGAATGATCAGAGGTATCTTACTTAAAATGTTTCTATATGCTTAATATTTCATTATGTTTAGTTTTAATGATGAACACGCTTTTTACCAAATGAGATGAGTAAGAATATTAAACTAGCGAGTTAATTGATTGTTTAACTATACCTTTACGAAATTTTAACACAGTACGATATGTATGTTGTCATCATCTTGCCTTGTATCAGATGTTAAATATTACACACTTCAGACTGTTTTGTAGAAGTTAAACGCACATTCTTAATAATTGAAAGTCAAGCAAAAAAAAAGACACTTACAAAATTGGATGATCAGATACGTTAGCATAATAAAACATTTTCTGCCGTAATTATCATGTGTAAATTAATTTTAATCAACATTCCTTAACCAAATTAGATGATCAATAATACTAACAATATAGGCCTAGTGAGTTTATTGATGTTTAGGATGTTTTCTTTTATATATTAGAAATAGGAACATAGTTTTATATAATTTTAATGTTTATTTGGTTAATCTTGCTTTTTATTCAAATGTTGAATATTACGCAATTCTGATTGTTTTGTAAAAGCAGTGCTGAGCGCACATTCTTATTATTATCAACTTTTAACGTCAAGCAAGACACCTTTTATTTTGCTGTACGACATTCACCCTCACACGCGATTCAGGGCATAAAAACTACGTCGAGTACAATTTTGCCTCTTAAACATATGTGAAATCAAAGAATCCAACCATTCTTAGTCAACGAAGTTAAAGGTGAGAACAAATGTGTTACCTACGAATACTTTGATTATTGCAATATTAGCTACCGTGCTTTAAGTCTTAACATGTTTTTCTCTTATAGGAATGCTTAAAATTGTTGCCTGATATTTTGTTCTTAATAAACCTATTCAAAATCACAACTGAGAGTTAGATATTGTATATTTTTTCAACATTAAATTAATATTCTAGTATCTATTTAAAGTAAACTATTGGGGAATATGTCGATATTAGGATTTAAACATGTTTTAATAACATGTTTATTTAAAAACAAATATTGTTAACAACCCTGCATGATCATTTCACCCCCAAAATGCAGCATAAATTAAGTACAACATTAATTTATTACAGTTTTACTTCTCTTATACCTACGTAATACATTAACTGTTACCCTACGAATACAAAATGTCCACATTCCTCTATGTACTTAAGTTTCTGGCGCATGCTCAAAATTCTAAATTTTCCAGAAAGGGTCATTCCCCCTCTTTGAGGTACATGAAAACAAATGTTCATTAAAATCATCTTGGTGAAAGTATACAAAGTGACTCAACCTCATGTTTCAAAGTATTGAGAGCCTGAAAATGCTACCTAACTGTGTGAATCTAAAATGTAAAAAAAGATAAGTACCTGTACAAATATGTCCACCTTCTATCAGCATTAGCATCTTCTGAATACAATACAATCACAAATTTGAATGCAATATGTAAATAGGTGGAATAATCATCACTTAATCAAAATATGGTACTTGTATTTGTAGGTAACATTGAGAAGTGTACTATCAACTTCATCATTCCGCCACGTGGTCAATTGGAGAGATTAGTGATGGCACTTTTTTTCCATACAAGCTTGATATGTTGACTTTGAGTAAGGAAAAGGAAAAAGAGATCGAAGCATTTTGAAACTGGACCCTAAAAATCTAGCCGTGTACACTTTTCGTTGGATTCGACCATATGGTTATTCTTCTTTTATCGACGTGTTATGATCATTTATTAGATTTCAAAACGGTTGAGATAAAGTGGTCACGTCGCAAACTTGTTAACTGGCGCGTCTAAAATTATTCAAACCTGGTAAATATTGATTCAAAATAGTGATTTACTGACGTGACCTCAATTACAAACTAAAATCGATTTTCTCACAGTAAATTCAGGGTGACCCAAAGGTCGAGCAACACTTTGTAATTCTCATAAATCTAGTGAATTACATTCAATGTGTAAAATAGAGGAAACTCGTAGAAATATTTTGACACCGAACGATACATTATTGTATTACAAAAATAAGTAATCTAAATATGGTGACGTAAAAATCAAAAATCACATAGACCACATGCCTGTGATTTTCATTCCTGCAACACATTCAACACATCCAGCGGGCAAAATGACCCTGTAAGAACAGTTAATCAATGTTAATTTAAACGATGATTTGGAAGCTGACATATTTCAACGGTGATTTAATGTTAAATTCTGGTTGCGTAGTTGACATTTTGTTGATATATTATATATAGGAGAGGATGTGGCAACTGGCCCAGTTAAGCATATTTTTAAAATTATATAAAGTGTTAAAGCGCGTGTAAATATTTACCGAATTGATATTACAATATCAATAATGTAACTGTTTACATATAACATGATCAATGTTGAAATATATTTAAAGAAATTACCACTAACTCAAAAAGTTTTACTTGGCGTGGACCAGTTACTCCATCATTGGGGCAACTGGTCTAATATATTCCAACGGTTAGAATACACAGAAATCAGTGAATGACAACACGGAAACCAGGCAGTATTTTCTTTACAAACACATTTGCATATTGTTTAACGTGTAAAATCGATACATGTCTCACGAAACCCATGTTTTATACACTTTTCGTGGTTAACGTGTAAATAGTAGTAACACTAAGGGTGTATAAATCAAGCCAAGTTTTCGACTGCACATTTTTTAGATAAAACGGTGTGAACCTAGTTAAATGGTAACAGGGTTGTGATATTCAGATACCACATGCATTTGGCTATATATACCCCTATCATAAATGATTTAAATTACTTTATATAATCATCAATTAGTACTTATGATAAACTATCTTGATAATTAGCAAGCTTTTCATGTTACAGGGAAAGTAAGTCAATTTGTCAATGATGACCCAATGGTTAATATACACAAGAAGCAGTAAATTAAATGCATAAATCATGATGATTCGTCATTGCAAATATCTTTTTAAGCTTTGCAGACAACATTCAAAATATAATTAAGATAAAATTCATAATACCGAGGATTTAAACCATTCTAAAGCAATTTCATGTCATATTGTAATCATTCAATAGCAGAAATTGTGGTATTGGGCCCAAAATGCCCCATAATGTCTAAGAATCAGTAAGAATGTAAATTGTTTCATATTCTATTCACATTTCAATACCGAGTCATGTTTCATTGACACTAACAACTAATTTTCAAAACTAATTTCACAATTTTGATAACGTTTTTGCAGGTGGACCAGTTGCCTCATACCCCTTTGGACCACTTGCCCCAACAAATGACTCAGCACTTTGTCGAGATAAACAAATATTCCAGCACATCTGTGACCTAATATTAATAAGTGTTACGCCAAAATGTTTCAAAACATACCACCGTTTGTCATGATAATCAATAACTCTAAAACCTTTCAGAAAAAAAGGCAAAACTGCATTTTGGTTTTTAGCCATTACACAGTTTTCTGTAGCCAGCGAGCATCTTTGAATTCACAATTATTACGGCGTTCGCGTCCTACAAGTAGACGAGGATCGTTAGTTAAAGTAAGGAATGGTATACTTTGTTATTTGCAAATGCATAAACTAATAACTTTACCAAATGAATACCCGTGATAATGATTTAATTTGTAGCATTCTTTAAATGGTAATATTGACCGCAAATCCAAACCACCAATGTCCCAAGTTAGGAACATGCGCCATTTTTCGGTCGTTACAACCATGGTTTTAATCATAATTCGGAAAGTCCCTGAGCACACCAAAAAATAGTACCGATCAAATGACTAAAGTAGTGCAACGTTACTTGGAAAAGGACAGCTCAGGACAGAGTGAAATGGAAAATTGATGAAGAGGCCTTCCTTCTGCAGTGGAGTGAAATAGGCTAGATAGATAGATAGAGATAGAGAGTGCCGTCTTAAACATCATTCGGTGAGAAAATATCAAATCTAACAAATATACATCCAATGGTATTAACTAATGCATCGACTAATTCAAACAAAATAAAAGGTGTCAATGAATAAATAGTGCAAATTAGCTCATTAGCATAATTTGCATAATTTGCATAATTTACTACTATATAGGGCCAAGTAAAATATGCAAATGAGCTCAAGACTGATTGTTGTAAACATGGATTTGTACAACTCCATTCAACAACGTTGAATCAACGTTACTCCAATAAAGCACAAAATATAATTTAGAAGATGTTAAGATCATGCTGTTCAACAACGCAACCATAATTCAACGTTGATTCAACGTTGAAATAATGGTTGAGTGCCCGCTGGGATAGGTTGGTAATTTTATGTTAAGCAATGGTTATTCCAAAGTAATAGGTAACCATATCCACCTGGGTAAATTTACATCTAAAATACCTTTTATTTCTATCGGGGGTATCTCAAGGATTGGGTATACAGAACAATACTTCATTAGTATTCGCGTACTAAATTAAAACTAAGGGAAAGCAGAAGAAAACGCATTCGTGCAATAATCGAATCCAAAACTTTACTCGTATACAGGGTGGTCCAAAAAAAACTATACCCAACTTTGGAGGCCATTTTCTCCTAGATGATAAAATATTTTAGTAATTTGATTTGCATATTATTAAAGCATATATCGTTGAGCATTATTGGTGAAAATAGGGAAGATATTACATTAATTTTTTTTGAGATATTGCTATTTTTAGCGAGTATGTGTAAAAATGGCTTTTCCACGGGAGCTGTCAATGCATCAACATGTTTGAATATGATATGACAATGACACACCTTTGTATTCATTGCACAGTTGACAATGACAAGCACACCTTATTAAACTTAATCCTTAACTGCTTATAATGGGTCTTGGGTCATTAACATTATTGTGTCATATCATATTGTCATAAAAGTGTATATCATGTTGATGCATTGACAGCTCCCGTGGAAAAGCCATTTTTACACATACTCGCTAAAAATAGCAATATCTCAAAAAATATTAATGTAATATCTTCCCTATTTTCACCAATAATGCTCAACGATATATGCTTTAATAATATGCAAACCAAATTACTAAAATATTTTATCATCTAGGAGAAAATGGCCTCCAAAGTTGGGTATAGTTTTTTTTGGACCACCCTGTAGTGTGAGAGTTGCAGTAATAATAAGGTGCATTCAACGTCAGTATAAAATGAAAATATCTGATTTAACTCTGTCTGAAAGATAATTATACCGGCTTCTAAGACATGAACAACTGAGGATATTGTGGTGTTTTAGATTATTTCGAAATGGCTTTTCAATTGCAGACGACGTGTCCTCTCCCTTGTTTACCTAGAGCTCTCCATTATTAGCACTTAATCTTGCCATGTTAGACGATTCTACCAGGGGTATGCCACTGAGCTTGCCGATCGGGTCCACTTTTAAATTGAACTTAGTCAGCATAGAATTGGTGGCGCTATATACCGATCAGGCGTGATTGCAGACGTGATTGTAGCAGACGACACAACGCTGGCCACGCGTCTCTCAGACGACCCAATTTGGCAACGGGAGTGCACCATTTTGAATTATTTTTAACAGTCATTGCCCGGTTAACGATAAAAATCCTTAAAATTCGCGATTACGTGTAATATTCACTACGAATTCAAAATTTAAGTTTCGCGTGGCCACCGTCGTCTGTTTAAATCTACAGCGCCCCCAAACCTATGCTGACTAACATGCCGTTTAATGCAGTTAAACCTGGTTAAACATTGTTAAACGCGTTAAACGCCGGTCACCGACGCATTCCAGACGATTATCATAATTTATTCAAAAGGCCCGTTTTCGCTACGTACGTTAGTATACGACTTTCCTATCCCAAAGTTAATAGTATCCCTGATTCTACGTTGATGCGTAGACAGTCGCCAAAACAGCGTGGCAAATATTGATTCACCAAAGTCAAGTGACTAAACGATGTTTCCTTGCCTTCAAGTATGTGTGCATTTAACAATCGATGATCCTCAAATTGGCGATATTACGATTTGAACAAACTGAATTAAATTCAAACCAGACTATGGGTAAGCAAACCAATGCTTAAGCATACACACGGTTGGACATTCCCATTTACAAAACCACCCTGCACGGTTTATGAAATATGAAAGTTGCTAATAAATTGACCAAATGAATTGTTTGTTTTATTTTGATTTCCTATAATCATCGACAAAATATCAAATTAAATATTTAAATGATTGAAAGACGATCACAATAGCTAATGATAACACATTGGGCAGTTGGTATTGTTTGGGCCAGGTCTGTATATTTTGGAGATGGAATTAATTGTGAACTATTAAAATGGAATTAATTGTGTGAACTTCCATCAACACAGTTCCTGTATGTGCTCTGCATCACATGATTATGATACGCTCATAAAACCCCCGGTGTGTAATGTGCAATGCCAAGAACAAACACCCATATGAATAATTTTGTGAGTCGTCAATTTCATGTTGAACTGATAAATGAACGTAAAACATCGACGAGGGAATTTCAATATGCACTGCTTTAGGATAGAATGTTTTAAATGGTGCGTTTAGATTATTAACAACAACGTGTATCAGGTATTCGTTATACAATTCAAAGTACAACTTTTAAATTCGCTTCCAGATTCTATTAATGTATTTGTACACTTGTGATCAAACTAATAAGTGTGAGACATTGCAATATAATTATAACTAAATATATATAGCCTTTGCCGATTGGCGATTGACAATTACGAGATACACTGTTGGATTATCGCGCCGAACAACTCTAAAATGTGTCAAAATGATTGATGGAAGTCTAGTGGTTAATCTAAAGACCTCACAAAACGCAGTTTTTCTAACCCTTGAATTGTGTCTATAATTCTTAAACTACTTCGCTTATACAATCATTTTAACACAAAAACAATAGTGGATATAACAACTTAAGATTCATAATTTTCACCATTCAATGATTATTAATAGCAGGCATTAAATGCTACACACGCTAGCAATATATATGAGTCAAAAGTAGCATGTTGAAAGCAAACTGATGTTATCATTATAAACCATCCAGAGTGTTATCTTCGCCTGTTCCGAGATTTAGTGTAAGAACTCATGGCATTTTCACGAACAATCCGAGCTATGCAGTTATTTAGAAAATGGCATCAAGTGGAGTATGGTCGACTACCTTTTTCACTTAAAGGGGCGTGTACATCTCAAGTGTTTGTCCTGGACAAAAGTCACATGACTCCCTATGTATCTGAGTCTCCGTGTTTCCAAGTAATAATACCCATGGTGCAATAGATTCGCCGCGAATTTTAATCGATCAAACGTAATGGTGAAATTTATTTACGAACGAAATAGGTGTCTAGAATCGTTTAAAAAAATAGTGTTATGCATTATAATGAAATCAGAATTACAATCTCCTTCAGCATAAAATCAACTTTTGGGCGATAACCCATGTTAAAAATGCACACCAATCGAAATATAAAGCATTTTAGCCTCCGATTTAAGAGATATTTGTATTTTGAACTCTATGTAATACTTTTCTTCAATACGTTTATGTATAGCCTTCATTAGCTCAATCGTCAAAGCGCCGGCTTTACAATCATGAGGTCAGTGGTTCGAGTCCTGGGGATGGGTTTTTTCTTTTCTGTTTTGTTTTGTTATTACACTGTTTGTTTTTATAAATTGACAGGACTGCTTATCGTTCGCTATATTTATTGAATGTTAAATATGATACTTTTTTCTTCTTTTGCAATTTCACTGCGATAAAGAATCCTGTAAATATAATTGTGTTTACTACTCCGTAGGCCTACATTGAATGGCCCTAGCTAGTCTATGAACATGATCTGCAAAGGCCAATTGTTATGTAAATAAGAAGCCAGTCGGCTTATGTCCTTGAATCGATTTTCCTATTTCCTACACCACCGATATTTGTAATTTGCTTCACAATTCATGCAATTCAGAAAAGAGAGTTGTATCTTCAAAAGTACATTACGCGGTTCACGGCTTTCACGGCCTGATTTGGGCGACAGTTTTGGCGTGGATTTGATACCGTGCTGAACTCATCATGCTCATTGCTGCGAGAGCGTAATTATAAAATGCTGGCGTAACGTTTTAATGGAACTATTTTGAATTCGTGAAAATTATCAGATTTGCCTAAATTGACAATTTTTGCAACCAAGCTTAATTGCTTTAGGATCATGGGAGCATAAAATAAATAAAAATGTTAGACTTGACTTGAGTGTCATATCGACTATAATCTAATTGAACGCAACTATACAGATATAGTGCTCATTATGGTTATTTCGATATAACTAAAATAAAATGATACGAGTTGTTCGGAATTTCATTTTATTTAAACCTTGACTGTAAATAAAACAGATACAAGTCACTGCCCGGGTCGATGACCTTTTCGGACCTTTTATTCACAATTTCATGGTTTCTTAAATGAGAAAACATTATACACATTTTGAACAAATAAAATTATATGCGAGGATAGGCCTATTCGTTTGTGTTAATTTTCCACAAGAACAAATGAATTAGATGTTGTCCATATTATTGGTCTAATACATACATCACCTGATAATTTACAATGGTGTTTGATACAATGTACATGTATATCCCGCTGCATATAGGTTGCAATAGTGAACATTATTTTCATGACGTCAGTTTTCAGCAATGTCAAACATGTCAAAAATAAAGGTATTTTTCCCCCGAGATTGACTACAGTTCTCTGTTGTCAATTTCAATGGTACAAAGATCAGGAAAAATTGTAGGTTACGCTATTGTTCCTTTTTTGCCAACTACCTTTTCTATTATATAAGCCAGTTTTAACACTTTCCACGTGGCAGGCGTCAGACGACATTCTAAAATGTCTCAAACTGTTGTCAAAATTGTTAAATTTCATAACCATACTTGGAATCAGCATGTGAAATGCATTGAAATAAATACAAACATGCCTCGTATTGGTTCAGTAATCCTTGAGATAGATTGGGAAAGATTTCTGAACATCTGTTTTTATATGGTAAAACCAATAGCCGCGTGGAAAGTGTTACGCAATATTCCGTAATTGTAGCTTTGAATCTCAGCTACAAGTATATTGATATCAGTACCATATGTTCAGTGAAAACCAAATTTCCATTTAGTGTGAATTTCTGTGAAATAAGGTCAAATATAACCGGTCTAAATTTCAGATATCTCTTTCACTTCACAGACTGCAAACAATAGAAATGGCTAATTTGATATTAAATTGCATTTTGATTATCCAGATCCAGGTCAAGACAACCATTAAGCTTTACCCTCCCCTATAAGAAATACTGCAAAAGTAGTTTGTTTTTTAACTGAGATATATCAATTACAGGACTAACTGAAGATGATTCAAGTCTCTTCACGAATTGATTTTCTGTACGGTTGACTATCTGATTGGTTATTCTGAAGGTTGCACACACAGAAATTCATAAAGATTCTAAAGATTTAACATAAGAGGCATCACTATGACATACATTTTACAATGAATGTGACCGATTAGAAATATTCCAGATATGCTAAAAGCATAGTAATACATTGGAGTTCATAATATGCTATCTGCAAGTACAAAACCTTTAACTCTTGCAATATGATCGTTCCATATTATATTTAGATATAATCCAACAGTAATTCCATTTTCTGTGTTGAAATCGCAGTCTTAGATCTATCGATACAATACGGAGAAAAACAGCAAAAACATGACTGTATACATTTTGAGGGTAATTTTCCGTTTTCGCTGTCCAAAATCTCTCTCTCTCGTCTTGACCACATCATACCACAGGTGAAACAGATATTTTATTTGTACTGTGAAACACTGTGAGACTTAAAGGCATATTATGTGATCTTTTCCAAGTAGCGCCCTCTATCATTGATTTGACTATGAAAGCAGATTTTCTTGCAGATTTGCATTTTTGATCATAAATCATAAAGATCTTCTAAGTTACAGATCGATACGATTTCTAATTACTTCAAAATCATGCATGGTTTGAAAATAGATTGTACCGAGCGGTACAATCTTTTTTTATTTTAAATTTTACTCTAAATTCACTCTAAAACTATGATTTTGAGGTTATTAGGAATCGTATCACTCTGTACCTTGGAATATATTCATGATTTATGATCAGAAAAGTAAATCTGCTTCCAATTTTTCCAGGATTGAGGGCGTCCCCTGGAAAAGATCACAGGTGGGTATGCCGACTAGTTTTATGTTTAAACTCAACATTATAAACATGATAGAGGCGACCGTCGTAGCGGGTGCGCCAACAAGTGGCTCAATAAGTTGTAAAATAAGTTTTTAACATTAACAATTTCTGAGGCCCCATGAGCTATAAAATGTTTGATTGTATAACTCAAAACAATACACATTGAAATCACTTTCAAACATGGTAAACACGTGCTCATTCTTCAGATTCCATTCATGTGGGTTTTTGCAAAAGAAATTGTCAAAACTTCAGTGTTATGCTAACATTACATAAATGAAACGTATTCCAAAGTGTTCAGAAAACATTTAAGTCAAATGCGCAAAATTGTCTGTTTCCAATTTGGTGCATTTATTCATACACAGGCTGTCACAAAATGATATACCCATCGATGCCCAAATTTGAAATACCAGGGTTTGAGTAAAAACTAAGAATGTATCGCCATTTTATATGTTCATTCTGTTTTGAGACAAAATCGCAACTTAACAGTGGACTAACCACACACCGTTGCTTCAATTGCTTGACAAATCTACCACTGTTTATTATATGGAAGTGACTATACGACCTATCATCGGGTAGCCAATTGCTTCACCAGACTATACAACCTATGGTACCAGATTGTACAACCTATAGTTAGGGTAAGGGTAATGGTTAGGTAGGGTTATGGTCAGGGTAAGGGTAAGGGTAAAGGTAAGGGTAAGGGTTAGGGTTAGGGTTAGGGTTAGGGTTAGGGTTAGCCTTATGGTTAGTTAGGGTTAGGGTTGGGTAAGGTAGGGTTAGGCCAAGAAAAATAAATTGTTTGTTTGTCCACGTCCGACCGACCGTGTACCTGTAGTGCCGACCGTATTCTTTTTTTTAATTTTCGATTCTTTTTTTAAAACAACATTTTTAGCAATTTGAACGGCCAAACGCAGGGGCGGCGCCAGGGTATTTTGATAGGGGGGGGGGGGGGGGGGGCAAAATGTGATATGATGCGAGCGTAGCGATCAGAATGTTTGCATATTTGAACGTTTCTTTTGTTTTTCTAAGCCTTTTTAGAACGAAATATTAAAATGATTCCCCCAAAAGATATATTTATGACCCCTTCATGATCACCTGGAAAACCCTAAACGACCCCAGTTAAGAACCGCTGGTTAGATGGTTGAAATTTGATAGAAATAAATATATAAAACCCTTTAATTCCCCCAAATGATAGTCAAGGGGCGGGGTGCATGACCCCTCTTCAGTGGCGTAGCTAGGTTATTATTTTCGGGGGGGGGGGGGGCGGGCGAAAAATGAAAAATAAATCGACAATATTTCTTTACACCTTTTTTTGCACGATTGAGCTATACATTTGGGCTGTAAACAAGTTTGTAGCAAAGAATATTGCATTTTGTGAAGATACATGCGCGCGTACGCGCGAAATTTTTCATCTGTGTACTTTTGACATCATAATGGTCACCATGGTCAAACCGACAGTGGCGATCACCCCCTCCCCCCCCCCCCCCCCCCCCCACTCTGGCTACGCCACTGCCCCCTCCAATGGACACGCCACTGCTCATGCCATGTCTATCTGTTAATTTAAGGGGTGCCCCCTCCAAGCTGGATTACATCAGCCAGCCGCCCCCCCCCCCCCGCCTCCCTTCATTTAGACACGCCACTTATATCCCAAGTGGGGGTGCAACTAGGCCTTTCCAATATACCGATTGACCTCTAAAGTTCCTTTCCTCTTTTCTTTCCCTTTTCTTTACTCTTTTCTTTCCCTTTTCTTTCCCTTTCTTTTCTTTCCCTTTTTTCTTCTTTGTTTCTTTCTCCCCTTCTTTCTTTCTTTTTCTTTTTTCCCCCATCCTTCTTTAGGGGGGCTTTCGCCCCCCCTGCCCCCCCCCCCCCCCCCCCCCCCCTGTGGCGCCGCCGCTGGCCAAACGGACCGTTTTATTCCTGATTTCGTATGACATATTCAATCTGGTCTTTATAACACCATCCCCCAATGCGCAATCTCGTGTAACATGATGTTTATTGCGTGAACTTG